>OZ010584.1:89326365-89383865 GCA_963932145.1 Acanthosepion lycidas
CGATGGGGGAACGAGAAGTCAATGGAGCCTATCATGTCAGCTAGTGCAGCGCGAAAATTGTAACTAAAATGTGCTGGAGCCCCATTATGCATGAGTCAAACGCATCTTTGTATTAACAGGAGTACATCCTCTAACATGTCTGGAAGTGTGCTAGAAATAAAGTCTCTGAAGACAGCTTCTGTAAGACGTCTTGGGAGAACATATGTACCTACCTACAATTCCAACTCACAAGTTAATCATAAACAGATGCTAGTGTCTTGCCTGTATTGTACCATGGGGATTCTGATTCACCCACAAATGTTGGTTGTGTAAATTTGTTATTCCATCTCTAGATATTCCATATCTCCTCCTCCGTAAGCAAGAATGGAGAGACAAACAACGGATCGGCAGTTTGTGCAATAAACCATCGGTAAACCGTGGTGACTATTAGTTGTACGACATACCAGGTCCACTTGACGTGTGCTGATGCCTGGGTCGTCTCCGACAGCCCATAGAATTGTGTTCTTTGTGGTCAGATGTGCGAGCGAATCCCGGGCTTCCTCGATGCATAAATTGTGGTGCCACGGATCCTGTCTCAGAAAGGCGACGATAAATAGCAGCAAATGTTGGATGACTCGGCTTGCATCGGTCTAGAAACGCAATATCATAGAGCCCTGCAGCCTCGCGTCCATTACTATATGCGCGGCGGCGGCATGTAAAAATAATATCTGCCTGCTGACGATATGAATATCCTGCCATTGATAAACGGAACACTTCTCAGTTAACTCACGACTACACACGCTAAACGTTCAGGAAAGACTAGCCCCCAAATGTTCACGAAAGACAAATGTAATCTAGTCTACATGGTAACACAGCGCCATCTACCATAAACTTTCTTTAAACTTCATAACTAGAAAACGATGGATTTGCAGACATTTTTATATGGACTTTTGTCCTTATTTTGGTGTTAGGAACCCGCCCCAAAGTTTTTAAAAGTATTTTTTCATACATCCTGTATATATATGGCCTAAACATTGCATTCCCGCATGAAACAGACTATCGCTATTAGATTTTCACCTCTCTGGCCACTTTTATATTTTATATTTACATAAGCTCTCTCCCTGATATTGACATTTACCCATAGATCTGGCATACATTACAGTTATATTATTATTATATAGAAATATATAGAAATATAGAGAGAGAAAGAGTGAGGGAGAAGGAAGCGGTACAGTTAATATATATATTAAAAAAAGTTCAAACGACTTATCTTTCCGAATTTAATTTATGCAGAATAGATTTATTCATCTGTTAGCGATCTTTGATACTATATATATATATATATATATATATATATATATATATATATATATATATATATATATATATATATATATATTGCGAGTTATATAAATATCGAGTCTTTTTGTCGATATTCAGTATGTTTAGTTTAGTAAGACACAAGGACAAATTGGTTTCAGAAAGCGATACAGAATGGTGTTAATTTTTAAATTAGGAAGGGCCGTTTAGAAAATCAGCATTTGAAATTTAGTATTTTGCCTAAGATTGAACACTGACCTCTCGCATCAGTAAAAAAAAACAAAAAAAACATATTTACGGCGACGATACAAATGTCCATTAGCCCAGAACATGTAAATGATGCGATACTCACGCAGAACGAATGCCTTGATACGTTGTAAGCGTAGCCACATTTCTTTCATGGCGGATTGAAAGAGATACCGAAATGTTTATGGATAAATATCCCGATATCGATAGCAAAATATGGCAAATATTTTTCATAAGTAATTAAATGAGAAGCGTGTTTTTAGTATCTGCAACAACAGAATAAAAAATCAATTTGAATTGCTTAGAAAAGTATACAGTAACTGAATTGGCAACAATACCAGAATCTGCTAATAATCTACTGAAGCGGATATGGAACGTTTTTTTAAAAATACCATTTCCCTTCAAGACGTAGGAGTCGCCCTCTACAGATTCCTTCATTTATTTTTCTTTTTGCAATTCTTGAAGACCTGATTTCTTGCAAAAGATAGTCGAGTGGTTTCCCGTTGCCTTCTAAAGAGTTTTTCAATTTAGAGTCATCCTTATCCTAGTTTGGTTACTCTATCAGAGCTAAATAACTCAGTCTGCTATGCGATTCAACCCATAGTTGATGGGGTAAGGGTGAAGAGATGGATTCATGCCTTTTCCAAGGGCATTATAGCGAACGAAGCTGCGTCGGGCGGAAATTGAACACGGTTTACTGATTCAATTTTTCGCGCCAATAGCCGTCACACAACAGAGTAGACTCTGTTTGATAATTGCATTCTCTAATTATCCAAACAAAATATTTGTAGTAATTAAAGTAGAAATCAAATTGTCGATAAAGATAATAATATTTCCTCTCTTTTTAAGGCAAAAATAATGGGAAATAGAAAAATAAAGAATTTGAATTTGAAAAGAAGAATTTTTGTTAATCGAATTAATTATGTTTATGAAGAGGTAACAAAAATGTATTATTTTTCGAAACAGCACTAAAAAAGGCTTCATCCTAATTACGTAATTGAACATAATTCAATACATACCAAAACTGACAGGGTTAAAACTTGCAATCAGAATTTAGACTGATTGATTTTTTTTACGGCTTATCAACCCATTGCTGGTTATTTAAAGCTAGGATTGTAATAACGTGTTTTGGAAATATTAATTTAATGATTCAACGCTTACTAATTAATCTATAGCTGGAGGGAGAAGAGGTGGCTTCATACGTTTCCCAAGGGTAAGTGAATATAACGTACCCAACTGAAATTGAAATTCGTCTCTCCGATTAACAATTCCGAGTCATTATCCATTACACCACCCGCACATCCAAGCTTACAGTACCTGATATTTTTAAGCAGTCACTCATCTAGGCTCGACGTTGCTTAACTTCGGTGATCGTACGGGAATCGATGTTTTAACATTATATGGCCATAAGTAAAGGTAAAGACCTCGTTTAAAAAAAAACATCATTTACAAAATTCTCGATTAGTAAAATTAAAAAATGAGTTGGTATTTTTCAAAATCGAAACCTACTATTAAAAATGTCATTCAGGGCCAAAGAACTTTGATAATTTAAAGTTGCTTATTAAGCTTTTATCTGACAGCAGGGGTTACTGAGTGAGGATTTAAGCGGATTCCTTTGTAAGATAGTCTTGTTACCCATTTATCTGTGTTCATCTCGGTGCCTTTTTAAATCATTTCACCCCGACCGATTTCTCAAAATAAGACCAAATGTCAAGAAATCAAATTTTTCTTGGAAGGACTTTTTCGTCGAGCTGAAAATATTTTAGTAATCATATACAATATCATTTTAATAACGAAAAGAGAAAAATTGATACAGTTTAATATTTTAGTGTCCAAAATAACAGTTTAATATTTTAGTGTCCAAAATAAGTTTAATATTTTAGTGTCCAAAATAACAGTTTAATATTTTAGTGTCCAAAATAAGTTTAATATTTTAGTGTCCAAAATAAGTTTAATATTTTAGTGTCCAAAATAAGTTTAATATTTTAGTGTCCAAAATAACAGTTTAATATTTTAGTGTCCAAAATAAGTTTAATATTTTAGTGTCCAAAATAAGTTTAATATTTTAGTGTCCAAAATAACAGTTTAATATTTTAGTGTCCAAAATAAGTTTAATATTTTAGTGTCCAAAATAACAATAGCTAATTACTTTTGTTTAGATTCTCTGACTTAGTTTAATATTCAGTAAGTTTTGAAAATCCTATCTCTGCGAATTAAATTAGTAATCAACTCAGATTATCTCGTAGAAACTAACAGACAAAAATTGCTTGCTGTCGACTGCTGGTTTTATCAAATTCTCTTAATAGGTTGGCGTGATTTATGACTATTTTCTAATGGTAGCTTAGATGTGACACAAGGCTGAAAGTATGGGGCACCTAGTGAGGATCGAAGTAACTTTTCAGTCATAACTAATCTAGCGAGACAAGTTTGCTAACCATTGCACCACACCGAGGTGCCCTAGGTTGCTGTGATTTATGTTATTTTCTGTGTCTATCTTTGTATCTCTTTATGTGCCATGTTTATTCGTGATATAGCTGATTCAGAAATCTCAAAAGCTTCCTGTTTTTGTCCCTCTCCGCGATATTTGATCTTTCACAACTGCTTGACTTTGTGGCATTTACTCTTTCATTCATTTGCTTAATAGCGCAAAACCTACCTAACGAGTTTGTGAAAATGGACGGTAAAACAGAGTTTAGGAGAGATAAAAAGAAAGGTAAAATTTACTAAGAACTACAAAGGACAGGAAATCATGAAGAGCCATGACCGGCATCGTTCTGAAGGAACACAGTATATAGAAAAAGACTAGCTGTTTTCTTCGACTGATCTTGCTTCGGATGTGTCCTGTGAGTGTTAGATTTTCCAAGCCTACTTTTCTTATTATGACCCCGGTATTTCTATGTAATTGTTAGCATTAGGGTCTTTGTAGCTCTTAAGACATGATCTCAACATTCTCACATTCTAAATATTCACTGGTAAAACTACTGGTAAAACTACTGGTAGCTTGAAAACTTACGCCTTGGCAGCATCAACTTTTTCCTTATTCATCGGGAGATTGGACGTAAAGAAGGTAGATATTACCTTGTACGATTATATTTCGCTGTTAATGGCAATAAAATCTGTTTATATATTTTACTGTTTTAAACAATTTTTTTACTTGAATACGGTAGTCGATAAATTGATACTCCCCCATAGATGAGAAAAATATTTACCAACGGTTGTTTGTTGTTCGATGTTAATGGAATAAACTGATTCTAGCTGTTACGATTTTTTTCGAGATCTATAGTCGACCTATACACGGGACCTATGATAAATTATTAGTTTCATCGTCCTGGATCAAGTGTCGATGTACGCATAATGCCAATGACAAATTACAGATTTCTTAGAGATCAAGAGTCGACCTATACACGAGAAGTGTGATAAATTATTGATATTTTAAAGCTCATGAGTCCTCTTAATAAAACACTGTCGTCATCCATTACAAATGAAAACACGAGATCTCTCATTTTGCCAATAGGATATACATTTCTTTGTTCTTATTTGAAATCAGAATTTCAGTAATGCATCGCGAAATATAACACTTGCCTCAACTGCTTTTGGTTTTGTTTAACGGCATATCAACACCTCTGTGGGTTATTTAATGCCGAAATGTAAACATTCTGCTCACTTTTTTTTAAGATAATAGTGGTTTTTAGTGCTACAAATCATACAATTTAATCTATAGCTGGAGAGTGAAGAAGTGAATTCATACCTTTCCTAAGGGAATTTTCGCGTAAGTGATAACGTTCTCAACTAGAACTGGAACTCGGTTCTCCAATTAACAATTCCGGGCCATTATCCATTACACTAGCCGCAAATCCGAACTTACAACACCTCATATTCCCGAGTGGTCACCCATATAGGTACTGACCAGATTTGATGTTGCTTAACTCCGGTGATCGTACGGGAAATGGTGTTTCAACGTGATATGGCCGTAAGTAAAGTTTAGATCTTCCTTTAAAAAAAGAAAATGCTTAATTTGTAAAATTAAAAATTCAGTTGGTATTTTTCAGCACCAAAAGTACTATTAATAATGTTATTAAGGGCCAAGGAATTTTAATAATTTAAAGTTGTTTATTAAGCTTTGTCTGACAGAAGGCTATAGCAGGGAGTACTCTATAAGACGAGCTTGTTAACCATTTCTCTGTCTTCCTCTAGGCACCTCTTTTATTCATTTCACACTGACCTATTACTCAAAATAAGAACAAATGGCGCATTACACCACCCGCACATCCAAGCGAACAGCACTTGGAATTCCCAAATGGTCACCCATCTAAGTACTGACCAGTCTTGACGTTGCTTAACTTCGGTGATCGTACAGGGACCGGCGTTTCAACGTGATACGACTGTTAGAGTAACTGCTTTTGGAAGGCTAAAGGAAAAAGATCTGACAGAAAAACCATTGCGTTATATATCAAATTAAATTAATTGATTGATTTGTTTGTTTAACGGCATATCAACTTCTTATGGGTCATTTAATGCTGAAATTTAAACTTCTTCAGTGCTTTGATGCAATTTCATAATTTTACTATGAATAGGTATTGTTGGTTATTTTACTATATGTGTTGTCGGTAAAATTTATTATTGGTATTTTTACTATAAAAATGTACTTTTTATAAATTAATAATGTTTTGGTTTTGTTTGCGGATTCAATATTTGCCCATAGCTGGAGCCCTAACACGTACTACTACCCCGGGTCAGGGTAGATCTGGGAACAACATCAATGAAGAAGGGGTTACATGCTCCACAATACCTCCAAAACTTCTTCAGTCTCCCGATCAGAGGCCTTGCTGCCGGGTGAAGTTTATCATCATACCCAGGAATACATAAGATCAGACTCTACAATTTCATGATCATTTCCATATAAATCTATGCCTGTGAAACCTCGACAGTGAGAAATGGGGACATGCAATGTCTTTTTGACTTCGAAAACAGTTGCCTCAGAATCATGGCAAAAAAAGAAAATATCAAAGACAGAATCAAAATGGCGGCCAAAAAAGAAAAAAAAACAGCTAGATTTTAAGACTGACATAATTACCTTGATTAGAAGAAGGATGCTAAACCGGTTTCTCCGTGTAATCAGATTCGCAATATTACATAAGATAACGTGATCATTTTCGCCATTAGATGACTCATAAAAGTATTTATCATCCGATCATAGACCATTGCGCCCTTTGAAACGGACATACACAAACGATAACTCTTTAGATATAATTCCCAAGATCAGGATTACCAGATTCGATTACTTTTGAAAGGCCAGCGATAATTTCATTCTGAATTTTGCTATTTGCAACTTATTGGTCTACTTTAAATAATAAGAAAAAATAGCTGAGATAACTTGAGTAACAAATGAGAAGAAATGCAATTCAAAATTCGCGAGATTTCAAAGCAGTTGTAATTGAAAATCATCAGCAAAGAGCGCGTGTTCGCAGGGAAGGGCAATTCATGTAACCTTTGCCTGAGTGAGAAATTAGCAATTCTAAATGACATGGGTGATATCAGAATACCCAATAAAACAACAGCCGCTCGTAGCATCTTTCAAGCATGTCAACAAGTTTCTTATGGGAGGCGTCGGTGGGGTGAAAATATAAAACCCACCTGCCTCCCCTACAAGGCTAGTCATCTGTGTGAATTTGCCGTATACGGTATGTTGTATACTATTTGGTATCCACCCCGTCTCTATTTACCCCCACTCCCGATACCATCCTTAATACTATAGTAATACTATTATTTGTATTATTATTATTATTATTATTATAATCATTTCACCACAAGCAAGGCGGGAGTGCCACTATTATGCAGGGAGTTACAGAGAGTGAAACTGAGAGAAAAGAATGGGTATAGGGAGGGTTGAGTAAAGAATGATTGATGATAAAAGATGAACGGGATTCAAGAAGACAACTGGCGATTGATGTTGCATTTAAACTTTTGAAGACTGTAGTGGTTCTATAGAAGAATGTTCAGGGCACCATGGGCCAAACATGTGAGCAACGACGAAGCTTTGGAGAGAATTGAAATAAAGAGGAAACTCATACTTAGCACCAGAAAGAAACAGCTGAAATTTCTGGGACACGCAATGAGAAAGGACGGCTACGAAAATCTGATACGCACCACACGGATAGAGGGAAGAGGGAAAGAGGAAACCGACGCGTGACATGCTTAATGGGTTTGGGCAAGTGGATGGCATAACAGTCTGGGAGAAGTAACAAATAGACAAAACTTATTAAGAGAAAGAAGTGGTGGAGGTCCATGATCGCCTACATCCTGAAGTGACAAGGCACATACAAGAAGACTTTTCAGGGAAGCAAGTAAACTGAAGGAAGTTCCACAGGCAGGAAGTGCGAGAAAATAAACTGTTGGAGTAGAAATGGCGGTTACTTTTAACTATTTCGACAGTAAAAGGGTGGGACCTAGATGCCAATCTAGTGGCACGCTTAAATTCATGTAGTCGGAGCACTATGGGAAAAAAGCTCGTCAGAGCAGTTGCCATGAAAATATTTGTAGAAAAGAGAAAAGGAAGCCATGTCATGTCACTTAGAAAGTGACTGAAGTCGAAATGCCTGACCAGGATCAATTACATTACAAATCCTTCTTTGGATTTTGTCAAGAACCTCAAGATGGATAGCAGGAGCACCAGACCAGATATGGCAACAATATTCACTGCACGGACGGATGGCAGATTTGTAAATGTGTAAGATAAACTTTGATGAGAAAAAAACTTCTGGCACGACACAGTAAACCAACTTTCCTTGCAGTAGATGCACCTATTGATTCAATGTAATCGTTCCACTTCAAGCCAGTTAAAATAGTGAGGCCAAGAAGGCGCAGTAAATCGCTCACCAGGAGCCGAGCATCAGCCATGTTGATGCCGGACAGGAAAGTTTTCCTATGTTGGCTAAAAGAAAACAGTTTAGTAATGGAGGCATTAAAATTTACAAGCCATTTTCTACCCCAGTTAACCACTGATTGGAGGTCCTTTTTAAGAGTAGCGGCCAGATTAACTTTGTCGGCACTATTAAGACTGGAGTAAATGGTAGTGTCATTTACCTACTTGGGAACTAATGACACCAGGAAGATCACTGAGGAAGATCAGAAACAATGTAGGACTCAAGACAGAGCCTTGGGGGACACCCCCGTTTGCGTGAAAGGACCTGGAAGCGAGCCCGTTCATTTCATGATTTGATAGGAACGATTGGATTAAATCAAGCAATCGTCCTGTAATACCGTAGCCCTGGAGTTTACGTAGAAGACCAGCATGCCAAACCATGTCAAACACCCCTGAGATATCTAGAGCCACAGCTCGGGCTTCCCCGTTATTATCAAGAGCTTGATATACATATTCAGTGATGGCCGTTAGCACGTCAGCGGTAGACCTGGCAAAATTGAAACCATATTGTCTGTCAGAGAGTAGCTCGTGAGAGGTAATTTTTTAACAGGATGCTTAAAACTTCATTCCAGGGAACGTAACGAAGGAAATCACGGGATGAGTCCCAATCTGCTCGTTGATGACAGAAAGATATTCTGTTGGTAGGAGGTTCTTGGCTGTTTGAGGGGCAGAAAGAAATGTTTACAGACACTACACAATTATCGGAGTTGTCAAGACGACAGAGTTGCATAGTACGGCATAGGATAGAAGTAAAAAGAGATCTAGATGAGAAGCGTGTCCGGCAGGGCTATTGGAGAAACGCGTGGAGAAGTCTACCACTTGCGAGGTGAGTGACAGAGTGCTTAAGCCACCTCTCATGGTGGGCATTAAAGTCACCGAGCATAAATATATTTGCAAATAGGTGTAGGAAGATGGCTTTGTCCATATTATAAGAAATACTATCTAGCATGCAAATGTCGTGAGAGGAAAGCGGGCAGTAGAGAAAGAAGAGATAGATGACTGAGTTAAGTAGAGAAAGACAGAGACACACGTAAGAATGGTCTGGAGATTCAAGAGATAGATCCCTAGCCAACGGGAAGTTTTCGCGGACATAAACTCCCAGGCCATGTTTGTGGGCATTAGAGTCCTTCCTAAGGAGCGGAAGGGATCAAGAAATCAGAGGAGGAGATTGAAGATTAAAAATCAGTTTCACGGAGAACTTGGATATCCGGAGACTTTTCGAAGAACGATTCCAAACTGCAGAAATTGGTACGAATACCACGAATGTTGGAGAAAGAAAGGCTAAGAGGTTTAGGTATTTTTTGTTGATCTGGTTTAGTTTTTTTATCTTTACTTGTTTATAGTAAAGGTGTATTCTTTTGGTAAGGCAAGGCTTAGGATAGAAATAGCAGTCAGTCATCTAATGTAACTGGCACAGACTGAAACATAGTTTGGTCTCGGGGTTGCCCACCAGAGGAGCTTGCAAAAACACTCTTCCATGAGCGATATGGTACTGCAAGAACCCCGATATTATGCAACTGTTGATTAGAGCAGTCTCTCAAGTGTTTGGGCTCCTAACTACCAGTCGGAAACAGCAACCAGAAAACTGGCAACCTGAAACCTTCAGTATCGCGAGACGTAGTGATCATCCGCACATATCACAAAAAATTAATGACAGCACCACTCTTAAGTCATGAGAAAAGAAAAGGGGCTTAAATTTAAAGTTTTCATTTCAAAGATACACTAAAAATAGCGGAATTAATAAGTGGTCTCTTAGATGAATATCAGATCAAGAAAGATTTGGTGACGCTGATATTCCAAACAGGAGTGCGTATATTTAATTGAGACCAAAGGTGCTCTTGGGAAGAGGCATGGTGGAATCGCTGAATTCAGACCGCCATTGTTTTTATCTTCATTTTTTTCTGCGGGGGTACCTTTTTTGAATGGGTGTCATATTGCCACTTTCTCCGCCTGATGGTTGTACAACTATAACATTGACTAACTCTATATCTACATGAAACTCGTAGTTGTGCATAACAGTCAACTATAAGTACTGTTTCTTCTTTATATATTTTATAACTGTTCTGTATTTCGTGTATACATTATATACTGATTTTGCCTTATATGTGTGTGTGCGCATGCGTGTAAATAATTATCAGATAGTGTATCTGTAAAATAACAAAATGAATAAAAAGGCAAGAGAAAAAACTTTTCTTAGCCAACGCGTTTCGTTCTCTGAGTGACTTTATCAAAGCAAGTGCAAATGCGTTGATAAAGTCTGTGGAAGGGCAAGGCGCATTGGCTAAGAATAGTTTTTTTTCTCTTGTCTTTTTATTCATATATATATATATATATATATGTTGGACTGACAAAATAAGAAAACTTATTTTTGTAACATATCTTGTTCCTTCAAGAAGTTCATCAAAAGCCAATGAATTTTTGTAATAATAATAATAATAATACTGATGATGATAGTTACGATTATTATTACAAAAATTCATTTTCTATTACGAGCAGTACAATAATTACATACCTTGACGTCCGCAATGATTTCTTTTCTTTTCTATTACGCTGTAATTTTAAAAAAATATTTTCGATTGTTCTAAATTTGAATTTGAACACATTACATTTTAACCGATCGGTTCTATGCCAGGGAAATACTCTTCATCCACAAAGGCCCTCGAGAGGAATGTGACACAAGGTTGAGTTTAAAGTGGGATAGGATCCCATGAAGGTAAAAATTAGTCAAGTCCCATCGGCACTTCCTTTGTGAGGGACGCCTCAGGCGCCAGGAAATGACCGTCTTTCCCTTTCAAAAGAAATGTACTGCCTGACTGGGACAGCGCATTGAGTATATATTAAATTTTAATAGGAGTTCACCTATAGTCCTGTTCACACTCCTCCCTGATCTTTTGAACGGAAGTAATGGTTTATCCCTTATTTCCTGTTTAAGATTGGGTTTCTGGTAACTTCTGAAGTCTTTTCATTCTTTTTCACTTCCAGTAGCTACTTGCATTTTAGTGGTATTATAGCCTTGCTTGGTGTGAATTGTAAAAAAATTAAAAAATAAAAGTACGTGTCTTTGATTTCAATTTCAAATTTCTGAAGGCAGAATTCCTTGCTTAGAAATATTTTTGAACCCTTTTTTGTTTTTATTATTTTTACGACAGCAATCAAGAGCTTTATCGTCAAACCCATAATGGCGCCACCAAGGAAATACAATTTCTACAGGAAAAGAGACATGAATTCTAATATCGTTGCCTATTTATTTCTTCCCGTTATTCTTTGTTTATCTAACAGTTCATATAAAACGATTTCAGAGTTGCGATAAAGAGCAACACAAATACGATAAAAGAAATATTAGTTCAAAATGATTAAATCGGGCAAACATTAGTTTCAATATGTGTCCATAATAGACCTTAAAAATCCAGGGACAACAAACAGTTCAATTTTTCTTTTAAAAATCCTTAATATTATTTATTTCGATTTCTAATACTGTCATCTACACCAAAGGTTTTTTTTTATGTATACATCTAAAGACTACATGTGGCTTCAGTATTTTTAATGCAATGTCCCTTCAGGATGCTGACAATCGTGGCCTTCCCTCTACTATCACTCAAATACCATGTTTTTTGTGGGGGTGGGGAAATAGAGTAGAGTTGTTTCCCGTTATCTTCTCTACTATCTGGAATATAGTTTTCATTTTTTTAGATTGATTGCTACCCAAGGCGAAATCTGCCCTACTCTTTAAAACATAGCTTTTGATAAGGGGAAGAGAAGAGATGGGTTTATGTTTTTCCAAGAACACTTCTATGAAAGAGAGTGCAATAGGTTCCAGTATAATATCAGGATACTAGTACTTGGTCAGATCATCACACCGATGCAGTGTTTACTTCTATGTCCACAATTCAACAATCTCTCTCTATCTCTCTCTCTCTCTCTATATATATATATATATATAATTAAGTAAATCATCGAGTCTAGAAGAAACCTCAACAGAATGCAGTCCTATATTTGGGACTCCTCAGCAGTGCGCATCCACTACCGAGAATTGAAACCTGGACAGTTACGTTATCAGGCAAACGTCATATCAACTGTTCCTCGGTGACGAAGAGGTAGCGAATCAGACTCGATATAGCGCCACTTGATCACATATGCCGTAGTGGAACTCATCCGAGTTTCTCTTTTAACCATATGACTGTGCCCCCACGAGCCACGACTACTATCGCCAAGCCGCTCAGCCCAAATATATATATATATATATATATATATATATATATATATATATGAATAAATGGTTTTAAGGTATGCTATATTATGGGATAAAGTGCTCAATATACATATGCAAATATAAAAGTTAATATAGAAGGCAACACTCAGAGGCGACGGACTGTTTCATGCTAAACGCAATCATCAGACCACATGCGTTGTACTTTTTTTCGACTGCTTATATATACAGGTCAGTGGTCTATTGTGGGTAGTCTAATGCATTGTGGATAGTCTATTCTAACGGTTACTTTGGCGGGAGTGGTTTGTTAATTTTTAATTATTTACTTAATTTATTTATTTGGATTAATTTCTTTTACTTGTTTTTGCTTATTTATTTTATTGTTATTTTTATTAATTCTTTTCAGTTTCGATTTTTAAGTAAAGTAGAAAAAATATTTTATCGTGTCTACATTTTGAAATAAGTTTTGATCGTTTATTTAATAGTTTGTTATGGTCTGGGAAGGTAATTATAGCTATTTTTACCCCAAGAAGTTTTTGGATTGATTGTTGTGGGCTGGTGTTCTTTTCTTTATTTTCAATGATATTTTTGTTGTGATTTACTTTTTGTTTTTAATTTCCCGGATATATTGGAAAGCATTGTGATGTTTGCATATTTACTATTTTTGAAAGATGTTTTGTGTGCGTAGTTTTTTGTTTCCAAGATCCTTCAGTTACTCCTATATATATTTTTCTTCATTGTCTGATGATTTTACAATGGCTTGGTATATTACATTGTCTTGTAAGCAATTGCCGTTTAAGGAACATTTGTTCTTTATTCTACAGTTACACTTCTACAGTTACAATTTGTACAGGTGGTTTGTTAGATTTCCTGTTGTGCTTTTTTATTATTTGTGTCATATTCTCGGCGCACCTGAAGCTGGTTTTTACTGTTTTTTTTGTTGAATATTTTGTGGAGAGTGTTTGATTCAGGGAGGTGATTGTGTAAGAGTTTGATGAATATTTTTCCTACGTTTTTTTTACGTTTTTGTTGTACGGCGGGTTGAACTATATGATATTTCTCTTCCTGTTGTTTTTTATCCTCTGTGGTGTGCATGTGAGTGTTGCCGGGAATCTTTTAGGGCTGTTGCATAGCCTTTCTTAGCTTTGTTAAATATTGTTTCATTGGAAGAATTGTCGGAAAGCCTGCGGTTAATTGATTTTGGTATCTGCTTGATTGTAGATGGCGGGTGATTGGAAAATCTGTGTATATACAGTAGTTTATCATTTGGTTTTCTGTATGGGTTATATGTAGGTTTTCTTAGGTTGAAGGTAATATCTAGAAAATTTACTTCGTTTAGGTTAGTTTTTATGTCCATGTTGAATCCCATATTTTAAAAAAAACCTTTATTATTGCTTTTCTAGTTTTGTCTGCGTTTTGTTTGTTATAGTTTCTTAAGATTATGAGACCGTCGTACCTGCAGAGCCCTGTATCCTTTTTTATCTATTATTTTGATGAGTTTGTGTAGTAAATATATACCTATGAGTTCGCAGGTCTCTGCACTGTCAAAGCTTCCCAATGTATTTTCAAATATCTCTTCTTTCTTTATCCATGCGTCTTTATTGTCGAATAGTAATGATTTGCCGGAGTGTTTAATGATATTGATTTCGTTTGTGTTTATTCTTATTTGTTCTTGAGCTAAGGTGATGGCCTTATTTAGCATTGGTTCTGTTACAGAAGGTTGGAATTCTTTTATGTCTAGTTGTATAAATTGGCAATTATGTTTGTTTTTTATGCTGCGGAACCATTCTGTAGTTGTTTTTGTGTCTTTCCACTGATTTACTCCTAACTTCTTCCTTAGTTCAGAATTAATTCTTTCTAGTATCGTTTTACTTATTTTACCTAGTTCACTTTTGGTTGGTTTTATGAGTCTGCATGTTGAGCTGGTTTTGAAATTTTCTTTCTGGTCTTTTAATGTGATAAAGGCTTGCGCCTTACTGATGTAACTTATTTGGTCGTCTAGGTCTAATTTTTGAGCGATTGTTTTAGCTTCCTTATTGATATCGTGTTCTATGGTTTTTGGTGCTTTTTTGCATGTTTTAGTTAGGTTGTCCTTGAGTGATTTATTGTATGTAAGGAGGTGGGTGCTTAGTTTATATGAATTTCTAGTTTTGTCCGCTGTGATAAACACGTTTGCTGAATTCTTTATTTTAGTTAGATATTCTTTTTCCTTTCTTTTTTTTTTTTTTTTTTTAAAGGAATGCATCTTGATTTTTATAGTATTTTATGTTCCTTACTAAGGCTTTCTCGTAGTTGTCTAGTTCTTTGTGTTGCGGGGGACACTTTTTTGGTTTTAAAGCCGTCGTTTTTCTTGATTGTGGTATTATTGTTAAGTTCCTAGTTTAAAAAGAAGTAAGCTTTCCATCTTATTCTTTTTATGAAGCTTTCTATTATTTCAATTAATTTTAACTTATATGTGGATGGGGTGTGTATATTTTTTAGGGAATAGTCAAAGCTAAACTTTTCTATGTCCATAATGTATTATAAATGTTCCGAAAGTGCTCTACTGTTTATCAGGAGCTAAATATGAAGAAATATAGTTTTAAGATATGCTACATTTATGTTATATTTATTTAATCCCATCTCAAATAACACCGTTGCTTATTTACTTCCGAACTCCGTCAAATTAACCACGGCCGTGAAAGGTATGTGGTTGCCAGGGACTTTCTTCGAACGTTTGATTTTCTTCGCGCAAGGATGAAAAATTACTCTGCTTTTTCCCAGGTGAGTCTGTCGTTTAATAACTACTTGTCATCCAGTTCCCTTGTGTGTGTGTGTATATATATATATCAACGTAGCTCAACATATATATATATATATATATATACTATGTTGAGCTACGTTGACTTTACCGACACCTTTTGAGGCCCGATTCTGCACTTGGAGGATACGAGGCCAGCTTCTACGTTAATCCGCTAATCTACTTGACGCCTTTGATGTTCTGATGTAACATCGAGTACAAAATTACTTTGGTTTTTCTTAATGGGAACCCACTATATACTGGGGTCACCACAGATCAACTTCTCTTAGATGAATGGTCCCTGATGGACACTAAATTCGATTCAAATATCTGATATTTTATGGCGTGAGAGTGACAGGGAGAGAGAGAAAGAGGAGGGAGAGATGAGTACGTTTACTATTGCTGTTCATTTCCAAATAAAAATCAGTATATAAAAGTTTTTTCCGAGACATACAAGTCCTCTCCACTTCAAAGATTAGCGCTACACATTCTTTCTACTCCCATTTGGCCTTACATTGAGCTCAGTTAAATTTAATATTGGATGTATCGAGAGTATTTTGATTTTTTAATAACAGGAAATTTCTTGAGAATTTTTGTGTCTTTTTAAGCTTATGTAATGCTCTACACTTGAAGCAACAGAGATATGGTTCTGCAGAAGGATGATGAGAATACCATGGACAGAACATGAGAACAAAGAGGAAATTTTAGAGAAAATTTAAACGAAAAGGACACTTATACTTAACATCAGGAAGAGACATTTGAAGTTTGTAGAGCAGATAAAGAAGAAAGATGGCTAGGCAAATTTGTTAGTCAAGACAGATTGAAGGTAAGAGTGACGGAGGAAAACAAAAACGCTTAGCGAACTTGAGTAAATGAATGGCTGAACAAGGTTCAGAAGATATAAAAAAATATCAAGATTGATTCATTGGTTTTCCACGGATTATCAACCCTTTTCAGATTATTTAAAGCCAGAAAATACTTTTAGATAGTAAGAATTTTATTTCGATAATAATGATTTAGTAATACAAGTCTTACTAATTAACCCATAGCTAAGGGGAGGTAGATTCATGTTTCCCAAGAGTATTTGCGCCTAAATGAATATTATGAACGCAACTGGAATGGCATATTTCGATCTCAATCTGAGCGTTCGTCCTGATCCACTGTTGGATTTTGTTTCAAAGGACAAGCTATCACGAGTCAGTTCTGGGCAGTAGGATCAGATATTGTTTTATTTCCTTCCACTTCTGGAATGCTACGAGCATCTGCCATGGATTTAAGAGCCAGTTCAAAATAATGTCTCAAAATTGCAAGAATCTTAATAGTTGTATTGTATTGTATAACATCAGAAACCACTGAATAATAATAATAATAATAATAATAATAATAATAATAATAATAATAATAATAATAATAAACAGAAGAAAAGGATAGCAGAGATACTGATCTAAATGAGAAAAAGAAAGCATACATAATGTGAAAGAAAATAAGAAAGAGTCAATAGAAGAGACAAAAATGTTTTCCTATGTTTAAAGTTTTCTTTAGGGAAATGGAAAACCTTGCTAATTTGTAATCTTTTCATTTGTACCCTCCTACTTCTTTAAATAATGATTTACATTCATACTTATTGTTATTGCAATATTTTGCTGAAATTGTTAAGCTCAAATGTTCAACGATGCACTAAGGGAATTTTCATGGGTATTTTATAGTCGTGGAACTTGCAAGGAGAATTATTCAATCATTAAATTCAGAATTGGAATTCCTTAGAAAATGAAAATAGGAAAACCGTGAAATGTTCACGCTTACTGATAATAATAATAATAATATAATGGAGTCCGAGATAGTGTTTAGATGTGCATATGAAATAAGCTTTGTCGTAAATGCCTATAAAATACGAAAATACTTTCGATTTATTCTATTAAATATGCAAAGCTTATGTACAGACTGAAATCGTAACGTATTTCTCATTGGTGTCAGTAGTGATTGTTCAAATCCATGTAAAATGTCAGAATTTTGAATGTAGTTATTTTTTTAAAGTCCGGTTCATCTTCGCCTGGAAGATTCGAGTAACATAATCTTGTTCCCTGTATTTCTATTAATACGGGGCTTGTGATCGGTGTTTAAATCCAGTTAAAGGACAGTATATCGAAGGCTTCAGCTCTGTTTAGCAAGCATATTAATGCATCAAAGAAAAACAGTGAATCCTGTTTTTTTTTTCTGTAGAAAGAAGACTAAATGAATGTAATTGATATATCATTTCTCTGATGCAAATTTGGTTTGAATTTTATCAGCTTTGCTCATAAAAAGGAAAGACGAGATTTTAAGATTAATTTTCCGTATATCACTGGAAGTAAATCATGATAAAACAGAGTTGTGTTACGACTTGGAGGGTGAAACTTAATACACATACTACAAGGAGAGTATCATGGTAAATTTGATTAAAAAAACTCGATGTCCACATATTTTATTAGGGATCCAGTTCCAATTTTTGTTCTAGATCAGCTATTTAAAAATGTAAAACATGAGTGCACACACACACACATACACACACACATACACACAGAGGAGATTCGGCGAATCAGTCATTAGATTTAAAATAATGTTAGCATTTTTTTGTTGTTGATTTTGTTTATCGGTAAATCAACTCCTATCGGTTATTTAATGCCGAAATCTAAATATTTTGTACATCATTTTCTACTTTCATGTTAAAAAAAATGTTTTTAACTATGTACTTTAGGTACCTCCACTAATTCGGTATACGTAAAATTGAAAATGACGTTCTGGAATTTTCTAAGTAGATTTGTATATGTCCCATCCAGTCGTCTTTCAAGACGAACAGATAATGTCAAAGTTTCTGATCCGTACAGTAGGACTGGGTTATACTTAATTTAATTTAATCTAGATTTTAGCTTTAATTGAAAGCTAAAGGGTTTTAAATTTACTGTTTCCAGTAAGCAAAATACTCTGTGGTGTATTTCAAACATAAATTATATTGATCGGAATAATTTTCAGTAAAATAGATCAAAACAGCCATTTTGAGACTTTTGTAAGCAAAAGCTAATTCTCGGTTTGAAAAAGCTTCCAAAAATAAAATATATACTTCTGAAACGTTATCAGAGGATAATTAGTAAATTTAAAGTTAAATTAACCTGATTTGAGACAAATATTACTTATAGCATAAAATGTTGTATACAACTTAGCTATGGGGTCTTGTTTTTCTGACGTGTTAATCGATTTGTTGACAGCCGAATATGTTCATACTTAAGTATGGTGGAGCAGACGATCAAGTTCGTGTGAAGGAATTTTTTTCGCCGTAAGTGACCTTTTAATAATAGATTTGTCGGTTTATACACCCATACTTCAGAGATTCTTCGCGTAATCACGCATACAAAAACAAATCGAAATTCTTTTAAAGATATTCGGGTTCTTCGGATTGTATAAACTTTACAATATATGATTAGTAAATATTGTTTTACTTAATAACAAGGATTGAGAAGAAGAGAGGCTCTTGCTTTGTTTTGGTTTTAATTTGGCGCTAATTTTATAGTTATGGTTCTCGCGACTAGTGGAACTTCATATGAATACAAATCTAATCATATGAATACATATCTAATCATATGAATACATATCTAATCATATGAATACATATCTAATGGGAGTAACATCCTACTTTATCACTCAGGTTATATTTATCAACTTGGACATGCAAATATATTCATTTATATATTTTTTTATTATTTATTTATCTACGTGTGTATGTGAATGTTACAACTTTTGTTAGGCTTTACTGCTGAAGTCTGTGACTCTAAATAAACACTTTCAGGCTCCTTTACTGCAAAATATATCAAAATTTGAAACCAGAGGAGATGAAAATCAATACCTAAACAATCAGTGCTTATCTGTGCATTGAAACGCTTGATAATTTTTCCATTCCATAACTCCAAAGATACCTTTCTTGTTTGAAAATATTTGTGCCCAAATAAAAAACTCAAGATATTTTTAAGAATAATATTTTTTAATAATTTCTCCGCAAACAAAGCAATAAAGCCACAAGTAGTTACCGAGTTTGAAAGAATAAGAGCATTAAGGAGAGAGAACAATAAATGAACAGGAAGAAGGCAAAAGATGATGATTGAAATTGTTTTTAAATTTTTGATGGGCAATGTTGACTGGAAAGCAATAGGCCAGAAGAGAGTTCCACAAACGAGAAGTGGGAGAGAAGAAACTATTAGCATAGAACTTACGTTCGCATCTAGCCATTTTGACTGTAAAATGATATGAAATACATTTTAAAACGTGCTAAAGTAAATCTGTGCGATTAGTAAATGTATACAATGCTATTATAATAGACAAAGAGAGCGTCTAGAAGGAATTGTTTGCAATTAAATATAAAAAGACTAAAAAAAAAGAATACATGTAAAAGGAGAAGTGTAAAAAGAGGGCAATATGGTAATTGTGGAAAATTGATAAACAGTGTTACGATAACAAGCCACCGAGAATTGAAAAAAATTGGAAGTTGATGAAGGATGTTATAGTTTATTGTAATTAATCTGATTCATCGTAAATATGGCTGGTAAATATTATCAAAGCTTTCAATCAGATTCTTAACATTTTCTTTCCCAGCGACTTCTTTTCAGATATTTACACGGACTAGTTCCCCTATGTGAAAATTGCAATGGTAATTAGAGCAGAGTTAATTGAAAAGCAAGATTGTAAACCACGATCAACTCCTTGTGAAATGGATATCAATATACTAGAAGAAAGCTATGCTGAACCAGTAGCTGAAAAGTATTACTGTAAAATAAAGTCAGTAGCCTGATAGACTTAATTACCACAATTCGTTCTGATATATGTTATGTTACGTTATAATTATCGCAATAATCAGCAAAAACCGACAATTGACCTAGGAGTCAAATAAGTCTTACGTTATTTTAAAGGTACAAAAATGTATTGCCTAATGTTTAATAAATCTAATAAACCCTTAAATTTAAGAGGCTTTTGCGACACTGATTCGGGAAATTCGAATAGTTTTATTGCACAGTTTAGCTATTGAATACTATGACTAATTCAAATGCAAGTGAACATGCCATTATCTATTGTGCCAACTAAAAAAACAACTATAGATTTAGCTAAAAATCCAGTTCATCATCAGCGCTCTAAAAACATTGATGCAAAATATAATTTTATAAGGACTGAAGTGCAAAACGACCCAATAAAGTTGGACTATGTTCAGTCAGAATAACACAATTGGCAGCCCCACTATCAGGAACCCCTCTTGGAAACAGTAAAGAGGAGAAAGTTGTTGTGGCTTGGACATATCATACGCCACAATACTCTACCCAAGACGGTCCTTCAATCTACCTTGGGAGAGGGTAGATAGGGTGACGCAATCCAAAGGTTGTATGCACGGTATCAAAGAATGGACTAGGATGGACATTACAACGCTGTTTCAGGAGGCAGAAGACAGGTTTGGTTGGTGGCGTCAGGCTGCATCGCCGTCGCTCACGTCACCTCCATGATCGCCCCGGCAAGGAAGGATATTCAATCAGAACAAAATGTCGCTGATTTATTTAGAAAATTGAAGAAACTGTTCAATGGCCTGAACGGAGTCCAATCATGAACATTTTGCTTGTCGTTTTTGTTCTATGTTTTCTTTTTCCTCTACCTCTGAATAAAAAATGGAAAACCTTCGGGGAGAGGAATTAGTGCCACATTCATTCGATTGAGGCGGGTGTTAGTTTCAATCTGGAAGATGACTGTTAAAAATCCCTCCTCCATAAATTTATAGAAAAATTCTAGAGATGTTTGCTGGGATTTATTCCTAGCCAATAAAATTTACAATTCTTTGACTTACCCCCCACATTGTTTCTTTCTTTCCTTAAAGTCAGAAGTCTGACTGTATCTCTTTCATGTGTGAAGACTATTTCTATTTTGTAAACTTTTGAATTTATTACTGTCATATAGTTGGTTTGCTTTGCCGTGCATTATATTGTATTGTCTCGTATTATTTTGCCCTGTCCTCCTTCCTCTTTTTATTGTGTTTGGGAAATTTGACAATTCTGTTTAATGATGCATGTTTCTTCAATGCAACAGTTATTTTCATATATTTCCAACATGCTGCATTGTAACAGCAAAAGTCAACCATGGCACGAACAACCAAGCAGAGACTGTTATGGCGGGCCAGAAAAATGCCGGAGTTTGACATGAAAGTTTTTGCTCCATACGCATATTGCATTTACATCAAAAAGTTAAAAAATCTATCTAAAAATGTAAATATATAAGGTAAGAAAGATTTTTAAAGTGCGTATATAAAATGCCCAGCCAATGTTCAAAGGGTTAAATCATTATAGCGCTCCTAATAATGCCCCTAAACTCTTAGTTCAGAAAGAGATGGCTACAGTCATATATAAAATTGCTTATTTGTGCATAAAATCGAAATAGCGAAAAATCTCCAGAAGGTGGGAGAAGATGAATTATAACAGAACAACCAATTGCAGTTATTGCTTGAAAGAACTGAAGAGGACTGCCACTTAGCGGTGGATTTCAAGTCGAGGCAAGAAAATTATATTGACATTATATTGCAATTCATTACATTTAAAAGATTCCTATTCAGATCTGCACAATTCATTTCGACGGAAACAAAACATCAATAAAAGGTCTGATGAAAACGTACAGGGACTGTTGCTATGGTGACGAAGAGTGAAGCCGCTTGGCACAAATTGACCTTGAATTCTGTTGCACATGCGCAGTAAGTAATAGCGTTCTCGCTCATTTCCATTGCTTATAGCAATATTTGGAAGGAAAATGTGTAGAATGATGTCGTTTCACCACATCAAGGAAGTTCCATCAGTAATCATGGTTTGCGCAGGCAAAACATAAAATCCCCTAGGTCCCACAACCACCATATTCCCCAGATCTCGTCCCTTGCGATTTTTTTCCTCTTCAAAAATCAAATCTCCCTTGAAAGGAACAAAATTTGAAGACGTCGAAGTAATCCAAGAGAATGCGAAGAGGCAGCTGCTCGATATCCGAAAATTTGTGTTCTGGGTATGCTTTCATCAATGTAAACGACAATGTGGCTTCAAAAGGGAAGAACTACTTCGAAGGAGATTAAGTGCCGAATTGATGTGTTGTAATTTTCTTTTTATAGCACTAGTCCTGACACTTTTTTTTTATCAGACCTCATATGTTGAACAAGTCTCCTGATCAACAGCAAAATCTGAGAATTTAATGGACAAGAAAAATGTTAGTTTATTTTGTTGAAGCTTGCAGACAAATAAGCCACAGGCATTGACGTCATTGCCTTGAAGGCAAAGTTTAAAGGTATGTATGATATTGGCTATACCATTTCGTGATCTCATTTTTGCCACCCGTTGAAGAGAAGCTGAGAAAGGATTGGTTTTTGAAATATTTGTTATTACTTCTCCATGGATTGACTGCAGCATCGTCTATACTTGTGCGCAGTTATAGACCTTTTCATATCAACATACAATCTAATATCCTGGATTTATCGTTTTTCTATTTTGTCCTTATTCACCTCAGATTAATCGTCTTCTACAATATGCTGTGTCCCTTCAGGACGTTGACGATCATGGCTCTCCACAATTTCCTGTCTTTTCTAACTTTTAATAAATGTTCTTTCTTATCTCTCCTGAACCTTGACCTGCCATCCATTTACTCAAGCTCGCTAGATAGGTTACATATTGTTTTCCTCTGTCCCCCTTGCCTTCAATATGTCCTATGAGTATCAAATTTTCCAAGCACTCTTTCCTCATTATGTGCCCTAGAAATTTCAACTATCTCTTTCTGATGTTAAGTAAAAGTCTCCTTTTTGTTTCCATTTTCTCTAAAATTTTGTCATTGTTGACATTTTCAGTTCATGGTATTCTCAGCATCCTTCTGTAGAACCAAATTTATGTTGTCTCAAGTCTCTTCTCCATCTGTGAAAAGGTTGCCCAGCATTCATTGCCATATAGGGGGACTAATATTACGAAACAGTTCTGTACTTATTGCTTTATTTCTAATGAAATTTTCCTGTTTCTTAATAATTTGCTTAGTTTTTGGAAGGCCTTGTAGTAGAAATGAAAAAGATTGTGTAGCGAAATATACGAGTTCCGGCTGTCAATCCAGCTACAGTTGATGAACAAAGAATGGCTTTTTTTTGGAACCCAATATTGACCAAGTTCTTTCCAATATCAGATTTGCAGATTGTGTCAACGCTTGACATTCTGAAAGTCGAAAACTTGAACGCCGGAATATTACAGATTTGCAACGAACATAATATTCATAAGACCTTCATTTTTTAATTACTCGAATTTACCTAACACAAGGCTCGAGAGACACTCAAAGTAGAAGTTTACTATTAAAACGCTAATGATGAATGAAATGTGAATATGATATGAATAAAAGAGATAGTGGCGGGAAGTGCAGTTTATGCGTTTACAGAGGTTAACAATCGACCCCCCTTGAAGAGGTCAAGAGTGTCGTCGTCAAAGAAGCATTCATTCAGGGATCTGCTCTATAAAATGGCAGTTCTGGATAAAAAGTTATTTCAGCGGAACATTTTTCTTGATTTGAAAAGTGGAGGAATTTTTTTCGTTTGTTTACTTTATAAACAATGTTATAAATAAAATAGATTCTTGTAAAATTATAAATATTTCAATTATTTCGTTTTTTGAATGATTTGTGTGTGTGTGTGTGTGTGTCTGTGTCTGTGTGTTTATTTTAGTCGGTATCACCCCATGTAAGGCATTAAAGCCACTAAGACACAAGTGGTTACAGTGTGTGGAAGAATTAGAAACAGAAAATTTAATAATGAGAGGAAAATTGAAATATTAATCAGGAGGACAGTAGATAGCGATTGATATTGCATTTAAATTTTTGCAGATTAATTTGTCTGGAAAGCATGGAGCCAGAAGGGAGTTCAACAAGTGAGAAGTGCGAGAAAAGAAACTGTTATCATAGAATTTACGGTTACATTTGGACAGTTCATCAGTAAATTGATTAGATCTCCACACCAATTCAAAAAGTCTAGGTAATATAGCGAAGGCGCGATATTTATACTGCAGTATTTACAGGAATGTGGCTCAAGGCCAAAATGGAGAACGAGGAAAAAGGATGGTCTTCTACTGTCTTTATATTAAACTTAGCGATGGTGGCTAGTTTAATATTTAGACACTAGAAAACCATCCTTGTTATCATAATATTCCTTACACCAAAACAACGCATTCTTACCATTCTTACATCCACCATAATGCCTCAATGTCTCTATGAAAATCCTAACCAGTTCTCATATGTACAAGTCATGTCTGGGGGTGGGGGATAAAATAACAATTTAAAAAAATGTAAACCTCAATGAATATTTACAAATATGACACAAAACTATTTACAAAAAATAAAATAAACAAAATAGTGTTAGTAATTTAAAAAAAAACAAAAAACACTATCCTTAATTACTATAGTATTATATACTCATGCAAACAATTACCATAAAAGTATTTATAGAAAAATACACAAAGAGGTGACCTTACAACGGCGGGAAATGACTGGAGTCGAGCCGGTAGATCAGTACCAATAATACGACTAATTCTTCTTTGGATGTTACCAAGGAGCTCAAAGCAAATCTGTCACATCTGCACATTCACTGCCTGGCAAAAGAGATTCTTTAAAATCTTGCGTTTCTCCGTAAGAAGAAAACTTTCTGATACACGAACTTACCTGAATGAGACGCTTTTATTTCATCTTCAAATTAATTTTATGATCACGTAATTCATTGCGAAAAGACTCATTTAAGTTTATTTTGGCAGGATCTGGTATGAGATACATACTATCAGGTCATCCAATAAGTTCTGTCCGAATTTTGAATAAAGAAAACAAGTGACCAAATGTTACATTTAATTACAGATTCAATCAACAATGTATTTTCCCTGATTATCTATGACTTCCTTCCATCTATTAACAAGCTTACTAATTCCATTACTGTAAAATTCTTTTGGCTTTGATTCGAAGAACTCACAAATGTCAGTTTTAACCTCATCCTGTGTTACAAAAGCTGATTCTTCCAAATGATTCTGTAAGCTACTAAACAAATGGTAGTCTGAACGAGCAAGATCGGGAGAATAAGGTGGATGAGGAATTTTCTCCCAACCAAGTTCTTCGATCTTTTGTGACGTGATTCTTGCTGTGTGGGGTCGCGCATTGTCCTGATGAAACATCACCTCTTTTCGATTCACTAGAGCAGGTCTTTGTTTCCTCAAAGCTTGGTTCAAACGCTCTAATTGCTGACAGTATATTTGAGCATTAATAGTTGCATTAGGTGGTAAGAATTCAAAGTGGATTATTCCTTGGCGATCCCACCAGATTGAAAGAAGAACCTTTTGCCCATGAAGTTTCCTTCTCGGCTGTGACTGGGGTCCTTCCTCTTTACCAAGCCACTGTCTACGACGCTTAACATTTCGATAAAAGATCCATTTTTCGTCGCCAGTCACAAGTCTATCCAAAAAAGGTGAAACAAGTTGGTGAGAATGGAGAGAAGAGCAGATGTCAACTCGGGATTTGAGGTTGTTTTCAGACAATTCATGAGACACCCATTTTCCAAGTTTAGGAACTTTTCCAAGTTGTCGAAGATGACGATGAACAGTTGTATGGTTTGAACTGAGAACCACTGCCAATTCCTCAACTGATAAAGCAGGATTTTCTTCAAGGGCTGCTTCAAGAAGCTTTTCATACAACTCAACTGGACGTCCGGTTCGATCTTCATCTTCAAGGGTGAAATCTCTACCTCTGAATTTTGCAAACCATCTTCTGCAAGTTCTTTCATTCACACATTCCTCTTCATAAACTGAGTGAATGTTTCTAGCCGCTTCGGCTGCTGAGTTTCCTTTCTTGAACTCATAAAGCATTATGTGCCTCAAATGATTCTTGGGTACTTCCATGTTAGCAGAGTTTTAATCAAAGAAAATTTAATTTTATTGTTCTTTGAAATAAAATTTGATCAGTTTAAATGCATCTAAACATAAAAATAATGTTCAGCTCCATTAGACATTATAAAATACTCTTTAAATTTCGTTCATTTTAACAAAAAGTTAAAATTCGGACAGAATTTATGGGATGACCTGATATATATATATATATATATATATATACACATGTACTTATATATATTTATGTATGTGTGCATGTGTGTGTGTTGCCATAAAATATGTATTTCTAAGATATATATATATATATATATATATATATATATATATATATATATACCGACTATAACAGCAAAATTCTCCAATTGTTAGATTAAGATTTGAACCGTTGCATCTTGGAAATGATTAAGAATATCTTACTGGAATTCTCCGAGGTTTTTATAACACTATTGGACACTACTTTGAACAATAAGAATGTATTTAGCTCTAAGATGAAATTATGATCCCTCTTGCTGTCGCGAACATCTGATCCAATTTTTCTCTCTACTGTTCCCGCTTTTTTAAATCTTATTCTTCGTTCTCTTGATGGTGCTTGAATGAACTTAGAAGATGGAAGCCAGAGTATGAATGTTGGTACCATTTCTGAAGGCCTGAATGATCATTTTCCTCTCAGCATTGCTTAGTTGGAAAGACACAGTGGGGCTGACACAAAACGATATTAAATCGTAGCTGAATAACCCAAAGGATTCTTACGATAAATGGTATCAAGATGACTAAACGTCTTATTTGAAACTAGGAAATTTAATTAGTTCATTGGTTTTTGAGATATTAAACATTTTGTGGGATAGACAATAATCACGCCCTGTTATCCGATTTGGACAATTTTGCTGTTACACCCGGTATAAAAGACAAAATGAAAAATAACCTAAAGGAACTTGCCTCACCTTGAGAACTCGATAAGAAGGCAACATGGATATAACTTGATGAAACTTCCACAAACATGATCGGACATTCCCTTCCTCACCACTCGCAAGCAATTGACTATTGTCCCTAAAGAACTGTAGCTAGTATATATACACACTGTTAGATACACTCATGTTCACAACACATCTATTTTTGTATGTTTTATTCCATTCTCTTTTTTATACTTTCATTATTATTATTAGTAGTATTATTTTCAGTTACGTTTTTATTTCAGCTTATTTTTCTGACCCCCCATTTTCCGACCCCCCTTTCCACACACACCCCATTTCAGCCCCCCATTTTTCGACCTCCCCCATTTTCTGACAAATATTTTCCGAAATGATTCTTTAGATGATGGACATAAGAGTAAGAATAATCAAAACCGATAACTGAAATTTTTCAAGACCAGCGTTCCGTTTCAATATGATCACGTCGGCGTCACGTGGGTGATGTTGTGAAAACGTATTCCTAAAATAGAGTATTTTGAATGAAAAATGAAAAGAATTTTATTTTAATCTAAAATTTATATGTACGTTTGTCGAGCATTAATCTTGCTTGAAAAGGGGAAATATTAAATAAGCCGGGTCTAGTATTCACCGTGAGTAAGATGGATATTATAAAATATGTGGGTGAAACATGTAGGTCTGTAAAATCTCGTGTTTTCGAACATAAACGAGATATTCGCCTCGGTAATTTAAACAATGCTTTATTTGTACACACAACTAAATCTGATCATAATTTCGATTTTGATTCTGTGAAGATTTTAAAATATATTCATAATAAAAATCTTAGACGGATTTATGAGACAGACATAATATCTATCTCACGTACGTATTTAGAAGGATTTAAGAAGCGAATATTCCTTCAAACAGCCTAATATAAGTTATACCTATTATATTAATAAATAAGTTTTCTTGTTGACGGAATGAGTTTTCCTATCTCATTGTTGTAAAGGAACTGTCCACAATCCATGTTAGTCGAAGGTTCCTCGTATTTAACTGGCTTCAGTCATTATCAAGAAAGAAAGAAATTCTATGGAACTCAGTGTCGGTGTGGTAATTAATATATTTGCGGGATTTTGAATGTCTGTGTTGACACGGTAACGTGATGTTACTTTCTTAAATTTTGAAACTTTGTTAATCACATCGCCATAATGAGAATTCTTAGAATTTATATCAATTTGAGTGTTTTGTTCATTGTTTTCATGTAATGAGGATAGCTTCTAAAATTTTGAAATCTTTGTTTATAGTTTAATTTTGAAATACGTAGACATTGCTCTGTCAATTTTTTTTTAATAAGACGTCCCAACTGGCATTTTTTTTTTTATTAAAAATAAATTAAAACAGTTTCGAAATCTCAGATAAATACTCAAACACAAACTCATGTATATGTCACGTTTTCATGCAAGTGGATAAATTAATGGCCAATTGTTCAAGAGAAACGTCGTCTTTGACAGAAATCGTACGGAAAGTCTCTGAGTCAAACATGTGGCGCCAGGAGAAGAAAAATCATGCTTGTTAGTTTTAGTTGGAAAGAGAAACTATCTCTATGCACAGAATAAATATATCGGTAATAATGTAAACACGAGCAGAAAAAACAAGTAAATAGAAAATAGAAAGTTTAACTGAGTAGGGAGTAGGTTAGTAAGAGAATGATTGAGAAAGAACAGTGAAGTGAGGAGAAGAAAGAAGGAAAGAGTGTGAGAGGGTGGAGAGAATAGGAAGAATCATAAGCGACGTGACAACTAGAACTGACACGTAAAAACGCGATACTTAAAAAAACATAGCACGTGAAGACGCAATATTTGAAAAACGATGAAATTGATATAGCACAATAAACAAAAAAGTAGGAAGAAAGTGATATAGCTCAATAAAGAAAAAAAGAAAAGTGAAGAAAGAAAGAAAGAAAATGAGCTGAATTTATTTTGGTTCTAAGGTTGGTGTATCTTCAATGCTATCGAAATTATATAATCAGTTACATTATGAGCAATAAATAGGAAGCAGCCAACAAGTAGAAAAATCCAATCTAAAGAGTACAAAAGGAAAAGAAAGGGGAAGTAATTACGTATTACTGAAGATGTCGCATGGCTTAATAATCTGGATAAAAAAATTAAAAAACAGTAGGTGATTAGGAGACAATTATTCATCTGTCTACCATATTGTGGACAACATAGTAGACAGCTGAATAATTCTTCAGCGTGCAGAAATCATCATCATCGAAAGCATTATCGCCTTCTACGTTGGGTTGGACACTTTGTGCGGATGTCAGGCCATCGCCTCTCGAAAATTCTTCAGAGTGCTCGATGCCGGGAGTCGCCCACGTGGAGGCCCAAAGAAAGGATTACGAGACTATCTTAAGCGTGCTCTTGCAATATTGACCCGACACAATTAGAGGATCTCTCAAGGGATCGGACTGGCTGGCGGTCTCTCTGTGCCGCCGGAGTGGCGCACTTCGAGGAGAAGAGACGGGGAGCGCTCTAGGGGAGGTGACTCTAGCATCATCTGCAACTTCTCAATCCTGCACCAGGAGTGCTTCCCTGCCACCTATGTCCGAGAACTTGTCACTCGCGGATCGAGCTGCTATCTCACTTGGCAACCCATAGAGGACAGACGGAGATGGAAGGACAGCTTCATTGTCAGCAAGGACGAACAGCTATACTCATACTGTCCACAAAAATGGCGTTGCAGCAAAACTAAAAATAGAAAACAAAACCAAATGACGGAAGCCATTTTTAATCCATGTAAGCAACACAAAAGTGAACGCACTATTGCCAGCGTGTAACAATGTCCTTTAAAGCCTGTAATGTAAAAATAATTGTTTCTGGGACTACTAAATATTCGAATGGTTAAATGAATCATCTTCAAAGTGATGTTTTCTTACTAAACATTCATGAGCTTTAGGATCTTCATGTCATTACCGAAATCTTTATCGTGACGCAGAACCGTACTAGTCATTGGTTGAATTCTTCGTTAATATTTTGTGCAGTTTCATCAGAATTCCCGTCCAGTTTTAAACTCAAAGAAATGTTATACAAAATTCGTTTTTATCCACTTTAATTGTAGCATTGGTTTTGCCAAATATATGTCAGTTATGTGCTATGCGGATACCCGCTTAGGCGATTATGTATCTTTCGATACATGACCGGCGAGGCAGATTTTTTCAGCAGTAGGTTGCTATTTCTTTCTGCAGTAGTCCAATTGCCATCCAAGGCTAGAGAACCCGGTCTATCTTGCTATTTGATTCATTCCTTTCTCATGGGTATAAACACGTAAGTGAATGTAATCGATTCGACTGGAATTCGAACTCGACTCTCCTATTCCTCAATCTGAGCCGTTATCCATTACTCCACCGTGCCTCCTAGATATATAGAAGGCCTTAATGGTGTCTGCCATATGAACAGATATTCATTCAGACATTAAAAACAAAAGAAAGATAGAAGAATAACGGCGAGGGAGAAGTTGGAAGAATATAAATGGATGGCTTTATTTTATACCAAGAAAAATATATGAATATTCTAATAGAATGTAGAAATGTATTACATGGCTTCTCTCAGACCCTGAAAAACAAAACTCGCGAATAGTATCAAAATTTGTTTTTGCACATTAATTCAGCACGTCATATTGCAAGAGATTGCCTTTTTTCCTAAAACTTCCTCATTGCACACATACTCAGTCCATGTTATTCTCAGCATCCTTCTATATCTCTGTTGACGTGTCACTTCTTCATTTGTAAAGAAATTATCCGGCATCCCCGACCATAAACCAAGTTATGTCGGATTTTTTTTCGAATTTCACTGATGATTTTTGTAACTTGTATCTCTATGTTACATCATTAATTTGATACAACTTGTCTAATCGTTACTGAATTGTTTATTCTTTATCATCATATATCAAAATTAATTCTTTATTTTAAAGTTTTGAAATGATTGATGAAAAGATTGCAATTAGTGCCATTTTACGCTACCTGTGGAAAAAAAAGAGCAGTGCAAGGGAATTGATAAAAGAAATCAATGACGTGGAAAGCCCAGGAGCTGTCAACGAACGTGTGGCACAAAATTGGTTAAGACGTTTCAAAGAAGGTAACACGAACCCCAAAGACAAACCAAGATCAGGGATAATTTCTGTTGTGGAAGATGAGGTCTTGCTTGAAATGGTTGAACAACAGCCAAGCACAAGCACTCATACATTGTCGGCAGAACTTGGTCCTTAACAAAGCACCATCAATCGGCACCTCCATAAGGTTGGCTTTGTGAACAGAAGCTGTTGAGAAGTTCCTCATAAACTGGCCAATAACGATGTGTGAACATGTGCAAACAACTGTTGGCAAATCCACGCGGTGCTCATTTTTGGAGCTGGATTGTAACTGGGGGATCAGTGGCTTCGTTCCAGCCGGGTTCCAGAACATGTCAAACAAGGGTGGTTTGAACAGAAAGTCATGCTGTGTATTTCAACAGGGTGTTGCACTTTGAGCTTGTTCCAAATTCTCATGCTGTAAACGCTGACCTTTATACTGCAGTGATTATATGATGCTTTGATAGCCCACTACCCAACATTGGTCTATCGAAAGCGCGCACTCATACGGTATAATAATTCCCCAAAAGACACTGCCCATGGGACCAAACGTAAACTCGAGGGGCTGGAAGTGCTGCCTCAATCTGCCTACAAACTTTGCATAATCAGATTACCACCATTTTTGAGCTATTGCTTATTTCCTCCTCCTCCGAAGGTTCAGCAATGCGGATGAGATCGAAAACGGGTACAGGGAGGTTTTATGCCTTTAAACCAGTCAAATTGTATAAGTGTGGAATTGGGCTTTAGGTACAACGATGGCAACATGTAGTAGAATATTCTGGAATATATTTTGATATATTGAGGATTGATATAAGATAGCGTCCTACATTTTGTTTCTAGCAACTTTTTTCTTAATACTTTACTTAATTGTTGGAAAGCGTCTTTCATTATTCCAATGCAACTTTGGATTTCTGTCACATTTTCTCTCATCTATTAAATCACTTTTCAGATATTTACATTTCGGTAATTTTTGATATCTCCAATTCTTAGCTCGCAACTTGTGCTGTTTTTGTATAAAATCAAAACTTTAAAGAAAAACCGAAGTTAGTTCGAGAGGGTTGGCGAGTCATGCCGCCATTTGACCTCTTCTGAATAACTTTAGCTACTACTTCTCTGAAAGCGTAATGGGGACATGTCATCAAGTCATCGACACTTGCTGAATGTTTACGGGAACCAAACAGTGAATATGAACACTGACGGTGGATATTGCTCTTCAGCAGTGGCGACAGCGTTATGTGTAAAAAAAATATTGGAAACCTCTGCTGATGCCGATATTTAAGAGCGCAAAAGGCAAGCTCTTGTTCATCACAATTGAAAATGCATATCCTCTTGTGATTACTATATGGTAAAATAGTGTTTTACAGCTGAAAACCTGCTATATCCAACGGTGTTATTGTGCTCCCTTTATCTCTGTTGGTAGTTTCCGTGAAAAAAAAAATAATAAGGCATTGCTTTTGGAACATCCCTCGTAGAATGTAACTGTGGTTAAGTGGTTTTCATCTCACTTGGGGCATTGTGAAATGATTAGAATAAATGGAAAAATACAGAACCAATGCGAGCTATTAGGTTGGTGCACAAATAATGACGTAATAATGTCGTTTTTTGACGTTAAAAAACGACATTATTACGTCATTATTTGTGCACCAACCTAATACAATAAAATGCTCGAAAAAATTTAAGTTTTTTAGTGACCATTATCACATTTGCTCCCTATTATTACCGAAAAGAAGGAATTATTGTTACTACTTTTATTTTAATCATATCGCATCATGCAAAGCAGTGGATTCACTTAGGCACAAGGGGTTACTGAGTGTGGACGAACAAGAAAAAAATGAAACATTGGAGAACGAAAAGAATAGAAGATTAATCAAGACAGTAGATAGCGATTGACGTTGCATTTTTGAAACTTTGAAGATCAAACTCGGCTGCAAATCATGAAACCGGAACAGAGTTCCACAAACGAGAAGTGCGAGAAAATAAACTGTTAAACCAGATGTGTCTTTTTCGCTCTTGAAAACATTGTCGACATTCCAATTTACAATATAGTCATATAAAATTATTTTTTATTTAATTTTAGAATTTAAGCGATATTTGATATTTAGGTTGGCTTGTGTTCATATTAACGTAATAATCAACATCGATTTTTTTCAATCATAAATCCATATGTGACAGTGAAGCCACACAAGGAGTTATCGAGTGTGAAAGAAGAAAAACATTAGGGAGAGATAAGAATATAACACTAATCAAGACAGCAGATAGCGAGCGAGAAGTGCGATAAAAGAAACTGTTGAAATAAAACTTACTGTTACATCAGGCCAATTCAACTGTGATTTTATGAAACCTTAACACCAATCAAGTACTGCTCTTAAATTCATAATGGCTATTTATCATAGCAAAGAGTTAATCCGAAAATTGACAATGAAAGTATTTATAAACGTAAACTAAATAATGGCGATGGGGAAGTGATTGAATGCGTGACGTCAAGTGAGGACCAATTATATTCTTTGGATTTTATCAAGAATCTCTAAATATACAGCGGGAGCGCCAAACTATACCTTTTCAACTTCAAAATGATAATAATCAACTTCAGAATGGACTTATTTTCAGGTAAAAAAAAATTAATCAACTCCAAAAATGTATTAATCAACTTCAAAATGAGAAATAATCAACTTCAAATTGAGAATTAATATAATACTAATAAATTTAATATCTATTCTTTTATTTTTACTTAAAAGGGATATAAAAATATAAACGTTCCTAAGAAATTTATTTAAAAGATTATATCATCTAAGTTAATTACAGAGGGAAGTAATCTCTGTATTCCAGATACGAAGTTAGTGCAAGTCTCAGGGGAAATATTAATTGCCTCGGAGATCATCGCTTCTAACTTGCTGAGGCGGAATTCTTTAGTAGTTAAAGATCCCTGGCCATCACCTCTTAAAATCCCAACAATTGAGTCTGCCATACTTCTTTTTACGTCAGCTTTAATGACTGACCAAACCTTTTCAATGGGATTTAACATCGGACTATAGGGGGCAAGTCTGAAAATTTGGTGTTGCCTAAATTCCTCCTCCTCCACAACTTCTTCAATTGAAGTATGGCAAGTAGCGTTATCAATAACTCCCCTTTCATAAATTTCATTTGCCTTTCTATGGCACTCCCTGGTCCATTCTTTCGCATCCTCTTTTTTGAAAGAACCTCTTTTAATTTTATGATGAATTAATCCAGTATTACTAATACATCCAATAACATGGATGTTATTTCCCCTGGATCCGGCCGCGACTGTAGTGCACCTCGTGCCTTTTTTAGAGCGACCTTCTCTTCTTGAAATATGGAGATTAAAATTGGTTTCATCCATATAAAGAATTGGCACACTTTGGGACTGAAATTCTAATAAAGCTACTGCGTAATCCTTACGTTTCGCCTTATTGACATTATTATTATTGGCAGCTTCTGGTTCATAATGAACCGCTTTTAAAGTAAAGCCCATGGAGTCTAAGTGCTTTTTTATGCATTCTTTCGTCACACGAACCTCATATTTTTCGACCAACTTATTTACAATGTCTTGAAGAGTGACCCTAGGAAAGTTTTCAATTAATTCGGCCATAAAATTTCTTATGCTCTTGCGTAATTTTATATTTTCTTGCTCCTGCCCTAGAGTCACTCTTATCAGCACCCTGGTCTAACCAACGGCACGATGTTGGCGGAGGCACGCCAATTGTTCTTGTCAGGTCTTTTCAATTTCCTGCTGCGGCATGTGCAGCTAAAATCTGGGCCGGGCCTTTTCTTTTCGCCAGCCACAGTTTTCTTGAGGCAAGGCTTCTTTGGAGCTGTTGCTAATTCTTTTTCAGCTTCTTTTGTAGAGGTGTCTTCAGCATCATCATTTTTGCCCATACGGGACTTTCTCCTACTTTTACTGTAGGCTCACCCAATGCTTTCTAAGTTGCTTGTATTTTTTTTTTCTTCATCTATATAATGAAGACGAACAGTCAATTTTCTTACTCATGGGGTAAATTAATTGAAAAAATAATTTTCAATTTACAAAAATATATCTCAATTTGAAGTTGTTTATTCCAATTTGAAGTTGGTTATTCGTATTTTAAAGTTGATTGTTTTTAGGTTTTTGACATTTTCTCGATTTGGAGTTGATTATTTTTTTTTACTTGAAAATAAGTCTATTTTGAAGTTGAAAAGTTATAGATGTAGTAGCGGTATTCAAAGCATTGACGAATAGTAGACATAAATATGCAAAATAGATTCCTCTTCCTCCTCCTACTACTAGTAATAATAATAACAACCCCCAAGATCTTGGCCGGGAAGAAAAGTTATGATACATGAAGTTCGGTGTTGTGTCTTTAAAAATCGTCCCAAAAGAAACTAGAATCCGTAGTTGAGGAATTAAAGCGTTGAGAATTAAGACAATTCAGTACAAGAATACTGAGTAAGGTGCGGAAGATTTGGAAAGGTTTATTGGGTCGCCAGCGATAGCTTCCAGGGATCAGATGTGAACAAGCAAATCCAATAATTAAGGATAGTGAAGCGGATACTTTCTTTACCGTTTCCAGCAAATATTTTGCAGCTGCGAGAGATCTATGCACGAAAAATAAAGAATTTCTCTAAAATAAAAGAAAAAAATCATTCGAAAAAAAAAAATTTCTTGAAAGCAAAAGATGGTGGCCTATAGAGACGCTGAACATTATGCGGAAGAACTTCGGGCTTCCAGCTAAAGTTCAGTTATTGTACGATAATATAGGGGTACTGCAAAACCTGAAAAGACTTGAAAGTAATAGAAAGATTAGCATTTGCCTTTCTTTCTTTCTGTTTTATACTTGCCTTTCCTTTAATTTTCCTCTTCTTTCTTTTCCTATTTTCTCAAATAGGGAATTACTTTGAATATAGTTCTCTATAAAAAAAAAACAAAAAAACTCAGAGCAGAGTACAAGTTGTAAAAGTTCACTTGTATCCAGTGAAGAGAAAGAAGTTACGAATGCTACTATTACTACTGCTGTAGCAGCAGTAGTAATAGTAGCATTCGTAATAGTAGCATACTACTAATATTAATAACGTTTTATGACCAATTTAAACCCTTATTTATTTAGGCTGTTTTCCTTATCTAAGTCGCGACCCTTCAGGTCATAGGCAATAATGGCTCTTTACAACTTCCTATTTCGTGTGACTCTTAGCAGTATTTATCTCTTTGCACGTTAGGTAAGTGAGTCATTGCCTCAACAGTGAGGCAAAGACTCACTCACCCAAGGAATTTCAGCTTTTTCCTGATTGCTCTCAGTATGCACCGTAAAGGTTAAGTTTTCCAAGTCCTCTTTCTTCATCATGTATCCAAGGAATTTCAGCTCTCTTTTCCTGGTTCTGTATAGGTCTTCTCTCTTTTACTATTTTCTTAAAGACGTCCTTGTTTACTGACTCCATTCATGAAATTTTAACTATCCTTTTGTAATGTAGCAATCAGTGGGCAGATTGTCCAATATTTACTGCCATATAAGAAAATGAGTATCACATATTAATCTGGCACTCTTCTCGTTTTTTCCCGTTTCTTAACAACTTGCTTAGCTTTTTGCAATGCTTATTTCGCTATTCCAACGCGTGTTCGGATTTCGATATCGCACATTCCCAGATGGTATTTAAACATCTGCACCTGCTTGATTTTTATACAGTGTAAACCGGATATAAAAAAGTTGTCGGGATCGGAGAAGTCTCTTATATCCGGGTTTCTATTAAATCCGTGTTTGGTCTATTTTGTTTAGGTAAGTATGGCTCTAATTTGGGACCAGAGAAAATCTCTCTTATATCCGGGTTACACTGTATCTCCAATTTGTAACTCGCATCTTGGACTTTTTCTCTTTCTGATGACCATACTTTTTGTTTTCTTGCTGTTCATGGTTAGTCCTTTTTTTTTTTTCCTCACACTTCCTTCTTCCACAATGTCTAGGAGATCCTGTAGTTTTTTTTTTCTCGGCTATCCACATGTCATCTGCGTATCTTATATGGTTAAGATTACGCCAAGCGAAAATAAATCCTGGTAGGGTCTCCTGTTCCCTTAGGACAGCGTCGCAGTAGTCTGAATAAATCTGGGGAGAATACGCATCCTTGTCTGACGCCTTGAAAATTGGTACTTTACTTTTGTAGCGGGCCGTGAGTTTTTACGCGTTGTAATATTAGGTTGGTGCAAAAATAATGTCTGTGAGAAAACGACATTGTTTTTGCACCAACCTAATATAAACACGTGTGGAACTCAAGAAATAAAATGCTCACTACAAAAATATGGCGAAGAGTCCAACCAAAAGAAAATGTAACTGAAAAACAACCATAAACCGGTATACATGTATAAGTATGTGTACTAGACAACAAAAGGATTTACAATAGACATAATTAGTGTGTGTATGCATGAACGTAGAGAGTTCCTTTTTCAAAGTATGTTCGTACGTACGTACGTGTGTGTGTCTGCATAATGTTTCAAGGAAACGCATAGCACTCCCCTCGAAGGGGAAAACGTAATCTTCTAGTAATGTCCGCTGAAAAATTAAAGAGAAAGAGAGAGAGATCGAAGTATTCTCAAGCATCCCCCCCCAGGAATAATTTGGACAATTATGAAATGAAGGAGGGGAGTTAACTCCGACACTTTTACTTAGTTTCGCAAACCGACCTCTCAGGCTTCGATAGGAGACACGTAATTATCTTTGCAATTTTAAGTTCCTTTTTTCTAGTTTAGTTTACTAAGGCTAGGGTGTGGCAAGCCTTCAATGTTATTTAAGACACAGCTAGGAGGAAAATAAATGAATTCATGTCTTTTCTAAAGATATTATCGCGTTGTGAATGTTGGCAGCCTGGAATTTGATTCCATTTTCTGCGTATATCGACAAAAAATATACTTACCATTATTCAAAACATGGGTCATTTTCTTCAAAGATCAAGACTATATATAGTCATAACTATCTTTAAAATGGCCAGATTAGGCGACTTTTGAAATTCCAGCGAGACAAAAAGATTAAAATGTCGCTACTGATTATTCAGTGTTTTTTCCTTTTTGATTGAAGCGTTTAACTCAATTATTTTCAGAATTTTTTCTAAACAAATCGATTGTAGCATTTTTGATAAAGTAAGAATTTTCTATATGCATTTTATCAAATATTCATTGTATTGGTTACACAGGAGACGATTTTTCTCTGTATAAAGGGTAGTGACTTTATGCGTATTAATTTGGGAGAAAAACGAAAATAAATTTAAAAAAAATGTTTTCCAAAATCGATAATATACTAACTTAAACATCTTGGATAAAAAATTTTCTTTTAATTGTGAAATAATTTAATGCACATATCTATCGAATAAAAGTATTCAGAAACTTGAATAAAGGTAGTGAGGTTTCGAATAAAACTAGTTACAAGTTTGAATCACCTTTGCAAATACGATAAGTTACAGAAGAATTAGCAGTATAATCCACCTTTGACAGGGTGTTTCATTACTGGGAATTTTTGCCTTTCAGTTGGAGCAGTTTAAGTTTAAAGTCACCCCACCCAAAAATCAATATTAGTAACAACAATTGGGTGCAACTGAGGCACATCCCCAAATGTGGGGGTTAACAATTTGAATGGGGAGTGGCCCTGAAAAAGACTGTTTTTGCGTTCTCAATCTTGCAAGGAAGGAGCCTCTTCCATGGACTGTCATAATAATAATATACGATAATTTTTTATTTATAATATAATTTTTTTTATATAATTCTAATAATCTTTTGTGTTAGATTTTAATTCTCTAAATTGATTGTACGCTGTTTTTTACAGACATTAAATTTTGCCTTTGATTTTTGCGCAGAGTATAAAAAAATCAGTTTTTTCGATTTTTCAACTTGAAGGTTGTAATTTTTTTTTTGGCCAACTGGGACTCAAAACCGGCACTGAAGAATTATCTATCAAACACAAAAAAATAAATAAATAAATAAATAAATAAAAAAATCGAAATTGGATGAAAACTGTGGAAACGCATAAATAACATTCAATCACACAAACGCACACACACGCGTAGATACAAACACACATATTTTGAGAATTACGGATATAGATGCGCGAGTATTCGATATGTCAGTTTTTGTGTGTACATGTGTGTAGCTGACATATCGAACCTTTTAAACTATCGAATGTCGACTGGGGTTAGAATTCTTTTGTTCATATATGCACACTTTGGCACGAAGATATTCTTTATACTCTACAATAAGGAACGAAATATTCGCTGACAATGTATTAATGAAAATAGAACACTAACTGATGCACAAAGATGGGTCTTCTAAAATAGTCGGAATTTGTGATGGAGTCTACATGTAAAGGAAAATCAAAACATTCCGAGCCATTGATGAAATGACAGAATGGACGACTTTGAAAGCCAAGTGAAATAAAAGATTAAAATTTAGCTACTTACAATATTTGGGGCTGCTTTGAAAATAAACTGGCCCAGCTTGGAGTACTAATGAGAAGAAAGTCAATCCAAAATTTAATAGCGTTGTGTTTTAAAATGTAGCACAGTTAATTACTTGTGGAGCAGTATGCCAACTTTAGCTGATATTAGCAATATAGTGAAGAAGTAAACTATACAAAAATGACTATTGTAGATAATTCAGCTTTGAATTGAAATAACGTATAGTACGTGTTCTTGCTTTTATAATCAGTTTTTTTACGTAAAAATAAGGCGTCGCATTATACACAGGTAATTTTTTGAAGTGGTTAAAATCATACATTTTCGATGATCGGTTGCATTATATACAAGTAAACATTTTTCTGGAGGGGTTAAAATTCATGCATTTTCGCTGACTGTAACCAACCTGATAAGCCTACATTCTCATGGTACTATTAGCTAATCTTATCGGTAAAGGTAAGCTCCTTTGACCTGCTTCCCGTAGCTTGCACCCTTGTGCAAATTAACTGAAACAAAACTAATAATTCCGTTATTATTTAATTTTTTTTTCGTATTTTCCATGAAACATGACCCAGTGCACAAGTCACAGTACTTTGTATGTCCATTCCACGAAGTCGTTCCTTTCAAATTGACCCCAGATTCTTGATTGGATTTAAATCAGGAGAGTTTCCGGTCCAGTCAATAGTACGTTGAATTGTTGTTCACTGTTAAAGCTTGCCAGTGTGTTCGTGCGGCGTTACAAAATTTCGTACGCTTCCTTGGAGTAACGTCCATCGTAGACAATGGCTGCAGGGCAACTAATCGACAGTCGAGACAATAGTGTCTGGGCGTGATAAAAATCTGATGCAATCACGGATGATGCAATGTTTTTCCAGCCCAAACAAATTTCATCATACACCCCGAAAATAGATTAATATTACTGCACACCACTGCAAATGGCCTAATCTGAGGGAAAAATAGAAATCGATGACACCCGGTCGCTCCATTGGGTCTAAAATTGACCGTATGATGAAAGAAAGGGAACTAAAACAGTTGTTTCAATTAATTTTCACAAGGGGGTAGATTCTTTCTTTCTGTTGTTAGATGGACAGAAGAACGTCATTCACTATGGGAGCGGCTTAAAATCAAAAAATACTATTTATTAATGAAGAATTAACATTTTTTTTCCTTTCTTTAATATACGTCCGTCTCCATTCGCACGTTTGGGACTACCTCGATGTGGTATAATAGTTAGCAATCTTGTCTTGTTAATTTCGGTCCTCATTGGGTGCCCCCACCACATCAACGCTACGTTGAGCAAATCATGATCTGTTTTTTTGCACGTGTTTACATCACTTTTCCGATGGCAGTTGTGTTCATTATTTTGTCTTCCTCTCTCTCTATATATTCATTTTTATTTATTATATTCTTTTCATTTACTGGAAGCATTTTATCTTATAATTCGACCTTATATACTCTTAAAATATTTGCTATAAAACATGTCGAAGATGATGCCCAATACTGCGATGTCGGACTATGGTAGGCCTCCTAGTATTGATCAGAAGCTGGGGTCGCATTATTCATGAGCTATATGAAAAAAAATCAGGGGTCGCACTTATACATGAAGTAGCCTTATACACGAGTATATACGATATTACAAGGGGCTTTTAAAAATGGCCTTCAGCAAGACGTTTTAATAATTATTTTCGGTCTGTCATGTAATAAACATGGGTGAACAACAACAGAAAAAGGATCATCATTTCAACTCAGGGCTAAAAAGATCAGATCCAAATCAATCCATAGGACGTTTGGCACGTCAGGGATGAGTTTCAGCTATGACAGCCCAAAGAACAGTGAAAAAAGACTTGAAAATGAAATCGTACGTGAAACGTTTGAGGCTCTTTGTTATTCTAGCAGAAATAAAGTGCTAGGTCTCTACTCCACTCCCTCTTTAGTCAATTTGAGGCGCTATCATTCTATGCTAGTATAGCCGAATCTTTGCCCGAAAATTCTCGAGCTCTCCTCTTGATTCATCTGGAGTATCCCTACCTAACATCCCACTTAGAACTGATTCTCAGTTGAGTGATATGCATGTAAGCCCTTCCATGCTCTCTGCTATCACCTCTAACCTTGATCCCCACAAAGCATGTGGACCCGACTGAATCCCTTTAACAATCAATAAGAAATGTTCTCCAGCTGCTGTTCTCTCTAAACTGTATAATAAATGCCTCGCTACCTCCTGCTTTCCTGCCTGCTGGAAATCATTATTCTCAGTTTTTAAGAACTCTGGTGAACCTTCCGACCATCGGCCCATTAGCCTTTTTTTTCTTTTTATGAAACTCATAGAGGACCTAATCAATGCTGAATTGATTCATTATCTCTCATCACTGGGCATTTGTCTCAGACGAGCAATACGGCTTTCGTTTCTCCGGGTCAACTCCTGATGTACTGACGATAATTGGGGACAGAGTTTATCATGCTCTAGATGAAAACGGTGAAGCCCGAGCTGTAGCACTGCACATCTCGAAAGCCTTTGACACGGTCTGGTACTCAGGTGTTCCCAACAAGCTGAAAATTTACGCTATCACAAGGCACATTTCTGAGCTGATCCAATAGTTCCTTTAAAATCGTAAAATGAAAGTTATCCTGAACAGCAACTTGTCCAGATCCTTTCGTACTAATGCATGTGCCCTACAGGGGTACAGCCTTGGTCTTACGCAGTTTTTAATCTTCATTAATGACTTTCCCGGTGGTATCAGCTTTCAACTCTGCATCTACGCTGACGACACTAACATTTACTCCTGACTCGATAATAAGGCTGATCAGTCCGACAAGGTCAAAATGGCAGTTGATGTACAAGACGACCTCATCCGTCGTTAACTCGGGCAAAAGATGGTTTGTCAATTTTTAACGCCTTCAAAACTAAACTTCTCTCCATTAATCATCTGAGAGACCTCTCTCTGCCTTCCATCAGCATGGATGATGCTAACCTCCAGTTAGTGACTCATTGCGCCTTTTCGGGCTAACGTTTTCAGTTGACATGAAGTGGAAAGACTATATTTAATCCATGGTTATGTCCACTGCTAAAAACTTCGATTCACTGAGTTGTGCGCGACAATTTTTCTCCCCTGAATCTATCTTGCATATCTATAAGTCTACTATTCGTCCATACTTAGAATATTGCTGACATATATGGTCCGGTGCCCAGCTATTTACCTGGAACTCCTTGATAAGATCCAGAGAAGAATCATCAATATTATTGATCCTGATTTGGCTGCTTATCTTCAGTCTGACGTGCTATAACATTTAGCTAAAGAGAAGCGTCTGGTTAGCTTAATTGGTATAGAACGTCAGATCAAATGATGGTTTCCATATAGGAATATAAGAACCATTCTTGTTGGGGAACGCATATTTTCTACGGAATTTCTCGAACATTCAGGGCGGTAAATGTAATTAATACTGTTTTATTAAAAACAGTATTTACGTAAATAAACAGTATATTTAAAAATAAGGTATAAAAAGGAAAAGATGTTAAATAATTGTCAGACTTTTAATTATATGTCGTCATTGCGTTAAGATAGGTTTCGTGTGCAGATATGATAGATCGAGAAAAATAGTCGAAGATTGTGTGTTTAAAAACGGTAATTTGAACTTTGCTAACCAGACGCTTCTCTGTAGCTAAATGTTACAGCACATCAGATCAAATGACGGTTTCCCTATAGGAATACAGGTTCCATTCCTGTCGGAGAACGCATATTTTCTACGAAATTTCTCGAACGTTCCGGTCGGTAAATGTAATTAATACTGTTTAATTAGAAATGTCTTTTACTTAAATAAATTGTATCTATAAAAATAACGTATAAAAAGACAACATATTAAATAATTGTCGGACTTAATCCATTTCATTATATATATATATATATATATATATATATATATATATATATATATATATATAGCGAGAGAGAGAGAGAGAGAGAGAGAGAGAGAGAGAGAGAATGGACCAACTGAGAGGAAACGGGAATATACAAAATAACCCTACCTTCTTTTATGTACCATGTCTTTTCACTACGTGGGCGATCATGGCTCTCCGTAAACTTCAATACCCCGTGGCCCTTAGAAATGTTTCTCTAATTATCAAGGCTACTGCCCCAGGTTGCGCCATGCATTCACTTCCTCATTATGTGTCCAAGAAATTCCAGCTGTCTCTTTTTGATTCTGAATATAAGTGTTTCTTTTTGATTTCATTTTCTTTAAGAGTTTACCGTTGCTTACTTGCTCCATCCATAGAATTCTCAGTATTCCTCTCTAGTACCAGATTTCTGTTGATTCCAGTTTCCTCTTCATCTGTAGTGAGATTGTTCAGCATTTACTGCCACAAAAGAAGCGTAACAAGAATTTTTTTTTTAATTTAATATAATTTTATTTTTATCAAAACCCAACAGTGGTCAGTGCCCGTGATATAAAGGATAAGGATATCCAAAATGGGAATCTCAACCAAGACAGAGCTGTAAGAAGAAGAAGAAGAAGAAGAAGAAGAAGAAGAAGAATCTGAAATTCTTATGCAGACACTGACCTGTAATTTTAATTCTGACTTTCAGCTATAATCATCTGACAATTGCGATGTTGGCTTGAAACTCAAACTTACAGTTATAGGTCGGCGCCTATCGACGAATTCTGGTTGTTGTTTTCATTAGAGAGTGAGAGAGAGGCAGAGAGACAGAGGGGGAGAAGGAAATTCAAATGGAATATTGTTCAGCTACATTCACACAAACACATAGATAGATAGATAGATAGATAGATAGATAGATAGATAGTGATTTCCAAGCGTAACTTAGGTGGCACAAGGGCGGAAGTAGGGGGCACCCAGTGAGGATCAAACTCACTACTTAGTCGTAATTTTCACTCTCTCTCTCTCTCTCTCTCTCTCTCTCTCTCTATATATATATATATATATATATATATATATATATATATATATATATATATATATAAAAGAAAAGAGAAACCGCGGACATTTTTGGTCGTAATGTGGATTTTTAAAAAATTATATATTATGCTTTATTTTCAAAATTTTATGGAAAATAAAGCATAATATATATACTTTAAAAAAAATACACATTACAACCAAAAACGTTTGCGGTTATTCTCTTCTTATATATATATATATATATATATATATATATATATATATATATATATATATAACACGTTTCTCTTGTTGGAACAACTATAGCCTCTTACCTTTATATATATATATATATATATATATAGAGAGAGAGAGAGAGACAGAAAGAGAGAGAGTGCGTGTGTATTATGAAAGATATTATTTTACGAGTGTCAGAGATTTTTTTAAAGTACTTTTTCTGATGACCCATGGTCTTTTCAGGATATAGTGTTTGTAAATTGATTTTTATATCAACAAGTCCCAAAATGTGGCAAGACAAAATATCTGTCCCAATGACCACCAATAATAATAACATTATTAGTAAACATATAAACGTAAAGAGAAAAAAAAATCAAACCGAAAGACAGTGGAAGGAAAGAAAAAGAAAAAGCAAAAGGAAAAAAATGATGGACGTTTATCGTGGCAAAGTTCTCTGCAAGAAGTCACATCATCCTAAATGCGCATGGTAAAAAACGTGACCACGTGTATGGTCATATGTGTGCAGCTTTTTTCAACCGTTGATAAAAAAAATTAAAATGATCTGTCGTATGCAAAACTTAGCTTTATTTGTAAAAGAAAGGCTTAAACGTTTTCAGTTGTAGAAACGTGGGCAACTGATAAGACTGTATCAGTGGCAATATTATATGTCAAAAACATGGACACGTGTAAAGTCACATGCATTTTTATTTAATCTTTCTTTCTTTCTTTCTTTCTTTCTTTTTACAGACATTCAATTCTTTTTTTCGTTTCTCTTTTTATTTCTCTTCTTATTTCTTTCATGTTTCTATCTTTGTTTTGTTCATTCTTACATTTTCCATTTTCTTTGTTTCTTTTTTTGGTTTGTATTTCTTTATTTATGTATTTTCTATCTTTTTGTTTTATTAGGTTGGTGTAAAAATAATGACGTAATAATGTCGTTTGTTGACGTATTTTTAACGTCAAAAAACGACATTATTACGTCATTATTTTTGCACCAACCTAATAAATTGTTATATAATTTTCCCGAAATTTAATTATTTAATTTATTACGTGTCAGTTCCGTTTTTTCTTTGCCAATCTAACTCACAGTTTCTTTTTTTATTGAAATTTTCTTCTTTCTTTATCTTTTGGTTTTCTTTATCTATTTTTTCTTTGTTTTTATTTCTTTCTCTTTTTCTTTCACTTTTCCCTTTTTTTTTTCATTCTTTCTTTAAGTCGTTTTCTTTCTTTTTAAGTTTTCTTTTTTCTTTCTTTTTTCTTTCTTTTTCTTTCCTTTTTCTTTCTTTGTGTTTTGCTATTTCGTTTTCCTTTCTTTTGCTTTTTTCATTTTTTATTTAAATTGTCGAATTTTTTCTTTATTGATTTTCGTTCTTTCTTTCTTTTTTCTTTCGTTATTTCTTTCTTTTTTCTTTCTTTATTCTTTTTTTCTTTTCGGTTTTTGTTATTTCTTTCTTTTTCCATCTTTCTTTGTTAAGTTTTTTTTTTCTCCTACCCTTGTCATTTTTATTATTGTCTATAATCCCCACTTGCTGCTTGCCTTGTTGACTTATTAAACCAAACGTGTTTTTTTTTTCATATACATAAGATATAAACATAGAACCACAGTCTTAATTGCGGTTTGTGTCTTTTTATCTTCTGTTACTTTTGTTTGTTTCATTTATTAAGAGCCATGAACACTTTCTCTCATAAAAGTGTATTTTTAACATCCATAAAAATCTTCATTTCAAAGTCGCCTGTCATTGTGCATTTGATATTTCAGTGGTGCGCATGCTCCATTCCCTTTCAACAATATTTTCCATGTATTCCCATTGGCTGTCCTTGATGATGATTACTTTCTTCGCTATGATCATTGTAGCTATCGTCATTCTCAAAATAACCAATTATCTGAGTGTTATATTATTCCAAGAGATGTTTTTCAAATCCGTAATAATAATAATAATAATAATAATAATAATAATAATAATAATAATAATAATTAGCTAATCGATTTCCGAATATACTTCTTTGTAAGGGTGACTAGTTAACCCCTGTTACAGACACCTGTCCAGACAGATTTGTTTTTCTTCGTCACCCACAGTGCCAATTGTGGTTTGTACGGAAACTATGCTGAGCTACTTTTATTTTTGTTTGTTTTTTTGTTATTGATTTGTTTTTCACGAGTAATCAACCATCTGTAGGTTATTTAAAGCCACAAAATATATTTAGATTGCAAGAATTTGTGGGTGATAATGATCTACTGATAGAAATTTTATTAATTAACTCAAATCTGCAAGGAAAATAGGTGGATTCATGCGAGTATTTACGTTAAGTGATTATAACAAACCCGACTGGAATTGGAACTTTTCTCTTTGATTTCCAATTCCAAGCCGTTATCCATTACACCTCCCTCACATCCAAGATTACAGCACCTTGTATCCCCAAGCAATCAAACATTTAGGTACTGACCAGTCTCGACGTTGCTTAAATTTGGTAACTGTACGATCCCTGTTTGGGGAGAGAGCGAATAGTCAAGAATTTCCAAGTCGAGTAAGCCGAAACTCTCGCTTATGAAGACTTGTGAACCCTGTAGTTACCCCTGTAGATGTCATCCGAACCGTTTCGTCAAACAAGGAATAGATTTAGATGGTCAGATGTGATCTTCTGCCAACTGTTAGGATTCCATGGCTCAATCAATTAGAACAGGCAAAAGAGAGATGAATTATTCTTTTATTTCTATCTACACTAATAGCCATAAAATGATGGTCCAAGTAGGTGCGATGAAAAGCAACTAAATTTACGACGCGAAATATATTCGCCCTAAATTAATAAGACAGTCTTCCCATATGACATTTTGGACGAAGGGAACGCTTCGGATACAATTCATTAAAATGAATTTGAATTTGGTACATGGAGGCACGGTGGAGTAATGGTTAGCGGCTCGGATTGAGGAATCGGAGAGCCAAGTTCGAATTCCAGTGGAATCCATTACATTCACTTACGTGCTAATAAATGGTTGACCGCTTAGGAATACCAGGTACTGTAAGCTTGCGTGTGAGGGAGGTGTAATGGACAACGGCTCGCAATTGGAAATGAATCCTCTTCTTCTTCTTCCCAGCTATCGGTAAATAGCAAGATAGACTAGGTTCTATAGCCTTGGATGGCAACTGGTCTACTGCATAAAGAAATGGTAACCTACTGCGGGAAAAAAATCTGCCTCGTCAGTCATGTATCGAAGAAAAATACATGATCGTCTAAGCGTATATCATGCATGGGACATAACTGAACTGTCTTACATGTTATCAAAATGTCGTTAGAAAAAAGTACTGAACTGTTCTGTAATATCAGTCCTCCTATATGGCTGTGAATGCTGGACATAAATATCTCACAGATAAAAAAAGAGATTTGAAGCAACACAAATTTGGTTCTACAGAGGATGCTGAGATTACCATGAACTAAACATGTGATCAATGACAAAGTTTTGGGAAAATGGAAACAAAAAGAATACTTTTGCTTAACAACAGAAAGATATAGTTGAAATTTGTAGGGTACATAATGAGGAAAGTGGGCTTGGAAAATTTGATACTGACAGGACATATTGAAGGCAATAGAAACAGAGGAAAGCAGCGCATAACATACCTAACGAGTTGGTGTAAATGATTGGTAGAACAGGAATTAGGAGAGATAGGAAAAATACAAATAAAAGTAACCGAAAAGAAAAGCTCATTAGAACAATTACTAAGTTACTTAATGCTATCCCCATCTTAGATTACTTAGAAGGAGAGATTACTTGGCGATATATCCTATAAATAACCAGTTAATCCTAATTATTTTGAATAGAATATGTTACAAAACAGAAATCAATATTTATAGATAAATAGAAACGTGATTGGTTTTGTTGATACATTAACATCTATTCAGATTAACGTTTTCAGGTGGAATGGCCAGGTCTGATCGAATAAAACCAGAAATAATAATAATAATAATAATAGTAATAATACTACTACTACTAATAATAATAATAATAGTAAAAATAATAAATACAATAATAGGAAAATAATCATAATAAAATAAAATAATAGTAAAATGTGTATGATTTAGTTTGTTTTTGCTTTTTTTCAAAAATGATCAGTGGAAAATATGAAGCCATTTCTGGCTTTAGGTTTCTGGTTGGGACCCGGAATGATATCTGTATACAACATAAATAATAATAATAATAATAATAATAATAATAATAATAATAATAATAATAATAATAGTAGTAGTAGTAGTAGTAGCAGCAGTAGTAGTAGTAGTAAAAATAATAAAAAATGAATTGCAAGCTTATTGACAAAGCAGTACCATCTGAGAGAAACCCTCCATAAAAATTATCGAGAAAGTGTTCAAATACAAGGACCTGGAGATCGAGATTAACAAGATGTGTACAATGAAGACTGAGACTGTACCAATAGTAATCGGACCTCTGGGCCTTGTGAGAAAAGGAATGGAAAATTTTACTAACAGTGTCCCAGGTAACATCAAGTTACCCAGAAAATCGCCCTGCTAGGAACATCCCATACACTAAGAAAAGTGCTATCAATTAAATGAAAATTCTCCTATAGGGTTTAAGGACCAATTGTTTGGACCCAGTTCTACGGGATACAAAGCAGGAAACATGACATACACAAATAATAATAATAATAATAATAATAATAATAATAATAATAATAATAATAATAAAAATAATAATAATAATAATAATGGGCTTAACTTAAAAAGCAACAATAATAAGATGGAGTGAAGCTAGTAATTAAATTATACCAGAGAAAATGCTTAATGTGAAAACAATGATAATATGGAGTAAAACTAGTAATAAGTAGTAACAATAATAATAACAATGACAATAGGCTTTACTTAAAAAGCAACAATAATAAGATGGCGTAAAACTAGTAATGAAATAATATTAAAAATGTTATATCTTTTTGTGTGAAATTTACATAAAATATGTCCTTAAATTCTCGTTTTGTCGAGCAATATTCAAAATGAATCCCTGAATTATTTTCTTCTTAAATTTGTGTTTTATTTGTTTTTCGTCTACAAGAAAAAAAGATCTAAATTTCGTAAGATCAGACAAAACATGACCGAGGCAGAGGGGGATGCTTTCTCTTCCTCTTCTCTTGTCGATTTCTCTGCCTTTGAGCGGGGAGGAACGCAGACGAGGCTATGCCGAAGGACAGAGTCTCGTTTGGGAAAGTAGACAAACCCGACCTCTTGGATACGGGGTCTACGGGCAATTTTTGCCCGAGCCTACGGGCTCGGAAAGTCCCACGTTAAAAACTGGCTTGTGCCCCATCTTGCCAATTACATTAATTATTTGTCTGAGCAATTCACCTCTTGTCGGGCGTGAGGCAGAATGTTTCTGCACAATGATAACATTCGAGAAAGATTGAGGGCGGTAGTGGGTCAAGATGAGCGTGCTCTTACATGTGAACGATACTGATGTTCTTTCGGTTTCGTTCAACCCACACCCACCGAAAGCCAAGTCAACATAAATAACTAAACTATGCCATGCCACAAAACACGTGTCGGCATGATTGTACACGTGAGTAAGTATAGCTGACTTTTATTGATAGGACTATCTTTTCTGTTCTTTCACTTTCTTTTCTTTTCCTTTCTTTCTTTCTTTTTTTTTTTTTTTAATGCAGTTGAAAATGTTGAGCAGATGACACGGATGTCATCAGATTTTTGCCCTTACCCCTTAACCCTCGAATCACTAACTATTGACATATTTCCTCACTGGCAATTCTACCCAGGTTCCCCTACGCATCCACTCGCAGAGAATAGCATAATAGCTGCAGATGATTGTTGTATATAATTCAACAGGAATATTTACAAAATCAATCACATTTTAATTAATTATCTAGTAATATTGATTCTTCTTCTTTTATGAGCCGCGTCCCTGAGTGATTATGACTCTTCCTAACTTCCTAGCATTAAATAATATTTGATCCCTGCCAGCCCCAGTCTCTTTTCTGCCATCCATTTGAAAAAACTCGATTGGTAGGTTTCTCTTTTTTCATCTTTTGCCTTCAATATCTCCTGCGAGTGTCAAATTCTCCATGCACACTTTCTTTATGATGTATTCCAGAAATTTCAACCTTCTCTTTTTTGATTCTAGGTATGAGTGTATAGCTTCTTTGTGTGCGATGTCTTTGCCTTATATACATAACTAAATATGGTCTAAAATTTAATGATTTAATTTGTTTGTTTAACAGCATATCAACTCCTTATGTATCATTTAATGCCGAATTTTATTTTCCTTGTGAGCTTTAAAGTAATAAAAATATGATATATGTTATTCTGCTTTCACAATTGAATACATGGTAGATGATACTCAGCTTTCGTGACCATACATGTCCCTGTGGACATAATTACCAGAGGTGGTGATATGTGCGTTCGGGAACCCCAGTGCCTACTGGGAAGGTGGTGCAGACGTTCTAATTTCAGTTGCGCTTATATTTTTAAATTGTAATTTTCTTTCTGAAAAGTTCTTTTAAATCAATTAAGAGGCTAATATATCTATATGTAATATATATTATTTTTATTCTGAGATCATTCACTAAGGAAGATCACTGATTTTTTTTGATTTTTTTTTTTTTGCTAATACTAACCAGAAGTCCACGGATAATAATTAAAATAGAATTTCTAGTCCCTATTTTTTTACATTTCTAGAAAGATAAAACCGAGAACATGATTGCTTAAAAAATAAAAATGTTTAAAGATTTCAACACATGAAATACTGATTTTAAAGCATTTTTTTAAGACAATCCCGTTTGTGTTGTGTTGGAATCTTTGTAAAACTTTTTTTCTTTAGGGAAGATGCGTCGGGACTAAGTCATGAAGATATTACAAAAGGTTATTACAAAATGAATAACATTTTCTTAGATTTTTTTTCATTATAAAAATAAATAATTAATGAATATGTACTGAAATTTTCATCTAAATTGGATAAATCCCTGATTTTTGGTAATTTAAAAACCGCGCTGTCCTACCCCCGCCCCCATTTTCCTACGGGGATTTGCGGCTCCCAGGTTGGGAAACTTTTAATAAACCTTTTAATGATTCCATCATGTTTCTATTGTACTTTTCTATTTTATGTATAATAATGATGAAGCTATCACATCCTACACATTTCAATACTAACCACCCTGTATAAAAGGCCGTTTAATTACTAACGATTTAGTTTTGCTGAATAAAGTTTTAATTTTGTTTGAATGACTTGTATTTTATTTTCGTTATTGGGTTCATCCCCTCCCATCTCATTTCATGTCAAATATTTTTATCTATTTTTATAAGAAAAAAGAAAAAAAAAGTAAAAAAAGACATTTGTATATATTATGAAATTTTTAAGACATAAGTATTTTCGGAGGATCCCTGTGAATATCCGGTTGGATGATAAATCTCGGATCAATGGTGACGGATGAATTCTTGTGCTGATTGAGCAAATTGTAATGGATGAATGGGTCGCGAATTTGATTAGCGAGGTTTAGGATAATCAGTGACGACCAGCTTCAACCCATTTCTACTTCGGCCTCGGGCCCAAATTGTAATTTTATATTGCAATAAAAGTACAGTTTGAGTGGATAAAGCCTTTTAAAGTTTATATTTGGCGTTGGTTATCCATTACAACGTTTCAGTACATTCTTAATATGACCAGTTTTAATATCCTTTTTTAATATGTTCACCATATCTGTTTTAATATATTTGTATGCCTTCCATGTACCTCGGTATACTTTCTCTATAAAACATGTCTCTCTTAATATATACTTCAATATGTGTATCTCAGTATACTTTGCAAAAGATGTCTCTTAATTTATACTTTAATATGTCCACGATGTACCTCGGTAAACTTCCTCTGCAAAACATGTCACTCTTAATTTATACTTTATGTCCAAAATGTACCTCGGTATACTTTCTCTATAAAACATATCTCTCTTTGAAATATGTCCACTGTGGCTTTAATATATATTTAATAAGCGCACCATTTATCTCTTAATATATTTCCGTCTTAGAAAATGGCTACGCTAGGTGCCTAATAAAGTGCCTAAGTTTAGGTCTACAATATGAAAGTTACTCTTTGAATCATTCCTAGGTGCAGCGGTTGGTAGATAAGATATGGTGTGACATGTGATACAATGTATCTTGACGTAAACAATTTTATTTTCACCTGAATCGATATTGTGGTTTAATATTTCTTTCACTAAATTCCCAACTACAAGCAATTTCGTCTCTTTTCTTTTGTGATACCAAAAATAACAGAAAACTCGTGAAAAATTGATAATGAATATATTTAATCTAACAAAGTCGGACAATATAAGACGGTGATCACAATCTGCCTAGCTTGGATAATAGAATTAGTAGATTGAGTTTGGCCGATTGGTTCCTCTGGCCAAATCAATAAATGTGGTTATCGTGTTATATGAACTCCCAAATATATGGGTTGCGAGTACTTGGCAGGTAATATTTTTGTTTCCTTTTCGTTCTATAATCACCCTAAAATTTGAAGAAGAGGCTTGATGCAACAGAAATGTGGTTCTACAGAAGGATGCTGGCGATACTGTGGACCGAACATGTGAGCAATGACGAGAAAATGGAAACAAAAAGGAAACTTATACTTAACATTAGGAAGAGACAGTTGAAATTTCTGGGGCATATAAGGAGGATAGAGGGCTTGGAAAATCTGATACTCACATGACAGATTGAGGATAATAAGGACAGCGCATAAAATTTAATGAGCAAATGGATGGCGAGACGGGGTTTAGTGAACCATGATCGCCTATGCCCTGAGACGGGCACGACACATGAATAAGAAAAAGCCAGGTTGAGATTCAGGATGAGACAGTTTACTTCACAGTATAAACGTATGAATCCATCTCTTCCCTTCACTTGCTATGAAAAAATGGGCTTTGTACTTTTGTTTTGAAACCAATCTACACGATGAATATCTCTGAATGAAAGAAAAATCGTGAAGGCAACGAGAAATCATTTTGATATCGTTTTCAAGAACAGCCCTAGCAATGCACATTTTATTGATATTTAAAAAAAAAAAGGAAGCTGTAGAAAAACGTAACCGTTTGAGTCTTGGAGCAACTTGCCAACCAAGGAGGAGAAAGTGGAGGAGGAGTCCGTTTACTTAAAATCGTATGGAGAATGTAAAGTCCTGAACATTGGAATAGGAAGATGAAACGACACTTGTCGGATTTAATAAATAATATATCTTTTATACATTTCAAAAATATTCCCTTATACGAAAAATCGACAGGATGCAATAAAGCAACGCGCATTGTCACGTGACTACTTCATCGCAAAATAATCGTGCCAAATAAAATGGCAGCTATAGTTAATTTTCTTTCTTTAATGGTTTTCTTATTTTCCGATTTAGTCATTTATGGATTTCATTAAAAAAAAAAAAAAGACAGATGAAACGATGTTCACTTCCATTAGTTTTGAAATGAGTTCGCAATATGATACGAGGTAAAAACAAGAGCTGTCAGTTAAAATCCGTTCTCTTAGAAAACAAGCATCCATTATCATGTCTGTTCGCCGGATGTTTTAACCTCTCGCTATTTGTCTCATACCATTGCGCCTTTGAGATCAGTTGATCATCCTCTGAATAAACATATTTTATCTCTTTCTTCTACCCACTTTAGTTTTCCTACCTCTCTAATATCTTCTCTTTCTCTTTCTCCGCACTTAAACATTTTAATTATTTCCTCAGGTCAAAGGTTATGATTTTGTTCTGAGTGTCTCATTATATTTATCCACTTTTAGATTTGCCGAAATGGCATGCTGTCTTTCTTTGGATATAATTTTTATAGTGATTTTGTTTGTTTCCTTTTTCTTACTATCTTTGTTAGATTCTTTCTTTCTTTCTTTCTTTCTTTCTTTCTTTCTTTCTTTGCTGTAGACATTATTTTTATACCGGTCTTGTTATTTCTTTCTTTCTTTCTTTCGTTTCTTCTTTCGTATTTTTTTTTTCTTTCTTTCTTTGGAAACTTTTTCTATACCGATTTTTTTCTTTCACTTTTTCACTCTTTCTTTCTTGCTTATTTTCAAACTTTCTTTTTTCTTCTTTTCTGCAGACATTATTTTCTATCAATCTTGTTCTTTCTTTCTTTCTTTCTTTCTTTCTTTCTTTCTTTCTTGTTAATATTTCCTTCTACCATAGCATATTCTAAATGTTTTCCTAATTTTTACTATCTTTATTTAATGATCTGTCTATCTTTACTTTTCATTACTTTCATTTCCTTTTTTCATTTTTTTTCTTTTATCTTCCCAAAATGACTTTACTTTCTTTCTCCATAACATATCGTTCCCGATCTTGTCGGTTTTCAGCGAATTGATAAAACATGTCGACATTTTTGCTTTCACACACGTGAGAAACCACGTGCATTTTCATCGCGACAGAAAGCATTTACACAACATTGCGTGGAACGACACGTGGTTTTGAGGGTGAAAAAGCGGGTCTGTTTTCTTTCTCAAAGCACAAGGGAAAATGAGTCCACGCCAGAAAATATAAAAACAAAAACGAAAAAAAAAAAACACCTCGATCAAAGTTAAAACATTATCAAGCAAGATGACCCAGTGTTACAAGGCCAGATCCCGATAAATTTATCATTACGAGACTTTTTGCAATATGCAATGAAACACGTACAGGCATATCAGCCGAATTAGTTCCTAACTTATACACACACACACACACACACACACGCATATATATATATATATATATATATATGTTGACATAATAAATAAATACATACGCATATACACTAATGAATCAAAATATTATGATCGCCAACCTAAAAATGTGTTGGTTGACAATACGCCTACGATACACCACTTACACGATCAAGCATGAACTGTACAAGACATCCAATGGTTTCCTCTAGGATCAATAGCAGGCACTTTCTCTAGAACGAATTTTGTGTTGAACACACCCTGTGCTCAGTGGTATTGAGATTCTCGCTATATGGTGTTCAGTGTTAGATTATATCGTTGCAGCTTAGACCAGACGTCAAGTTCGTCATCAGGGTTTAGATTCTTCCAGTCAAACGATTGTAGCTTAAAAATAACTCTTTGACCAGATAGTTACGCACGAAATAAAACCATGACACGATTGTAGCAATAGGCAAGATTTATTCTGATTGTAATCTTCTGCTGTGGACGAGCGAAACAGAGTTGAGACGTGTTGAAGGAGGCGAACAGTCTAACGGTCTCTTCCTTTTCGTGTTTCTTGTCCCTCTCTATGCCTTTCTGTATTTTGCTGTTAGGAACCACTGCCTTAGAGATAACATTCTTTGTTCTGTTAGCTGTCTAAAACATAACTCCATTAACCTGACCTTCTTTGCTATGACAATAACTGTCGAAACAATTCTGCAGCATCTTTGAGATGTTTTCTTTTAACGCAATATCGGCTGACACTGATATATCGCTACAACAGTGAGGCAGTCATATTTCTGAAACCATTTCACACAACTCATGCAGTGAGGCAGGGTTCACTGCCCCGCAGAAATATGTCGCCGCCATTATCGAAAATTGTTTCATGAAGTGGTGTACCTGGTCTTCAATGATGTTGATGGCCAGTATGCAACAAAGTAGCTTTCACATGAATAAGAAGATTGGTGCTTTCCAAAAGAACGTTGCCGAAACCTTAACAATACCTCCACTAGTTTATCTCACCTCCCACACACATAGTGCATCTTGATTCTATCATTCACCCAGGGTAGTGGTGCACGCCTTACATGCCGACTACCTTATTCAGGAGATATCGAACCAAGAGAACTTACGCAGTCCTGAAGATCCTCATGTACAAAGGTATTTCAATTGTGTTAATTATGTTGGGAATAGTAATTATATTTTACTAACTAGATCAACAGTAAAATGGTGATACCTAGCTACAAATATAATAGAAGGCTTAAATTCATATAGTTGGAGCACCAGGGAAAAAAAAACGCTCATCAAAGCTGTTGCCATGAAAATATTTGTAGAACAGATAATGAGAAAGTGAGAAAGTAACTGAAGGTTAGGATCGATTACTTTACAGACCCTTTTTGGGGTGGGGATTTTTTTCAAGAATCACGAGATATACGACAGGAGCGCGAAACCAGATATAGTAACTGTATTAAATGCATGGACGAATGGTAGATTTATAAATGTGCCAGATGGATTCTGACGAGAAAAATTTGTCTGGAACGGCAGTGTGACAGATTTCCTTGCAGTAGATGCAGCAATTGATTCGATATGCCAGTAGAAAAAGTAAGACTACAAAAGCTGAGGGTGTTGCTCTCCTGAAGTTTAGCGCCAGTCACGATGATTGCAGGTACACAATGTTCTCTTTAGTGATTAAATAAAAAAAAAAGTTTTGTTTTCAAGTCGTTACAATTTAAAAGACATATTTTGGCCCAATTAACCACGAGTACACGACCTTTTTATTTTATTTAATTTACTAACTAAATTTTCACTATGAAATCAACTTTACTAACTAGACCTTTACTATAAATGGCAACATCTAACAATCCAATTTGGCCTTCATTCTGT
>OZ010584.1:89386365-89396365 GCA_963932145.1 Acanthosepion lycidas
GGGGAGGTTTGTGGAAATGACAACAAAAGAACAGGGTCTAAGGAGACAGAAGATCGCGAATGACGTTGCATTTAAACTTTTGGCGATTGTAGTTATCAGGGAAGCAAGAAATCAGAAGGAAGTTTCGCAGGTCGGAAGCGTTAGAAAAGAAACTTTTGAAGTATATAGAACAGTTGCATCTAGCTATTTCAACAGTAAAGCGGTTGAGGACTAGCTGCCAATCTAATAGTACGCTTAAATTCATGTAGTCGGGGCACTAGGAAGAAAAGGTTCACCAGAGCAGATGCCATGAAAATATTTGGAGAAAAGACGTAGGGAAGTCATGTCACATCTGCGAGTGAAGTCGAAATACCAGGTTAGGATCGATTACATCAAAGACACTTTTTTGGATTTTGTCAAGAATCGCGAGATGTACGACAGGAGTAACGCATTCAATATGGCAACAGTATTCAATGCATGGACGAATGGTAGATTTATAAGTGTGCAAGATGGATTATGACGTGAATAATTTTCTGGCACGGCACAGTGAACGAACTTTCCTAGCTGCAGATCTAGCAATACATTCAATATAATCTTTAAGACATTTTTATGATTATACATTCTTTTTATAGATAGAAATATTTAAGTAAATGCTCTGTTTATAATAAACAGTATTAAACAACATTTATCGGCCTGAATGTCCGAGAAATTTCCACTGAAAATATTCGTCCTCCGATAGGATTCGAACCTGTATCCTATACGGAACCGACATTTAGTTTGACGTGCCTTTAATCGATTTGGCCCCAGAGGAGCGTTCGGTTAGCAAGGTCGAATTTAGTGTATTTGAACTTCAATCTTCTATGAATCTCTCAAGTACATTTATATCTGCTCATGACGTATCAAATGTAAACAAATGACGTCACACATTATGAAATGGACAAAGTCCGACAATTATTTTAAGACATTTTTATGTTTATACATTCTTTTTATAGATATAAATATTTAAGTAAATGTCCTGTTTTTATAATAAACAGTATTAAACAACATTTACCGGCCTGAATGTCCGAGAAATTTTTATAGAAAATTTTCGTCCGCCGACAGGAATCGAACCTGCATCCTATACGAATCTATCATATAACCTACGTATCTTAACCATTTCGCCCACAGAGGAGCGTTCGGTTAGCAAGGTCGATTTTACTGTCTTTAAACATTCAGGCCGATAAATGTTGTTTAATACTGTTTATTATAAACAGCATTTACTTAAATATTTGTAACTATAAAAAGAATGTATAAACATAAAAATGTCTTAAAATAATTGTCGGACTTTGTCCATTCAATATAATCTCGTTTCAATGAGTTGCTTTTCTGAAGTTAAGCATCATCCATGCTGATAGAAAGCAACAAATTCTCTATGTCGATTAAAAGATAGAATCTGTCTATATTTCTGAGATGAGGTATTATGTACAGTATTTACATTATTCGGACTATTGTCCTCATCTTTGTCGCCATATTTATCACAACGTTTCGGCCGTTGTACGCTCCGGCCTTCTTCAGGTGGATGGAATTTCGAACTGAACCCTTTATTTTCGGAACATGGCACGTGGAACTAGAACAGTCTACCCCGGTGAGCGAAATAAAGGGTTCAGTTCGAAATTCCAACCACCTGAAGAAAGCCGGAGCGTACAACGGCCGAAACGTTGTGATAAATATGGCGACAAAGATGAGGACAATAGTCCGAATAATGTAAATACTGTAAAAGATAGAAGTGTATTTTTGCTAGCGTTAAATTTACAATCCATTTCTTGCTCCAGTTAACAACAGATTAGAGGTCATTTTCGAGAGCAGCTGCCAGTTTTAAGATCTAACTATATTCTGATGATGTAACTTACGCATTCACTTCAAACAGTCACCATAAGTATTTTGTAAATAAAATATCACTAATAGGCCCATTTCTTAATCCATATTTTACTCCACACATAAATTACGTCAACATTTCAAGAATTAAGCATAAATATTGTAAACGTTATAGGATGTACACCTGATTTCCATATAAGCAATGTAAAAACTGATACATACATAAGAACAACGCCATAAGATATTCACATGACGTCTGTTGTCGGCACCCGCTCGCACCCGAACATCGGGATCGTCATCCTCTCGCCTGCTTCCTTTTCTCTCCACTGGTGGCGGTAGTGGAGATGACTGCGAATCAAAGAGAGTTTGCCGAATCCATTTGCGTGAATTTGATTTTGTTGGACAACTCTGTGCGACAGAGAATCCCACACACGTGACCAGAAGTGCCTCCCTTGCGGCTCAAAGGAGACTAAGACAGGCGAGATCTAGTAAACCTGTTTGCATCAGGCTGTCAGATGCTTGGTCTGTCAAGGTTCATCTTGGTTACGCCACCCACCCTGGCGCTGACCTCTTCCGCCTTTTTAGCCCTTGAGATCGTTTAGATCATTGCTTATTCTGCCTTTTGGGTCTGCGAGGCTTGGTCGCATTCAACCTGGTCCTTCCTCTTCGACCTTACCGCCATTGGTGGTATCACAGGTGTTGGAACTCCAGATGGCTTCGTTATTTGGATCAGTGTGACAAATAAGTCCTCTACCATGACAAAGAACAAACACATATATTTTACACTGGATAAAACTAATAAAAGTATTATTAAGTATATCAGAACATTTTTTTATTATTGTTGTTGATAAAATAAATGAATATTTGGGAGATAAATAATAAAGATAAAAATCACTACTGAACAACAAAAAATAACGTTACGACTCGAAACACTTTTCATACAAGTTACGTCTATAAAACTTGTTACGTTGCTACAGATAATAAGAAAAGGATAACAGAATAGAATTATTGACGTCTACACACCCAATGAAAAGAAAATCACAAAGAACTCAAAAATTGAAAACCAACTTCGCTTTATTTCACTTACAAAATTTGTGAAGCTTCTTAAATTTATAAAGAATTCTTTACGTATTTCTTATTTAATTATATTTCCATAAAAATGCTACCGTCAGATATTGAAACATATCGAGATCAAGAGTACGCGATATCGCTGTGCTGCTTGAGCATTGAATCCATGGCTATGAGGTGAAGATTCGGAGGGACTGGTCACTTAGTACGCTCAGGGGACAACCGATTTCTAAAACACGTACTGTATAGCGAACTTAGCAGTGTTTGGAAAGATTATGCGTCTAAAAAGGCCTACTTCGAAGACACTACTGACGACCAGTATTAACGACTTTGAGAAATGCAGGATTGAATATGCAGAGTTAAAGACGGGCTTCCCTCTACATGGAGAATGCAACTCCCTTTCCAGGAAATGGTACTAAAGAGATTCTCACCTGTCAAGAATGAAGGTACATTTAACTTTCAAGGGCTGGCTTGATTAGCCACACACTTCACCGCCACAATGACAACACAATCTATCGTTACAATGTCCAGCCTATAATGTCCAATCTATGCAACAAAGTTTGCAGGTCAGCGAATGGACATAACCGGAATTACAGTTCATTGCACCATGATACCAATGCAGCAAATGGTAAAATGTGATTTAAAGTGTAGGGGTCTCGCTGGCCGAATGAGTCACCACAGATGTTATCAGCGGCAAGGAAGGATCGTCATAGAAGAAGCCTTACTCGGACATGAACTGAATTTTCCAGACCTCTCACTCTCTCTCTCTCTCTCTCTCTCTCTCTCTCTATATATATATATATATATATATATATATATATATATATATATGTGTGTGTGTGTGTGAGAGAGAGAGAGAGAGTGTTGAATAAGGTAGACAATTTGTGCAAATTCATAGAACAACCATTAAATAACCGGGCTATTTGCCAATGTTTTACAAAGTAATCACTATATTCTAACTGTAAGCTGTACATAAAAATGTTAAGTAGACTAGTGTTATTAAGATTTTCTTATCAGTCACAGTTACTTAAACGCGCCCACACGCATAAGCAGACATACATGCGCATATATATATATATATATATATATATATATATATATATATATATATGTATATATATATATATATACATATATATATATAGATATATATATATATATACATATATATATATATACATATATATATATATATATATATACATATATATATATATATATACATATATATATATATATATATATATGTATATATATATATATATATATATATATATATATATATATATATATATATTCAGTCATATGGATATGAATTTGTAACCTTGCGTTTCACGTTTTTTGTTTGTTTGATGCACACAAAAGCTTGAAACTCAAGGTTGCAAACTAATATCCATACTACTGAATGTGTTAGATCTATCACTGATATTGAGCGCTTTTCAATAAGTAACGCGCATATATAATATATATATAAATTGTATTATATATGCGTATATATATATGTGTGTGTGTGCACGCGCGTGTGTGTGTGTGTGTGTGTGCGCGCGTGTGTGTGCGTGTATCTATGTATTTATGTGTGCGTGTTTTTGTAAAGTTTAATAAATGTCACTTTGTTTTTACGAAAGATCTGTACGAGTACTGCTTTCCTTCGCTATCATTATTTTAACATTTAACAAATTCAGATAAAAAAATAATCAAATATCTCCTTTCGTAAAAGAAATGCTCCTTTCTCCACGCAAACTATTCAGGCATGATAATAGAAAATTAAAAAATTTCAAACGAAACAGTTAGCTCATGAGTTTTAAGAATAAATTAATGAATAAAATAAAAATAAAGAATAGAAAAATTATTTTAAAAAAATCAGTAACAACAAAATATAGTTTTGAGAATATTTTAGAAGGTTCTCGGTTTTAAATTTTGAAAAATATAACGCTGTTTAAATTTTCTGTACGTTATGTCTGCATATAAATACAAGTTATTAATGAAATTTCTATATTTACCTTGTTAAATTTCCTCAAGGAACAAAACGCGTTGACATAAAAGATTTTCCTCCAATCTTTTCTTGTAATGATTCACTAACCGTAGGTTAGATTGGTAGAAGGCCAAAAGCATGGAGCAGTTAGTGAGAATCGAACTCGCTACTTAATCGAAATTAATCTAGCGAGAGGAGCTTGTTACCCATTGCATCACGTCAAATTTCTTTTATATTTACTTACACATACATACAAACATATAAGTAATTTTCGCATATATCTGTTAAAATGTTATTTTCATTTAGATGACAATATATCCATTGCACCCCGTATAGGTTTATGTGTGTAGGGCAGGCCATAATTCATTTGAAGCCTGAAATAGTTTTAGTTTAATCTAACACAAAGCTACGATTCGAATTAGTGTTTGCATTTTATAGTCGCAATTTTTGTTAGAGAAAAGCTTCAGTGAGTTCAGTCAAACATGACAAACAGCAGCTCTCTACAGTAGGGTTAGGGTTAAAGCTTTAAATTCTCAACAGCAGAATTCTGTTGCAGGTAGGTTTGGTTTAATGCTCCAAATACTCAACAGCAGCATTCTGTTGCAGGTAGGTTTGGTTTAAGGCTTCAATTTCTCAACAGACAATTGTGGTTAATATGTGAACTTGGTGGCGTAGTAATTGTGAGTTCTATCCCTGGAAATGGTAGTGGATACTTGAAGTCAGTGAAAAACCAGAAAGAAATAACTGAAGAGTACTAAAAATAAGAACTAGACGAAATGTCGCGAGGAATGGGTATGAAACAAGAAAATCTAACCCCGTAGATTAAATAAAGTGTTCAGTTCAGAATTCCATGTACATTACACGGATATATATATATATACATATATATACATATATATATATATATATATATATATATATATATATATATATATATATATATATATATATATATATATATATATATATATATATAAACCTGATGAAGGTCGGGGAGGCACAACGACAGAAATTGTTGTGATAACAAATATGAGGACAATAGTCCGAATATAAATAGTGTGAATTATCATTAGTCTATGACAGAGGTTCTCAGCCAAGTGGAGTACCTCCTCAGTGTTTCAGTGGTCGGAAATTGTTTACTTTTCACAAGTTTCTCATTGGCTGTAATAATTATTAGAATAAAATTGATTTAAATACTTTGATATTTGATCTTTTTTGTTTATTGAAGTAGGCTTCAGTTTAATTATTTAATAATTAGTCATGATTTAAATAAGATTTTTACTGTACATGTATTCAATTTTAAAAATCCATCAACATTTTCTATTGCTATTAAATTTGTAAAACTCCTCTATGAAAATAATTCATGAAAAAATATATGTACTAATATAAAAAAGAATGGAAAATGTTCAATAATATATGCACGTTATTTGAAATGCTGTTTTTGAGTCAGAAAGTGGGGAGGACATTCTGACATATGCCGAACAAGGTGCATTGGACAAAAAAGGTTGAGAGCCTCTGGTCTACGAAGATTTGTTTAGACTGATGTCCTTATCTTGGCTGCGATAATCATTATATTAGGTTGGTGCAAAAATAATGACGGTTTTTTTACGTATTTTTTAACGTCAAAAACCGTCATTATTTTTGCACCAACCTATTATTTCACTATTTTTCCCTCAGAGCGTATTCAGGTATCAGTCGTGTTTGCTAATTTTCTAGGAATTTCGAACAGAACTTTTTATCAGTCTACGGAACTAGATTGTTTTATTCCACAGTAGCTACTGGAGAATATCTCGTATCAATTACAGTTGAAAAGTAGCTCTTCGTCTTCTTTTGTGTCCCATGTCTCTTCAGGGAGTTGTCGATCATGGCTCTTCACAATTTCCTGTTCTATGTAATTCTTAATCAATTTTGTCTTTTTGCTATCTCTCCTAAACCCTGCTATGCCAACCATTACTTTAAGCTCGCCAGGATATGCGTTATTTTCTTCTATTTCTCCTACCTTTGAATTGTCCTGTGGGTATCAGATATTCTAAGCCATCCTTTCTCATTATATACCCTAAACATTGCAGCTGTCTCTTCTTGGTGTAAAGTACAAGTTTCCTTTTTGCTGCTATTGTCCCTAGAACTTCATCGTTGCTCACATTCTCGGTCCTTGGTATTCTCAGCATATCTTGTGTAGAACCATACATATCTCTATTGTTTCAAGTCTCTTCTTCATCTATGAGGAGACTTTCCAGCATTCACTGCCATGTAAAAGGACTAATTTAACTCGAAATGATTAACTCTTACGAAATATACTCTGTGCTAAATGTCTCAAGTCAACTATTATGTATTATAACGATTAAGTTCATTATTATTATTATTATTATTATTATTATTATTATTATTATTATTATTCATTGAGTTTTCACAAATCTGATCTCTTACATAGGAAACAAGTAAAGCTACGTCTTTTTTTTATCTATTTATAGTTCACCAATACAAGGCTCAAATGCCACTAGAGATAGAGAGTTACTGAGTGATATTGCTTTAAGAGTGGGGTGGAAGAAATGCATATTACAAAGAGGTGTAGCATATATATCGGTTGATCCTGATCCTGAAGAGACAAAGATTGTAGCTCTCAGGAAAGCATCTTCTATCTTCTCGGGAGTCTGTTCCACAAAGTAACTGTTCCGGGGAAGAAGTTGTCTGAGTGGAACATGATCCTCATCAAAGGAACAGGAAGGGAATTGGAATGGTTTGCTACCGTGAATATACCATGGCCGGTCCTGGCTGTGAAGCTCTTAGCTGGTGGAACTAAGGAATGTAACTCACGTCGAAGCATCTGGTCTAGTAACAGTGGTAGGGTAGTGAGGGGATAGCAACGTTTCGTCTATCGCAGGGTGGATAATAATTCATCACACACAAACGCGTAAGCGCCTTTGAACTGTGAGGATTAGCCAGCTCCAGCCCAGATATAGTAGCAGTACTCGAATGTCGTTGTTTGATATGCCTTTTATAAAGATTGAGCATACCAACAGGAGTTAGGTATTTTCTGGAGCATTTCAAGAAACTGGCCATTCTTCCAGCATCTTATACGCATTCCATTGGAGATTGGTAGTAAGCTTTAAACCCATTGGGTGTTCGAGGCAAGGAGCCTCTTGGTGGGTTTTGTACACTCATCAGGATCGGTGACAAGGTTTAGAGTTTGTTCGGTGGTGACGACATATTACGAGTTTAGTTTTGGGTGTACTGGATGCTACTAGCCAGTCCTTTTAGTCCAGCATTGCAGTCTTCTCAGCATCCCCCTCTTGCATTTCTTTTCAGTAATGCTGTCGTTGAAAATGGCCACGATTATTTCTCGAACTTCTAGCTCTTGCAAAACGTTTGCGTTAGATTCTTCAAATGTGTTCGTTGTCTTCCAGCAACTGCTTCATTTTCCCTAACGTTTTCAGTTCTCTGAGGAGGTTCAGATACAGCTCTTCAGTGTCTTTCAGTTTTAATACAGTTTGCTTGAACATCAAAATATAATGAATGATACGTTTTTTTTTTCTCTTTGCTCATCATAATTAAATCCGGTTTTTTAGCCTAGAGTAGGCGATCCTTTTGAATCTCAAAGTCTCAGAGAATTTTATATCATTTCTATAATTCCTGAAGACAGATACTGATTTGTGCATATGCCACTGATCTCTACAGCTTTGAACGTTCCCCAGTGGCTCAGTATTCGCCCCTAATCATGACAGTCATCTTATAATATAATCATATTTATTAATTTTTGTTTTTGTTTTACCATCTGCCCCCAAGTTTTAACCAGAAACTTCAATAATCCGAAAGTCAATAGATTATGATATATCATCATCATCATCATCAGCAGCAGCAGAAGCAACAGCTTGTCTTTTGTAATCATAATGGCGGAACTGAATACAGAAGCCGCACTCTTTTCCACAACGATCTATTAACGGCAGCCATCATCAATTCTGGTACAGCCATACCTGTCCATTGCTTGACATTATCCAACCAGTTTTTGCGTTGGACTCCTCTCCTACGTCCTTCTTCAATGGTGCCTTGCATGATGGTCGTAAACAGCCTGTAGTGCTTTGTAATGTATCGAAATCACGCCATTTTTCTCCGTTTGACAGTGGTGAGGAGAGTTTCCTTGTATCCCACAAAACTTCCAACCCTTTTCTGCACAAGCTCGTTTTTTTTTTGTTCCCAATGGAAAATGCCAAGGATTTTTCTCATGCATTTGTTCTCAAATTCTTCGATTCATCTCTCTGTATCTGCCAACATTGTCCACGTTTCACATCCATATAGGAAAATGAAGGCTACCACCGATTTGTATAGTCTGTACTCTGTTTGAAAGTTGATTTTGCTCCTCCATATTTTTGTCAATTTGGCCATCGCTGCCATGACTGCGGAAATCCGTGTGTGGATTTCCGAGTTCTACGTACCATCATTGCACAAGTATTGCTAAGTATTTAAAACTTGACACTTCCTCCAGTGAATTCCCATTGTTGATACAATTGGTTGGATATTTAGATAACATTATCAGCATCATTTTCTTTCATTTTATTGGAATGTGTATAATAGTTTAAACCTTTATTGAAATGTGTATGTGTATATACAGATAAAATTTATGTACTTTTAATACGTGTTAACAGATTAACTGGAGAGTGTCAAAAAATAAAATTAAGCTACGAGTGTAAATTCAATAAAATCATAGAACACTACATTCAAAATATGAAAGAGAAATATTTGCAGAATTTCTGAGAATACATTTTTTTAAAATCATTTCATCCCGGGCAAAGTGGGAATGCCACTAGTATACAGGGGTTACAGGGAATGAAAGTGAAAGAGAAGATTGAGTAAAGGACAAAAGATGAACGGGATTCAAGAAGACAGAAGATGGCGATTGACATTGCATTTAAATTATTGAAGATTGTAGTTATCAGAGAAGAAAACGGGAGTTTCACAGGTGGGAAGTACGAGAAAAGAAACCGTTGGCGTAGAAATGGCGGTTGCAGTAAAATGGTGAGATTTAGATGCCGATCTAGATGCCGCTTAAATTCATGGGAATGTGCACTCTACAGAAGGATGCTGAGAATACCAATGACCGAACGTGTGAGCAACGACGAAATTTTAGAGAAA
>OZ010584.1:89401365-89423865 GCA_963932145.1 Acanthosepion lycidas
ACTCGTGGAGGAAATTTATGGTTGTTTCTGTGGTAGGATTTTTGCAACGAAACACCTCCGGCCATTTACTGTAGCTATCAACTATGATTAAATAGTAGAACCCATCAATTGGACCTGCATAATCTGCGTGTATTCTTGACCATAGACGATCAGTCTCTGGTCAATGCTTATGTATGCTTGGCGGTGCTTTGGCTGCTAAATTACAACCCTTGCACATTTCCACCATCTGAGTAATATCCTGGTCCATATTCTTCCAATATACATAGCTTCGCATTAGCGACTTCAGTCTATTTTTACCCGGGTGTCTCCTGTGGAAATCCTTTAGGATCCACTTTTGTAATGTTTTGGGAATTACAACCCTTTCGTTGTAAAGTAGAACATTATCGCATAGAGAAAAGCTGTCCGAAATTTGTTCATTTCTTTCTGTTGTTTTTGCTTTTGTTTCATTAATAAATTCGTCATGTTTGGTTTCATTTTTTATGTCTTGCAATGTGACTGGGAGGTTTCTGACTGTACAACATTGTACTGTTCTTATGTATTCTTCATTTCTTAGGGCTGCGATTACCATATGGCTCTGTCTTTGTTGGTATAAGTCTCGACAGGCCATCAGCGTGCCGGATTCTTTTCGTTGGTAAATATTCCAATCTGAAATTGTAGTTCAGAAGAATCGTTCCCCCTCTAAGTAGCCTATTTGCAGTGTAAACCGGTAGACCTTTTTTTGAACCAAAAAATTTTATTAACGGTTTGTGATCCGTCTGCAGAGTAAAATGTCTACCATAGACGTACCCATGGAATCTTGTTACTGCGAAGATGATTGCTAGTTTCCTTCTTTATTTTTGAATAATTTTTCTCCGCTGGTACTAGGATTCGAGAAGCATGTGCGATAGGTTTTATTGTCCCATCTGGCATTTTATGTAATATACACGCTCCGACTTCGTAGGCGCTCGCGTCACTTGCTACAATAATTTCTAGTTTAGGATCATAGTGTGCCAAAAATAAATCCGATGTTAATATCTTGATTATTTTTTCAAATGCTTCCTGGCATTGATCTGTACACTGCCAAACTTTTTCTTTCTTTAGCAGTTCGTTCAATGGTGCGCGAAGTTTATGCATTTGAGGTATGAATTCCTGGTAGTAATTCACTAATCCAAGAAAATTTTGTAGTTCTGTTATATTCTTAGGAACTGGCATTTTTTTTATTACTGTAGACCTTTCAGAGTCTGGTCGTCTACCTTCTTGATCTATGATATGGCCAAGGTATTTAATTTCCTTCATGAAAAAAACACACTTATTTTCTTTTACTTTGAATCCATAGCTTTGAATTTTCTTAAAAACTTCTTGTACATGTTGCCAGTGTTGTTCAACGCTTTCGATATTAATCAATACGTCATCCACGTATGCAATTGTGTAGTCTAGTCTGGCAAGCATCGCATCCATTATCTGTTGGAATATAGGCGGCGCGACCTTAATTCCAAATGGTAGTCTTTGGTATCTGTGTATTTATGCATAGAAGTTTTGAACTTTCTTCATTGACTGGAATTTGCAGGTACGCCTCACTTAAATCAATTTTTGAAAAATGTTTTCAGCCATTTAATTTAGAGAATACTTCTTCTGGACTGGGTAGAGGATAGTGGTAGTCCTTTATTGCTGCGTTCAAACCCGTAGAAAAATCGGCACAAACTCGAATTTCTACTGATTTCTTTTTGACATAGACCGTCGTTGCAGCCCATTTGCTGTATTCTACTTTGTTAAAATATGCCCGTATTTTCGAGTCTATTTAATTCTTGGTCAATATTTTTCTATTGAAGCAAACGGTACGCTCCTTTTTTCTTGAAAACAGGTTGAACGTTTTCCTTTACCTCGATATTAGCTGCCATTTTCTTACATCTTCCGAGACCTGCTGAAAATACTTCGGGGAAACTCGTTTTTAGTTTTCCTTTTAATTTGTCTGCCTCGGTTGATAAGCTTTTTACATTTTGGCAGTACGTACCAATAGGTAAATCCCACAATTTGAATTTTTGCATCCAGTCTGTTCCGAATAGGTTTTCGGTATTTCTTAAGACGTACATTTTTAGTTTTTTCGTCATTCCATTAAATGTTACGTTTGTAATTACTTCACCCTCGAATTTTATCTTTCTCCCCGTAACTGATCTCGTAATTTTATCCGTTTTTAACATGACAGGTTTATTCAGTTTTCTCCATGTTTGTAGGTTTACGATAGTTAAGTCTGAGCCAGAATCCAGCTGTAACCTAACTTTTCTGTTTTGCATTTCAACTTGTACATATTTTCTTATATTAGTCTCATCTGCTTGGTCAGTCTTCGTAATTCGTATTCTGCTTTTGCTTTCTTTTCTATACCAACAATGACAACTTTTGTGGCCAATTTTTACATGATAGACAAGTTTTAAAACGATATATACAGTCTTTAACCCAGTGCCAAGACCCACAACGATAGCATGGACTGGGTAGTAGATTTTTTTATGTTGATTATAACTAGAAAATTTTATTTTACCTGTTCTTGAGGCGGAAAAATAGGTACGGTTTTCTTTGTAAGGAGGGAACATTTGTTTGTCTTCGTACTTTGCGTACGTGTGTTATGCCAGCTTGTTCTATGTCTTTTGAGTCTTTCTTCACACTGATGCATCTCTGGCAGTCTTCGGCTAGTTTTGAAAGTGTCAGATCTTGTTCACTCTCCAATTTAGTAAGTATTCTGCGTCTCATTTCCGCGTCTTTGGTTGAAATAAGGCCTTGGACGTAAATTAAGCATTTGAAATTGTCCGCGCTGAGTTCCAATAATCTGAAGTCGTCACAATATTTGTTCACAATGGATGCTGTCCTTTTTTGTAACGTTAAAGCATTTCCATCTTTTATGGAATAGTGAAGTATTATGGCTGAAAATTTCCGTTTGCAGTTTTATGGATTCTTTAAAGGTTAACTCGCTTGTTTTTCTGGGAAGGATATAATCTACGAATTTGGTATATTCGACTGTGCCTAATTTTCTTAGTAATAGGCGTACTTTACGTGCGTCTGACCAATCTTTGCAGTCAAATTATATAGATCTTCGTACCTTCGGAAGTAATTTGCAAAAGTTTTATCTTCGTTAGATGCGTACTTGAAATCTTCGATATTACTCCAAATAGTTTCTTGTGAGAGAACTGTTTCATTCTCGGATTTTTGCTCCTTATTTGTCATTGCACGTAACAATAATTCTTGCAATTCCAGATGTTTCTGTTCGTACCTTTGTTGCTGTTCAAATTGGTTTTTGTTAAGTTCCATAATGGTTGACTTAAAATCTTCCATGTTAACGTATTTTTTGTGTGTAACCTGATATTCTGTTGCCTATGCACGCAACAAAAAAAACTTTCCTTTGTTGTCAGTGAAAATTTGAAGTTGGTTTCTTTGTCGCCACTTGTTATGCGCGACGGATAGCAAAAAAAAAGGTATGTCCTTCGCGTAGAGAGTTGGTTTCATCGTCGCCACTTGTTATACTGTGGCGAGCGAATTTTTTTTTCTTCCACCGAATGAATTCAAATCTTCGTTGCAACTTGTTATGGTCCGGTTCCTTGTACCACGGTGATAGTCCAAGGTAGAACCAATAAAGAATAACTCGAACATAGGTAAGGAATAACACAGATATATTACAAACAGGAATATATACAGAGAAGTGGGAGTGTTAGTATGAACAATCAGGTTTAGTAGAGAGAACAATGTAGTCTCGAACAGTATCACTATTCCAATGTCTTGCAGTAATTGTCTGAACGCGACTCTGTTCCAGACTGTCTCTGACTCGACTCTTGACTCCACTTGAAATACTGACTCCACTTGAACTACTGACTGACTCCTTGAGCTACTGACCCCTTGAACTACTCCTGTGGCGCAGTATTTATTAAGTATGAAATAGTCCATTATTATTATTATTATGGGTAAGATCCCATAACAGATTGGCATAAGGCCGAAAGTATGGAGACCTTAGCGAGAATCGAACACGCTACTCAGTCGGAATTAATCTAGCGAGAGAAGCTTGTTAGCCATTACACCACGTCGAATTTCCCTTGTTGTTCTTTCACACACACACACACACACACACACACACACACACATATATATATATATATATATATATATATATATATATATATATATATATAGGGAGAGAGACAGAGAGAGACAGATATATATTATCTCTCACCGATAGACGGATATGTATATTTATTAATATATACGTAATAGATTAAATGTATCACATCGAACACCGTTTTATTAACACTATCACTATACGTGCGATATTATATATATATATATATATATATATATATATATATATATATATATATCTGGTGTAATAGCAAAATTGTCTAAATAAGCTTTGAACCGTTGTATATTAAAAGTATTAAATATATTAGGTTGGTGCAAAAATAATCTCGTTTTCTCACATAGTAACATATGTGAGAAAACGACATTATTTTTGCACCAACCTAATATCTTACTGAAATTCTCCGAGGTTTTTATAACACTATTGGCGTCTATTTTGAGCAACGAGAATGTAAAATTACGCTTCAAGCTCAACGCAGGCATCGTGATGAAATCGGTCATAAACGAAAATGGCAGGTTCATCATTAATTAATCATAACCAAGGATCGGAACCTCCTGAAGGCTTGATATAGAGTTCAAATATATTAGGTTGGTGCAAAAATAATGACGTAATAATGTCGTTTTTTGACGTATTTTTTAACGTCAAAAAACGACATCATTACATCATTATTTTTGCACCAACCTAATACATATATTTTTTCAGCATGTTCTCTAATGGAGTAACAAGGTTCCTCACAGGTTTCACGTAAGATTTCATTTTCAAGTCTTTTTTCACTGCTCTTTGGGCTGTCAGAGCTAAAACTCTCACGTGCCAAACGTCTTATGGATTTAATTTGATCTTTTCCAATTGATCTCTTTAGCTCTAAGTTTAAATGATGAACCCTCTACCTGTTGTGACCACCTGGGCCAGTTTTCCTTTCTACTGTTCCCTTTTTTAAAACTTATTCACCGTTTTCTTGATGGTTCTTGAATGGACTTTGAAGATGGCAGTCAGAGTATGAATGCTGGTACCGTTACTGAAGGCCTGAATATTTTTCCTCTCACCATTGCTCAGTTGGGAAGATAGTGGGGCTGGCACAAAACGATTTTAAACTTTTTCATTTCTAGCTGAATAACTCAAAGGGTTTTTCAGTGATTTTTACGAAAAATAGTGTCAAAATGGCTAACCCTTTTATCTAAAACGTCGAAAAAAGAAACTCAATTAGGTTAGTATTTTTTTTAGATATTAAACATTTTTTGGGGGGTGGCCAATTATGGTGTTACACCTGTTTTTTAAATGTTAAACATTTTTTTGAATGGATAATTATGCTGTTACACGATTTGGGCAATTTTGCTGTTACATCCAGTATATATATATATATATATATATATATATATATATATATATATATATATATATAAAATATAATTTTAAGATATGCTATATTTCTGTGCTCACTATCAGGTATAGAGCGTATGCAAGTAAATGTAAAAGTGGACACTGGTCAACACCCAGAGGCGATTGCTGTTTCATGCTTAAACGCAATCGTCAGACCATCAGCTCTAAAAAAAATCACTTAAACACTTTAACATTTCTTTTTCCAACATCCCTGGCATCCGGACCAACTTCTGCAGTGTGGAATCGTTTATCTTTGAGAAGTCTCCTTATAAACTAGCTCTCTGCGAGACCAACCATAATTCGTCAATCCCCTCCTCTGATTTTTCAATACCTTTCCTTATGAAAGACTATAAACCACATGCATGGCCTGAGAGTCTACGCGCTGGACCATCTCTCACTGGAAAGGAAACCCTTTTTACATCTTTCATATTCATTCATGTATCTCCGTCTATCCCTCTTCAATTCTATAAGCTATCTCTTCTTTCTCTGTCGTTCTCCATTCTTCCAAGACTGTGGAGTATATCATTTCCGATAATATAGACAAGTCCATCTCTCTACATCCGTCTGCACACATATTTGTGTTCGATAACTTTAATGCCCACCACACCAAATGGCTTAAACACTCTGTAACTGACCTTTCTGGAATATAAACCCTTAACTTTTCAATCACTCAATCTCTCACACAAGTTGTTGACTTTCCTACGTGTTTCCCCAGTAACAATGATGGTAAGGCTTCTCTTCTCGATCTTTGTTTTACCTCCTTCCCGAGTCTTGTCGTGCAACGCAGCTCTGCCCTCTTGGCAACTCTGATCATGTCGTCCTGTCTGTTAATATCTCTTTCTACTCCTCCCCAGTAAAGAACCTCCTACCAACAGAAAATCTTTCAGTTATCAAAGAATAGACTGGGACTCGTTCCATGATTTCCTTCGCGATGTCCAATGGAATGCTGTTTTTAATCTCCCCGTACAAAGAATATGTGTCTGAGGTCTCATCCTGGGTAAAATCTGGAATCGAGGCTTTCATCCCTGAAAGGAAATATAAAGTGAAATCACGTTCATCCCCTTGCTTCTCAGCTGCTATTGCCCACAGAAATCACTACTTCCATCTGTACCGTAGCGATACGTCTGATTGCAAAAAAAAGTCTCTTTGTCTCTGCCTTTAATGAGTGAAAGCGTGTCCTCAACGAAGCAAAGTTACTCTTTGCTGAAAGAATGAAACAATGTATTGCGTCTCTCAAGTTTGAATCTAAAGATTATTGGCGGCTCTGCAATGCTGAACAACATCAAACCCACAATACCTCTTTTATTCAATCAATTTGAGGTTCTGATTTCCTCAGCTGATAAGGCTGAATGCTTTGCTTGGAAATTCTCATCCAATTCAATAATAGACACATCTGTCCCCACACCTGCTTTTCCCCTAGAACTGAGACTCTACTGAGTGAGATGCACATAGCCCAAACGATGGTATTGGACATCATGTCTAAATTAGACCCCCATAAGGCTAGTGGTGGGGACAGGATACCGGCCATTGTCCTGAAGAAATGTGCTCCTGAACGTGCTCCTGTCCTGTCCAAACGTTGCAACTACTGCCTCACGGACTCTTGCTTTCCAGCATATTGGAAGTCCTCATCTGTTGTGCCTGTCTTTAAGAACTCTGGAAACCCTTCTGACCCATCTAACTACCGTCCTACTACTCTTCGATAAAGTCTTCGAGACTTTAATTAGTCCTGAAGTAGCTAAGCACCTTACATCCCATGATCTGCTCTCTGACAAGCAATATGGTTTCCACTTTACCGCATCTAAGGCTGACGTTCATTAATTGAATTTTTCTACCAAGAATTCACAATAACAGAAAAGCTCAAGCCGTGGCTCTAGATATCTCTACAGCATTTGATATGGTTTGGCATTCCGGCTTTCTTCGTAAGCTTCAGGGACACGGCATTACAAGACGATTATTTGACTTAATGCAATCATTTCTGTCAAACCGTGAAATGAAGGCCGTCTTCTATCTTGGATCATACACTGTTCCCGATATTCATTAACAACTTTCCCGATGTCATCAGTTCCCAAGTTGGCATCTACGCAGACGACACTACTATTTACTTCTGTCTCAGTAGTAAATCTGGTATCGTTGGCAAAATTAACCTGGCCTCTGGTCTCGAAAAGAGCTTCCGATCTGTGATTGACAAGGGCCAGGTAATGGCTTGTAAACTTTAAAGCTTCCAATACGAAACTGGTCACATTTACCCACCACAGAGAAACCTCCCTGTCTCCAATCAGAATGACTGGTTCCCAACTCCACGAGAGCACTTCGCTGCAACTGCTTGGTCTCACGCTGTCTACTGACATGAGGTTGGACAAAAACATTGAATCAATAGCTTTATCTATCGCAAGGAAATTTGATTCATTGTGTCGTGCCAGAAAGTTTTTCTTAGCTGAATCCATCCTTCAAATCTATAAATCAACCTCCGCCCTTGCATGGAATACTACTATCATATATAGTCGGGTACCCCCGCTGTACGTCTTGAGGTCCACAATAAAATCCAGAGACGGATATGCATTATGATGGGTCCTGATCTGGCGGCTCGGCTCGGCTTCAGTCATTTTCTCACAGACATGCCGTGGCTTCCTTCTTTCTCTTCTACGAGTATTTTCAAGGCAACTGTTCCAATGAGCTACTTTCGGTAGTTCCCAGACTTCATGAATTTAAACGAGCTACTAGTTTGGCATCTCTGTCCCACACTTTTACAGTTAAAGCAGTTAAATGTAACCGTCTCTTCTACTCAAACAGCTTCTTCTCTCGCACTTCCCTTCTGTGGAACTCCCTTCCCCTTACTTGCTTCCCTGATAGCTATAGATATTCAAGTGTAATGTCAATCGACATTTTCTGATACCTTGATCTTGTTCCCCGTCCTTCTCTTTATTTTTTCTCTAACACTAGTGACACTCCTGGCTTGTCTTGCTTGGGGAGAAATGCTTAATATATATATATATATATATATATATATATATATATATATATATATATATATATATGGTAAATTGTCGCCATTTTATATTTCTAATTTCGCGTTGTTTTATTTTATTTATATCGGCCAGAAATTTGGAAACATTATGCTGTACTTTGTACTTCTTGGCATAGGAAGCTCTAATAGGAATATTTCAGAATGTTTGGATGTTAATCTGATGACAGTGCAGAGAATTCCGAAAAAGTTACTTGATTATAATGGTTATTACGAATTTAAAGCTGCTCGGAGAACTCAATCTCCTTGTTCTGATGAGAAACGAACTCCCGAATTTGTTGGTGAGGGCCTCAGACTCAAAACAGTGACCTACATCCTGCTTTGAGAATGTCGTGCTACCTTAAGCTCAAGGGGGCGGTTGGTGGAAGACCCTATGTCTGCTAACACGACTCTGCACCATGTCATACAAACAAGAGAAGCCAGCCATCGCTGTCAGACAATTTCTGCGACCACATCATTTCTTACATCTGGCCACCTAACTCGCTACTGTAACCCCCTTGATCATTATGTGTAGGGCGTATTTAAGCGACAGACCAACAAAACTTCCTGTAACACCAAAGATAAACTGAAGGCAAGGATTATGGCAGCATTCACCATCTGAAACAAGCGAATTCGTCCGGAAGATTTGCATGAGATTCCTAAATCATCTGGTTGAAGGCAATGGAGATTTTATTGAATAAATTTGCTCTTTAGTATTTCAAGGTGTAATTTCCGTAACTATATCTGTTAAAATGAGATGTCAGTGTTATTTTCATTTCCCACTGAGCATTTTTTGAGGGAAAAATTTTTTTCAGAACACACATTTAAATTAGCGTGAGCGATCGTTGGCTCTTTAAGGAAAATAAATAGATAACAAATAAAATTTCAGAGTTTAGACGTAGACGTTAGATGTATAGATTTAGAAGAAATCGGAAACCCAATCCTAAAAGGAAACAAGGGATTCTCTCGCATTCGATAGTAGTAGTAGCAGTAGTAATGTGGTCACAGTCTTTCGAGATGTATACGAAAGAAGCTTTAAAATAAAATAAAAAAATATGTTAAAAACGAAAATATTTTAATACACCTTACTATCTTGATGCTCTTTTAAGATCCTGACGTCGTGTTTCGACTTGTTATATAGATAATGCTAGCACAGGCTGACTTTCGTCTAACAAAAACTGATAAGAAATAGCGCCAGTCCGTCACTTCAGAGAGATTATTCTCAGCTGCTGATACTATGTCCCCAGTACTACATACGGTATGTATGATATGTGGTTGTATTTCATTAGTTAGTAAAAACAGATTCTCCGACATCGAATTCGAAATCCTTCTGTAATAGTGGATATCACTTTCGCGTCAATACTCTTAGGAAAGGGCTGAATGCACCAGTGTTATTCCATTGCAAGTAATGTCAAAAAGAAGAGAAATTGGGTGAGTGCATGTAGAGTTATGGCAGCGTGGATTGGCTGGGCATTACAGCTGCCCAGCTAATGGACTTCTCTAGCCATTGACAAATCTGACATGAAATCCAATTTGTATTCGTACTATGAGTATTATCTTAATCTTTATATATAATTATTATTTAAATAGTGTGTGGTATCTTTAAGAGTTGAACAAGTGACAGCAAATCTCCCAAATTATTATTATTAATAATATTATTATTATTGTTTGTGTGTTATGTTTCCGGTTTTGTATGCTGCAGAGCCGAGCCCTAACTATGGTCCTTCGGCCCTATAGGAGGATTGTCATTTAACTGACAACACTTTTCTTCGCATATGAGATGTTCCTAGCAGGACGATTTTCTGGGTAACTTGTATGTTGATGTTACCCGAAACACTCTTAGTAAAATTGTCCATTCCTTTTCTCACGAGGCCCAGAGCTCTGATTACTATTGTAATCTTAATTTTCGTTCCCCACATCCTGTTTATCTCGATCTCAAGGTCCTTGTATTTTGACAATTTCTCCATAATTTTTATGGGGGGGGGGTTATCTCAGACGGAACTGCTGTGTCAATAAGCATACACTTTATTATTATTTTATTTTCCTTAATTTCTGGTGTGTACACATTTCTTTCCCGCCCAGAGACCTAAGGTTAGAAATGGCAGCATGACATTTTCCACTGACCAATTAAAAAAATAAAAAAAACACATATTTTGGGCTGTACACGGGAGAACAATTTTTTGTATTTCTTTAAGAGATGGGCTTCCAAGAATCCCTTCACTGAGTCTACTGGAATCATTTCCAACCAAACTGAGGGCTCCAACTACAACAGGGATTGTTGATGTTCCTATGTGCCACATTTTTGAGATTTCGATTTCAAGGTCCTTGTATTTTGATAGATTTTTGAAGATCTTCAAAGATATATATTCCAGCCTGCAGGGACTGCCATATCAATAAGGATCACTTTTTGTCTGAGGTCTCTAATAACAATGTCTGGGCGGTTAGCTTTGATTGTTCTGTCTGTATTGAAATGTTCTCACCGGATATATTGTGTTTATCATGAAAGCAAATTTCCTCAAATCTCACGCAAGACATCCCATTTAGATTTGAAGGGTTTTGGTTTGCTTTCAAGTGCTCCAACTCTCATACACAGAGTGCTTGGAAGAGGACATTTTGGAAATATTTTCCAAGAAGTATGTTCTAAATCCACTCTGAAAGTAGATAGTTTCAAGATGTCTGTACGGCTCTAACTTTGTCTTAATTCCAAATATTTGTCAAGTTATGACTGTTTTAAGTTAATCAAAACTCGTACATGTTTATATTATTCATGATGACAGCCATCTTTGAGCATAGAATCCAGACGTTAGCAGTGAATATTTGAAAGACAGTAGGGAAGCGTTGTTCAGGTTAGCAGTGGATATCCCGGTGAAGTAGCAGAGCGTAGTTCAGTAGTTCTTCCTTCTGTTCCTCTTCGCCTGACAAGTTGGCACTGGACATTCGGAGAGAGTAAACAAAATGGTCGCTTTTATACATGACGGATTGAATATTCTACGTCTTCTGATTGGTTAACCTTCTATTGGTGGACTATAAAATGAGTCAAGTCATTTTGACTGGCTCACTAGTACATATATCCAAAAAACTGCAACAGTTTAATCATTTATCTTTCAGTTTTTGATTGTTTCTTTTTCTGCCTTAGGACCTTGTTGACAAAAGAGATATACAAGTTTAACTTGAGACTCTTTTTCAAAAATGACATATATCAAGATTAACACAATTCTTTTAGCTATATTTTGTCTTTGACACCCCGACCAAAAATAACGCTAGCAAAAATACAAAAAAGAATTCTCTTTTTTAGTATAGGTTCTCCAATGTTAAAACAATTTAAAGCTACAAAATGTAAGAAAATTGTTCTGTGAAAGATTCCTCACGTGCGTTAAATTGATCATTACACGCATTTGGCACGGTAGGCCAGGCAAATATTATCAGTTAAACTATCCTTGTATTCATCAGAAAATCATGATTTAGACCCCGATTTCTATGTTTTGTTTTGCGGGAGCGGGAGTCTGAATCAATTTCTGGCACTGAAAAACCCACCCAAAATAAGTTTATATGAGTTAAATGCAATATTTAAGTTCTTTTAGCTCTTCACGCAAGATCAGATTTTATAGACCTAAAGCCATATTTTTAATTAAAAATGTGTAAACTTTGTTTTAAATTTCATCTTAAGTGCAAATAACATTAATACAGTTCTATAATTGAGCAAAAAGTCATTTAGAGTTCACAAAAATTAAAAATGTCCGCTTGGCTATATTATGGGTGTTCACTGTACAGGCACAACATATAGTTCCTGGTTATTTTCCATTATTTCTGATTTCTTATGTCTTCTGTATACTGGTTCCATGATCTAATGTTTTACACTTAGACCAAATGAAAAACCATGTATCAGGTATGGATTTTCTTGCTTGGGTCGCGTGGTTAGTATCTTCTAGTTGCTAAGAGAGTTTCTGTTTTTAACTGATAACTTTTATTTAGATCTCCCGACCCAGTTCATCTGTACAGCTTTTAGTGTATCGGTGCGCTTATTCTATCATTCCTGTTTATTCTATCAATCCTGTTTTTGTCATATTATTGCGCTAGATTTCTAAGTTCAATTATCATGTGACTTAGCGGCTCAAAACTTTCTTTGTATAATCGTTCTTGTTGTCGATGATGATTTTGTTGACATTCTTACGACGATTATCAGTATAAGTGTACTTTCGATTCTTTTTTGTTTCTTTCGCTTTGAAACTATTTGTCCATATAATGAACAGACTGATTTTTTTATTTGGCTCTTTTTGACCTTTAACAAGAAAATCATCATTTGGATAATGAGTTCGAATCCCATTCAGATTCATTACATCCACTTACGTGCTAATACCCTTGTTAAAGGTACGAATCCTATTCTATTCCTAGCTATGGGTAAATAGCAGGACAGACCGGGCTCTATAGCGTTGGATGGCAACTGGTCTACCGCAGAAAGAAATTGCAACCTAATGCGGGAAAAAATTTGCCTCGCTAATCATGTATCGAAAGATACATGATCGCCTGAGCGTGTATCACGCGTGGCACATAACTTACTGAGCCTTGGGAAAGGTATGAACCCCCTACTTCTCCCCACCCCAGCTATGGGTAAATAGAAGGACAGACTGGCCTTTATAGCGTCGGATGGCAACTGGTCTACGGCAGAAAGAAATGGCAACCTACTGCGGGAAAAATCTGCCTCGCCAGTTATGTATCGAAAGATACATCATCGCCTAAGCGTGTATCACGGATGGCATATAACTGACTACCTGACCATTCAATAATGAGAAAATTCGTTGTTATGGCAAAATGTGGCATGTTCGGCGCCACTTGAGGCGAGCAAGCGTTTAGTTAATGAATTACAAAATTATTAAATTGAAATATAAAAACAATTATGAAATAAAGATAAAATTAATTAAATTATCAAAATAAAACTTGATAATCATCTAAAATTCCGTTATGCAAATTTGGTTATGTACGGCAAAACTCGCCATCTCGTCGAAATTCCAATATAATCGGGACTTCTTTTTTTTTTTCACTGATTATAACAAGTATCTCATTTTAGAATCTTGTGAATAGCAACCGCAACCAATTCATTTAACTGGAAACGGGATAAAATATTTTTTCAAGACAAAAACAGTAAATCAATCAACATTTCTAAATTTTTCTAAAAACAAAAACGAGAGAAGCGTATCATTTCTTTTGCGAATTTAACAATCAATTTCCATTGTTTGTTCGATTCATAGTGATCAAGTGGTCGATGAAATCCGAAATAATTTCTAATTTATTTTTAATATTTTAACATTTAATTTTTTTCTTTTAATTATCTAAATGAAAACCTCTCAATAAATTTGGATTCAACGGCGCTTCATTGGCAAAAACATATCACTCTCTTTTGCTTGCCATCGTGATAATTATGGGATAACATATTCATATATTCATTTTAGGACGATTTGATAAACAGTATCAGCTAGATGCGTCATTATTGTAAATAACAAAGCCTATAATAGCCTTTCTCTGTCAGTATTGTTTGTCTTGATTGATAACTACAAATAAACTTTTTCTATAATAAAGTAAGTCGTTATTCCATTCTTTAATAAGACTATTTACAACATGGTCTAAAGTAAAATCAGTAGCAATTTATTTAGATTATACTGCAATACAAAATGCAGTGTGTCTTTATATATTGGGTCAGGACAAAAGTGTTTGTAAGTGAAATTCAAGGACAATATTTAGATATTTTAATAAAGATTTATTTTACCACATCTGTGTCAGTTTATTTATGCTTGACGTTCACAATCTTTGAGACAGCTTCATGATTCTACTTGGCCTCTTTCTGGATGATGAAAGTCGTTTTTATAAGCTTTCAGAGAATTGAAATTCTTCCCATTAAGATAATTTTGTAGGGATTGCAATAAGTGATAATCCGAAGTTGCAAGATCAGCTGAGTGCGGCAGATATAGTAAGACACCGCAATCATTTCTACCAGATCTGAGAAGAGACGTGAGGTATGACGTTATCCTAATTGAATACGATACCTTTTCGATTGGCCAATTTCAAACGCCTTCCATTGGTTGCCGTCTTTAATCACTCAAACAGGTAGAATTACTTGTCGGAAATATCACACTCTTCGGATGTAGGCTAGTTTTGGGAATGGGCAATTGTAGCATATTTTTTGCTGCAATCTTTTGTAAACAATCCATTTTCGACACTTGTGATCGTTCTTTTCAAAAACAGGTACTTTCCTTTGATCAGGGAATCGTACACGAAGATGCTACTCATTAATTATATTTCGATAATGATCTGTTAGAATGTCCATTCGTTTTCACCTGGTTTCTTTATAAGCGCTATGAAGACCTTTCGGTATTTCGCCGCTGTTTATTTCATTTATCATTTCGTTAAACTTATCACTTCTAAGTTTGTTTAAGCCTGTTTACATGTCTGTTACAATCTCTATTTTATTCATCAAAAATCATAAAAAAGGGAAGTTAGTAGAAAGGAATTAATGCAAGTGTTAGAGACCGAACGAGGCTATTATATGTATACTAGTTTATCTGTATCATAAACATACTGGAAATATCAAAGCAATTTTGCAGTTGCATTGGTTATAACGTCTGTATGCTTCGCAGAGTACTAAGAAATAGAAAAACTTCACTAAAAACATGGAAAAGAGTTCTAAACTGTTACGTGATATCAGTCCTCCTATATGGCAGTGATTGCTGGACAATCGCTTTACAAATGAAGAGACTTGAAGCAATAGAAACGTGGTTCTACAGAAGGATGATGGGGATGCCATGGACCGAACATGAGAGCAACAAAGGAGTTTTGGAGAAAATGGAAGCAAAAAGGAAACATACTTAACATCAAAAACAGAGAGTTGAGGTTTCTGGAGCAAATTAGGAGGAATTAGAGCTTGGAAAATCTGATACTCACAGGACAGATTGAAGGCAAGAGAGACAAAGGAAAACAGCGCATGACATACTTGGTGAGCTTGAGTAAATGAATGGCGGAACAGGATTTATAAGAAATAACAGCAAGACAAAATTTATTAAGAGCTACAAAGGACAGGAAATTGTGGAGAGCCATGATCACTTACGTCTTGAGGGGAAGATGAGTGCTCGACGTTTTGTATTGTCACGTAAGAATGTTTTCCGTTTTGTACGTTCATTAAAAATGTGTAACTCAAGCTAAAGAGATATTCCGTTGTAATGGTAATGATGAAAATGACCGTTTCCATACAGACAACTTTAGGTATTCATTGACTGAACAGTCAGTGTTACCAACGGTTGAAATTTATAAAATATTTCTCTTAAAATAGTTATTCAGAAAAATAGACTTCTCAAGTTCACTGTCATCGCTTTTTGTTTTTAATACTGATGGGAGTTTTATTCCTAACCATTTATTTAGCGTAATGAGATTTTGATTACGAGAAGTTTTTGTCAACACGCATCAACGTGTTGAAATCCTCACAGGATTTAGTGTTGCTGAAGTTATCGCCCACATTTTTGTCGAGATTTACAAACTCTACGTTTCGTTCAATTTCGCATACCAATTGATAAAATTTGAATAAGCGGATTTGTTTGGAATATACTTTGACAAAAACCCTACTTTGTGGTTTAATAATTTCTTTAATTTAATTTTATAAGATTTAATGGTAAACAATATTTTTTTAGAAAATTTATTTTTTATTTTTTCCTTTATAACAATGAAGAATGAATTCTTAGGATTTCTTACTCTTGAGCATTCAACATACAAATGGCCATGCGAAAATATTTATTTCTGGAGCCAAATTCCAACATTTTGAAGCGTTTGGCCTTATAATTTGTTTATAGTTCTCGCAAGCACAGGGCGAACTGGAAACTGAATTTTTGTATATATAAAAACTTAAAGAAAAGATATGTAAAAAAACAATATTGCATTTTTATTGAGTAAGTATTTGTTATTTTAATCAGTAAATTGGTTTTAAAATGATGGGGAATGGTGTATGTTAAATAATGAAACTTTTGATATTTCCCCCGAAAAATGAATGAAAATTCATTGTGCTAAGCTAAGCATCCTACTAAAAGCAATTGTACTTTGTACCCTCTTATCTGTCAAAATTTCTCAAAATTTGCTTTCGATATGTCAGTGTATGGCTATTATAGAGGGCTGTGACGGATGGACTAACGGAAGTCAAATAATTTTATATAGAGATATCATTTTCCCTTCTAGTTCCATGTGCTACTCATTTTTGTGTTTGAAGTCTTTAAAATGATATTGTCATTTGGTAAAGCTCTTTAAGGTTCTGTAACGTCAGTCTATAGGATCTGATGAATGATTGTCATCTTTAAGACTTAAATGATTCTAATTTTTAATAATTTTTAATCATTGATAAATGGACATGGTAACAGGACAGGGTGTTTTAACTGAGGCAGGCACAACATCGTCGTAATATGAACCACAGGTTGGCTATCTGGGTTCAAGTAACACAAATATGCCTGGTTGTCTACAACAAGGATTAGCTAGCTACTCTTAGCAGACAGTAAAACTTGGAAACGTGTAGCCAGATCTTGGCGGTGACTGGCTCACCAAATAAACCAAGCTCCGGTAAATACAAGGCAGACCAAAAATCGCATTGTCATTGGAAAATCGGCAAATAGAGGTTATTGGCGTTGTACAATCTTCCATAATTCAACCAATAAAATGATATATTATCATATGCGAAATCCTTTTGTTTATTAAATACGTGAGTCATAAGTAATTTTCGTTTTTGGGAACCAATTGTAATGACGAAAAGTAACCGGCCCTTAAATATACCGTAACATGTAATGAAAAATGGATTATATACGGCAATGGATTGACAAGGATAAATCTCTATAATCGTCACCAAAAACTGAGCTTCTTGGCAAAAAGGGATGGTTGTGTATGTGGTAGGATCATCAGTATATAATAAGTATATAATTAAGTCAGAATTCTTAAAACGCAATGAAACCCTAAATGCACATTTATTAGTCCATCAGCTGCAACATGTCGACAAAATTTTGGTCGGAAATCTCCTTGCACTCCTCAATAGTTGGCAATAAACTTTCTCTAATGAAAACCATATTCAAGAATTTGTCGAATTTTTTACATCCAAATCTGCGCAACTTTACTCAAAACCTATCGAAAAGCTGCCCGATGTAGGGCAACAATTCACTAGAAATAATAGTGAATACATAATTGAATAGTATGTAATTGTACTTCCTTTTTTAAAGAATAAACTTGACAAACGAAAACGGAACTTATTTATGATTCAACCTCGGGCCACCCTATACATATATTTGAATACTTTTTGATGACCCGTTGAATAATGGTTGGCAAGATAGCCTAACAAATCATAATGAATATATAGGCAGTTCGATTCTCTCTACGTACCCCCATACCTGTAATTATGTAGTAGGCTAAAAATTTTATATATTTTTTTAAAAAATCTGCTTGTAAGTACATTCGATATCAAATCACAAGAATTTGGTATGTTATAATTAAAGGATTTTGATACACGTTCATCATTGAATAAATGTTTTGTGTGAGGTTTTTACGATTTTGTCAGATCTAACTTAGTGTGACGTCTGGAGAATATTTGTTGAGGTGAATTAATTTACACTTAGATAGTCTGCTCCACTCATTCGACAAAAGACAATCAAACAGATCAGTTAATGAGAAAGAGAAAAAGAAATCAGGCTAAGACTTAAATATAGAAATCATGAGGCAGCTTATATCGAGCCAGAAGACAAACTGTAGGTGTAAATCGATGATTAAAATCGATTTTTTGGCATTTATGCTTGTAAATTCTCTTGATAGACATGAACAGAAAGGTGTGTGTGCGTATGTATGGGGGGAAAGATATATAAAAATCAGTGCGGACATAGAAATCGTATTGTATAATAAAGGCAAACAGAGACGCTATATCGTCTACCAGTCTGCACATCCGAGAAAACTTATTTAAAAAATAAATGCGTCCCCCAACCCGGGCAGGATTCGAATCTGCGTATTCTGTAAAAGCTGCATTGTTTTACGAAATAGAATACTATTTAAAATAATCGTGGCGTCTACTAAAATACGGGTAACCACTAAAAGATTTTTATTAAGTAATAAAAAAGTATGTCAGACTACAAAAATAAATCCATTAATTCTTTAGAAATTGCTTTGTTTACCTGTCGGGTGAAAAACTGAGCAATTATGACTTTCAAGAAAATCTCAACAAGTAACGTGTACTTTAAGGGCAAATTGGACCTTGCTTGATCGTGAAGCTCTTCGGAGATGACCTGGTCAAAAAGGATTGGATTAAATGCTGGTTTCTTCTTCTTTAATAAGTTTTTTTTTTCGAATTTTGAGGCTGGTAGACAAAATAAAATACTGTTTACAATAAACGGAACGTCTACCCAAATACGATTATCCATTAAAAATAATATGTGTGTACTTTTGTATGTCTACATGTTTGTAACAGATTAAAATTGTATTTGCATGAGATTTGAGAGATTGAAATTGTATTTGCATACAACAAATAAGCATTTTTCTCTCGATATGAGGAAAACATAGACATTATTTGCTTAGCAGATAAGTCACACACACGCATAGACGCACACACACACACACACACACATTGCCCTCAAGCATGAAACAGACTGTCGCCTCTCGATGTTGATCCCAGTGTTCACTTTTATATTTACATCCTCACTATCCTTGATATTGAGCACTATTATACCTAAATACAGCATACCTTAAAATTATATTTTATCATTATATATATATATATATATATATATATATATATATATATATATATATATGTGTGTGTGTGTGTGTGTGTGTGTGTGTGTATGTGTGTGATGCAATCTTTATGTATCTGTGCGTAAGAAGAGATTTCTGTATGGAGATGGGCAAATATTCAATCATCATGGAGGGTATTCTTCTGCTTACGTAGTCTGAGGTATGCGGTTTATATATATATATATATATTTATTCGGATAGATACAGCTCCACAGCCCAGGAAGGCAATCCATTTGGGGAAAGGCAAACCGTGATTTTAAACCTCAGCGGCCTTGCAGCTAAATCCAAACATGGAAAAGGTTATAGGAATAAACACGGACAGAAAACGCGGAGTGGAGCCCTGAAGGCAGTTGGCTGTCAATACTGAAAACTTTCCGGCAACTCTTGCAGTCAAATCGCCACCAAATTAATCCGTTACTTGCCTTTTTTCTTCATTTTGTCTTAAACTGAATTTCGTTGATTTATTTCCTATCAACATCTTTCTATCTCTTATCTCCCCTTGACTTTCCTCTTCTTACGAATCGAAGTAATTTTGAATATTTGTCTACTTCTCCTGTCTTCCTCTTTGTCTTTTTTTTATTGGTAATATCGTTAATTTCCAGACTTTTTCTCTTGAATTTACTTTTCTTTTTCTCTTCTTTTTCTTTCTCTTTCCCTTTCCTCCTCTTTCCTTTTTATTAATTTCTTATCTTCTTTCCTTTCTCCTTATATTAAATCGTTTTTATCTTTTATGGAAAATTTTCCAAAGACGGAGAGTGAAGCAGTGTTTTATTAATGATAATTCTGAATAAAACCGTTTAGTACCATCATTGTTTGCCACCTGAAGAAACAGTAATTTAACGTTGAAACAAAATGTACAATTTTGTAGTGAATATATTTACATGTTCTAATGTAACAGAGCATAAAAATTTGTTATTGCTCTACTTTTGTATTGAGCATTGTTTTAAATTAATGTTTTGAACGTTGAAGTTTTATTCTTCGTTATTTTACATTTATAATAATGGACTCTCCCGTCGGTTTCGACGTATGAGGATCTGCCAGCTTATTGATTCAGTTATGAAAGTTTATGCGCTAACCTTAAGTGGAATTTAAGACCCACTAGTGATTTACAAAGGAGGTCACATATGGAGCAAATGTGAGGATTGTGAGATGAGATCGCTGTTAGATTGGTTGACCTTTTAGATCTTGCTCTCGCTTCTTGAAGATGATTCAAACAAGCAGATTGATAATTGCTAAGTCCACTAAAACACGTTGATTTACATATATATATATATATATATATATATATATATATATATATATATATATATATATATATTCGTTTGTATAATGCAATGTTTATGTATGTGCCGTAAGAAGAGATTTCTGTATGAAGATGGGCAAATATCCAATCATCGTAAGGGTATTCTTCTGCTCGCGTAGTCTGAGGTATGCGGTAAAGTTTTAAGCCCAACCATGGTAACATTCCCTAAATTCTGATGTTTGGTCATTTTGTCAGATATTGTGAAGTTAGTCGAGTCGAAATCTCTTTAGCATCCCTCGAAAAATACCACTTCATATTTTCCAGCGAAATGTTCTACAAAAGGAACTTTCATATTGCGATCATAAATTGTGTTTTGCTGGCAACTCTGGACTGTAGCTGAGCAAATCCATTCTTTCCAGCCTCGACAGGGGTTATTCCATGCGCACACGTAGTGTCGCACCTCAGCGCCGTTCTTTTGGTTTTTCCGCGTAATTTCGAAATTGCTTTTACTTTCCAATTTCCTCGCATATTTTTGGTTTCAGTACGTGACAATGATCGCTAAAAACATCTCCTCCACAAATGTACAGACAAATCGAACAGATGCGTGATGGTGTTACTTTCTAACCAATTCCGTTTGTTGGGTATTTTTACCAAGTACACTTAACCATGGCCAGTTACAGCACACACACACACACACACACACACACACACACACATATATATATATATATATATATATATATATATACATACATACATATATATATATATATATTAGGTTGGTGGAAAAATAATGACGTAATAATGTCGTTTTTTGACCTATTTTTAACGTCAAAAACGACATTATTACGTCATTATTTTCCACCAACCTAATATATATGCGTATGTATGCATGCATGCATGCATGTATATATATAATATTAATTTATGACTGGTATGCTCAAAGTAAATTTAAATTACAGATCATTATAATAATAAATCAAGAAAAAAACCTTACAGAGCCCATTTCGGTTATAATTTATTTCGTGAATATTTTTATATTCACCTCTTCAGACCGGAAGTTCTTAATAAATGTCATGAAAAGATGAATATAAAAATATTCACGAAATGGATCATTAAGATTTTTTTCTTGATATATATATATATATATATATATATATATATATATATATATATATATATATATATATGTGTGTGTGTGTGTGTGTGTGTGCGTGTGCATGGAGTGCGTCTGATGGAGATCTTATCAGATCTTCTCATATATATATATATATATATATATATATATAGATAGATAGATAGATAGATAGATAGAAAGATAGATAGATGGCCTGAGGATTGTATTTGATCATGATACAAACAGTCACCGTCGGATGTTGACTTCAATGTCCACTTATATATGTATGTATGTATGTATTTATGTATTATAAAAATCACTTGAAGCGTAAAATTCATCATACGCAAATGTCTTTTAATTTCCTAGAATTGAAAAAAAATACCTGATTTCATAAAACGTAAGACATTATCCGAATTTTCACATCGATTGATTAATTAAAAATTCAGAACTTTGATTTCAATAATGTCGTTTGTTTATCCTAAGTGAACCATAAACGTCAACTGAAGTCAGCAATTTTTTTTTTCCTTTTCGCAAAGTCACAGCCTTCAGCACTCAGGTTTGCCAATTTAAAATGAAAATGAGAACTGCTTGTAATGTAGCTTTTAAAAGTTGATCCAGTTGGTAAGCACTGAAATTTATACGGAATACATTTAAATAATAGCATGAAATAAAATAAAAATGGAAAAAAGACGAATTGTGTGTGTTCATAGAACATTTTTCAGGGCGTCAACCAAAAAAAATACGTTATTCATATGTCGTCTTGTTGATGTTCTTTTGGTTAAATCAATAATTGATATAATATTCCGCATGTAATTATTTTGCGAATGAGTGTTTCGTCTGATTTTTTTATTTTCATTTATTTTTTTTTTAAAGTACAAACA
>OZ010584.1:89426365-89466365 GCA_963932145.1 Acanthosepion lycidas
CTTACACACATCATGCTCACTCACTCCCTAAGAACCAAATAACACACACACAAACATTTAACAGAGACACATCCCCTCTCCAGGACCAATAAAACTGTCAAACTGACTACGGTAATTTAGAGAAGCATACATCTATCCAGCTCTTATCTCAAATAACAACTTAAAAGCGACTGTTTGACCAACACAAGGAATGTTAAAAGATTCATGTTAAAAAGATAAAAAAATAAAAAAAACAAATGAAAACTACAGACAAAAGTTCATTTTCTCCATCAAGACATTCATTTCTGTAGTTTACTGCTACCAGCAAGCAGAACTATTTCTTCTCCTGATGATGGCCATTTTGGCCGAAACTAGGAATCTAAATGAAATAATAATGAAAAAAAAACGAAAGAATATTAATCTACAACCCAGTGTGTCTGAAGATTTTAATTTTTTAATATTTTTTTATTGTTCAATATATATATATATATATATATATATATATATATATATATATATATATGTATATATATATATATATATATATATATATATATATATATATATATATATATATATATATTTTGGTTGTATCAAAAGTCCAAATAACCATATGTCCGCAAATCTTTCGTTTTTGAGTTATTAAGTTTAAAATTTACGGTAGACGCTGTTAAATGTAAAATCCAAGTTACAATCTAAAAATACTTTTACAAACTTTGAAGGCGGCTTCCTGACACCAAAACAAGGCAAAATGTCTATCTAAACATATGCCTAAAAGGCCGTCGTTGTCCCTCTACACAGCAACGAATGTCCAAAATGTCCTCAGCTTGCTTCTACACACGCATGCACCGGTCAGATCATTGACTGGCGAACCCTTTCAAATACTCCCACACGGTGTCGAATGGTTTCGCAAGCCCCTATGACATGTTGGTGAATCCTATCTGCATTATTAATGTCTGCTGCATAAACCAATTGTTTTAGGTGGCCCCACAGATAAAACCCCAACTGATTCAGATCGGATTAACGTGCAGGCCATGGATCTAGTCCTCCCCTACCTACCCATCTTTCATGGTAGATGTCAGCCAGTGCATCGCAAACAATTTGACTAAAATGTGCTGGATGCCCATCCTGCATGAATTACATGCGTCTTCGTATTAGCAGGAGTACATCCCCTAGCAGGTCTGGAAGTGTGTTAGAAATAAAGTCCCTGTAGACAGCTCTTGTAAGACATACTGGGAAAAATTATGGACCTACTAGACAGTCACCTACAATTCCAATCTACACACTAATCGTAAACTGATGCTGGTGTCTAGCCTGTATTGTACCATGGGGATTCCGATCCGCCCACAAATGTTGCTTGTATAAATTTGACTACCATGACTGGGTTCTTTTGTTTGTGTGGCATGGTGCAAAGTCCTGTTGCCAAACACAAAGTCATCCAACAACTACCCTCTTGACCCAGGGCAGCATTACCTCCTTAAGGCACTTGATGCAGGCCTCCGTGTAAAGTCTCACCAACAAATTCGGGAGTTCTTTTCTTATCAGAACGATCAGAGTGAGTTTTCCGAGCTGCCGTACCTTCGTGATCACCATTAAACTTATCCAACTCTTTCCAAATCCTCTGTACTCTCACCCGTACATTCTGAAGAGTTCGTATTGAAGCTTCCGGTGTAAACGCCAAGCAGTACAGCATGCCATTTCCTATTCAACTTGAATTAGAACCTTTACCAAGAGGCCTGCGGTCGCATGCATATCAATCGGCTTTATTCAGCGAGTGATTAATATTGAATCATGTGAAGGAACAGCTGGCGAAATGCTGTCGAATGACAGGCTTACAGTCCATTATCAGTGAGCTCTTTCCTTTTTACGTTCTAATCATGGCTAAATCCGGCTAAATATAATTAAAATTGTTGACGAATCGGTATTTATTGTTTAGATATCTATTACTTGGAGTAGTAAATGATTTCCGTTTTAGGCCTAACAATTTTATTATTTTTTAAAAAAAGGTTACAGTTAGCTTTTAATCTATTACATAGTGAATATCATTTGCAATGACTTTATTGCCAATTCTTAGGCGGCTCTTCGATAACCTTCCAGAAAAATTCCGCTGGTTTTGATGGAAGAAAGTTTCAGACAAACTCTTGAATCTGGTTTTAATTAAAGAAATTTTTCCCTTTCAAATTGTTCGGCAGCGATCAAAAAAAGCCAATGATACGTTTGTGCCATTTTCGGCGAATTTGGCGAGTGGGGTAAAACAGAACAACCAGGTTTCATTTGTTTTTCCACTGTTATTCTTGATGTAAGCGGCCTTGTGTTATCATTGAGGCTGACATGTTAAACTGCAGGTGTGCAAGTGTAGAACTGGGTTTCCGGTTCCTTCCGAAGTCTGCTTCAACCCTATACTCCTAACGCTTGTCCTTTTATTTTTAATACAACTCGACACAATAACCCTCTACCTTGAGTGGCTCTTAGGCCTTGTACTGGGTACATATTGATAAAAAAGAAAAAAAAAGAGTTACAGTTTTCGTCGAACAATATAATATCGTATCGATGAGTCCCGAAAGGCCTAAGGGGTCTCTTGACGAAGAGTTGCCGGAAGATATCTTCTACGAAGTCTGCTTCGAAAATCTTCAGTACATAATTGGTTGGGATATAGATGAAGCAGAGAAAGGGATGTAGGTAAAAACGTACATATTATAGCTGAAAAAAGAAAGAAAAAAAAAGAAAGAAAAAGAAAAAAAAGAAAAAGAAAAGAAAGAAAAAGAAAAGAAAGAAAAAGAAAAAAAAAGAAAAAGAAAAGAAAGAAAAAGAAAAAAAAGAAAAAGAAACAGTGTGTGTAAAATTGCATTTTGTTCTCCATGTCAACCGAAAACGACGCATTTCAAGAAACTGCTAATTAGTCGGGAGAAAATAGCATTGTTTAAGGATTGATTTTCCTTTTGCACAATTGCGCGCTGTCCTTACGGCGTATCTCGGAGGTCCGGTTTTCAAATTTACTCTGAATAAATAACATCTTATTGGAAAGTCTCTCTCATTTTGATTCGCTAATATCGAAATACGTAGTCTTTTATCTGATGTTAAAGATACGATTTAATGGTTATACGAATAAAGAAGTCGACAGTTCACTTCGTACAATTAACCTCGAGAAAGGGATGAATTTATTTGGTATCACATATATGCCTAAATACCAAAGCTGCTGGCGTCTTTTAGCTATGTTAGGCACTCTATCATAGGCGTTTGGGTAGCAACCCGGCTTCGTAAAATTTTACTTGCCCCTGAAAAGGCACTGGAATCAATCTCTGCGATTCTTTATGAATCTTTAATAAGAGGCAATTTAACTGTTTTCTGCCAATTGTTATTTGTTATGAAAACACTCCAACGAGTGCGCAGGGTCGCCTCGTCAGTGATGTTATGACTTGGGGCCATGACAAGTTTCGGGTCTTGCAACATCATACTTGTTCGCCCAAGAGACCCAACCGAAACAGTACTATTCCGGCAGGCGATCCTGAGTAAAAATCTGCCGCTGCTGATCTTGAAATCAAAAGCGACCAATCATTAACGACCTACGTCACTTCCTCCTCAGCCAAGACGATACGAAAAGAGAATAGACAGCATGCTTGTCTTTTCTTTTTTTTTTCCATCTTAAGTCCACCACGCGTAAAGACCCACATTCTCAACGAATAGTTTGACATATCAGGTAAGTAATGGCAAGAAAAGTTTCCTTTTCTATGAAGCGTTGCTTAAAAAAACAAACAAACAAACAAACAAACAAAATCTTCGTTGGTCATAGGAATTATGATCAGAAACTTTTCCTGCTTTCTTTTCCCACCAACCCATTTCTTCTTTCTATTTCTTTCCTTTTCCTTTTACACTCCTCCTCTCTCCCCTCCCGGATAGGAAAAAAAGAATCACTAGGAACATCATGATGGCGTCGTTGAAAAAAAAGAAAGAAAGAAAAATAAAACCTTCCCTCAAACAGCGACTTTGGTCATCTCTATACATTTCCTTTTTTTTCTTTCTTTCCTTCCTTCTTTCCTCCTTCTTTCTCAACTTCACCTCAACGCCGACCATTTTTTCTAAATCGTCTTTCACACAATCTCAGACTACACGAAAAATAGCTACAAGCTTTACCATGAAATATTTCAGAGATGCATTTTTTAAAATGCCATGTCCCTTCAGGACTTTGGTGATCACGACTCTCCCCGCTTTCTTTATTATCTTCGAATTGACATGAATTCCTTGGAAAGATTGTGAAGTGATTCCTCGTTTTTTTTTTTCATTCTCCACGGTTTCAAATTCATAGTTTTCCTTCTCTTAGATTGATTTCCCCCAAAGCAAGAGAGCCCAGCTTAACTTGCTATTTAATCCACAGCTGAGGGTGAACAGATGGATTCATGCGTTTCCGCATTAGTGAGAAACTGAGCCCGACAGACACGACCGGAATTTGAACTCGGTTCGCCGACTCTATTTCCCTCGTCGATATACGTTACACTAACACTTTGCTTAACTAGGTTAAATAAATCCGGTTATAAAATACATCCTTGTCTTACTTCTCTTTGTATTTTTGTGTACATGCTTGATTCGTTTTCTATCCGCATGCAGGCGATTTGTTCCCAGTAGATGCTGGAGATTCCTCTAAAAATAAATCAAGATATTACTATCTTATATTGAATCTTAAATTTCTTTATTCTGAATTCTCTTTCTGGCGTATTCACTGAACTTGTTCCCATTGTTTAAGCTGCTGTTGCCAGCAATGGTCTTAAACATATATAAATTATAAAATAATTCATCAAACGAAAATAGAGTTATTCTGAAGATGAGAAAAACATTTCAAACAAAAAAAATAATTCTGTCCATTGAATGAATATAATTTTCCATTCAGGATCATTTCCCATCATTCTTCTTGCAAATGGCATCAATATTATTACAAGAGAATTAATATGCTATAAGCCATAGGAGATTTCATAGTCACATAAAGACCTCTTTGAAAAAGAATGCACAGGGATGCCTACAAATGGTTTTCATTCTTTTTTCTTTTAAAGCTATCGGACATACAAATATGAAAGCTGACAAGAAGCTTACAGGATAACGTCATCAAACGTCTGTTGCGCACAGTAAGCCGAGATTAGCCCAGGAATTTCTAGCACGTATTTATCATGGGATCACGCATGCATACATGCGTAAATATCGTTATACATCTATGTATGTATATGTATGTATGTGTGAAGAAGGCAATGAGGAAATCACTGTACTATCCTTCCAAGAAAAGTTACGTACAGTTTTTCCTTTGTTTTTGAGAACCAGAAACCAGAAACAGTCGTAACGAGTTCAGGAAAAATACTTTTCGTTTTAATAGTAATTAACAAATAATAAAGAAAAAAGAAAAAGAAACGATTCATTTTGTCTTCTTACAATTAATAGTCCTTTCTTCTCTCCTTCCTTTCCTATCTAAAAGTATTTACAGTTTTCTTTGCGAATTAGTCATCAACACAGTGTCTTATGTTGTTAAGATAATATTCGTTGATAATAAATTCAGGGAGATGTTCTTGTTCACTTAGGATTCTCTTATTGCAGAGGTTAAATTCGTCTTAACTCTTCTTTCTAATTTTTTCGTATTCATTGAAAAGGTTCTCAGCATAGTTGCAGCATAAACCACTGATAGGTTGGATGGATGTTAAACAAACACAAATATAATCAAAGTGGATCCTAGTAATATGAAAAAATTAGAACTAACCCACAAAAAAGATAGTTCGATGTATTTTATTTAGTTTATACAGAAAAAATATAATTAATAATCAAACAAATCCTTTTGCCTCATATTGTTCTAAAATCATTTGCAATGTTTTTGTTCTAAAATCATGTTCAATGCTTTTTATTCTAAAATTATTTTAGTGCATACTATACATTTTTAGTGTTTACTATTACGCTATATATATGTAATCCTTACAGTGAATCAACACTTTGTTTCGTCCGATTAATAAATACTTCTAGTGATAACCACGATTATATAAAGTGTAAAGATTATATAAGCATCAACTAACGTATCTATTCTAATTGTATGATAAATAACTTATTACGTGTTATTGCTATTTCTAGAAGTTAAAGTTTCTCTTTAAAATATGCATATGAATTCAAGCTTAAATTTATCATTGATGTAACACAATCTTCTTAATTTCATTGCAGGATTTAGTGAAGCTTAATAAGTACTTAATGCAGGCTATCATAAATTGTTTTGTTGTATTTTTTGTAAATATCATTTCTTTTCAGGACATAAATGATTGCAACTCTCCACAGATTCTTCCTCTTTATTATCCAAATTGTCATGTATTATTCAATAGCAGAGTTATTTCCTGTTGACTTCTCCAGTTTGGAATTCTGATTTTTCCTTATCTTAGACAGATTGCCACCCAAGTCTGGAGAGCCTACTCTACTCTGCTATTTAACCAATAGCTGTGGGGAAAGACTGATTGCCACCTTAGGCTAGAGAGCCTAGTCTACACTGCTTTTTTTTTTAACATTTTTCTGGAAATGTTTGGTTACACTTTAAACGGTAACTACAATTATCAAAGACATTGGATGGTTTCGCCCTGATCAGTTATCGAAATAGACTAATGAATATTGCGTATGCGGGAAGTAATAAGTAAATATATAGTGTAGCTGTGGTAGTACGGCAGTGACAGTTATGGGACACTGACAGAATTTAAACACCATTCGACCGCGGAATGAGTGTTGATGGAATCGAAAATGATAAGGCACTCAATGTCCGAGGTGGTATCTAATTTAGATTTTTCACAGACCGCATTAACAAAGATGTACAAGAAATATGTAATAGCTGATAGTTGATAATGTGAAAACTGAAGCCAGCGAAAAATAACTGATTTCTGATGATCAACGAAGAGGAACATTGTATCAACTCACATTCCATTTCAAAGCTGTTGTAGCTCAACCCGTCAGTCAACGGATTGTACAGTATGTATTGTATTCCATTGCGGTTCGCAATCGTCAACCAACAAAGGCCTAGATTAATGCGCCTCACTCGGCCCAGTGAATATTTCCATTTAGCCGTTGGAAATTGGCGCTATTTCACCAGATCAGACGTGTCACGTTTCTACCTCTCCCTGGCAGACGGTTAAGTTACTATAACAATATGATTTCTTACACAACTTTAGAAGTTCTTTGAAGTCCACTTAGTTACCTGAGTTTCGTATGAATTTTGTCTCCAGTCCTTCTTTGAGTAAATTTAAGTGTCAATGTTTTAGGGGGTTTATGTCTACAGCTGCCTTTGAATTGGGAAACATAAAAAATTTAAAACGATTTTAGATAGTCATAAAAGTAGTCATTTGAAGATTTGACCACGTATGTGGCTTTGGGGTGGACTCAAATCTTCCGGAAGACAAGTGGATGGAGTGGGTGGGACCCCAGGATTAACCATATAAGCAGAAAGAGACAAGAAGTCGAGAGAAAAGTGGGTCCACCCGTGAGAGAAGTAGGTGTGTGACCAGAGGAGTGAAAGCTGTCCAGCGGCCAGTGACAGAAGAACCAGTAGTGTGGAATCAGGAGTCGCCAAGCCCAGAGACCAGTGAAGATAGAAAAATGGCAACCCACCTCTCGAAGCTGAAGGAAGGATCCTACGTTTAAATGATTATTCCTATTTTTGCTAGTTTCCAACCAGATAATCTTAAAAAGAAATTGTCTTCATTTTATTTGTTGAAAGCGATCACGGTCGAGAAGACAAACATGTGCCCATAGCGAGTTGAGTGTATATGCAAATACACAAAACCTTGGATGCCATCACAAGTGCTGTGAACGACGGGTGTTCGGAGAATGTTGTCACAATTATGCCACGAATGGCGACACAATCTGTTGCCGGGACCAGGATATAGACCCTGAGTCACCATGGAAATAAAAAAGGAAAAACATGGAACTGGAGAAGTAAAAGTGAACCGTTGTCTTTAAAAGAAAGGAAGAAAAAACAAAGTGGAAATAAGAAAAAAAAAGGAGGCTGCTGAAAAGGAAAGAAAAAAAAATTTACTTGAAAAAAAAAAACGAAAATAAGGCAGAAAAACGTTAAAAAAGCAGAACTTTGAAACTAAGAGAAAATAAATCGTTGAAAAAAGTAAAAGAAAAGAAAGGAGAGGGAACTTTTTTGCTCGCACACGTCAAGGAGAGTAAGACAGAAGAAGCTGACGAATGATGCACAAGAAAATTATTAATAAAGACAAGAGTATCTTTTAATTTCCATCTGCCTCTGGCTAAATCTTGCAGGCCGTTTATATGCTCATTAGTGTGGCTAGACGTCCGGTTGCCTCTAGCTAGGATCGAAACCCAGCTGAATTGGCGTCAGTCGGAGAATCCACCCCTAAGCCGTTTGCGCACGACAGAGATGCAGGTGAATTTAAACGTATTTATTTTTAGATAAACACAAGAGTGACTGAGAGAACTCAATTCGTTTTATCGAAGAGTATTGCATTAGTGGTAGTAATAGTCACTGTTTACAAACTCATGGTTTCTCCCCAACGAACTCAACCGAAATAATTTTTCAGGGGCATATATTGTCATCCACAGACAAACTGTTACACTGTATCACAGCTCATCAGTGTGGCTAGACGTCCGGTTACGTCTAGCTAGGATCGAAACCCGTTTGAATTGGCGTCAGTCGGAGAATCTACCCCTAATCCGTTAGCGTACGGCAGGAATGAAGGTGATGCCAGTTAACACTTCTAATATAACAATAAGGGTCCACAAGGAAGAGAAAGTGATGGAGGCTATACCAGCTATTACCAAGTAGGAGGTAGAATGGACAGAAGATAGTAAAACTAAATATAAGAATTTCATAATTGGGGGGGATATTAACTCCTACACCTACACAGAAAGAGAGTATCCTGCATTTTAAAGTAAAGGGTGTTTCATTAAGACGGATCAATGTCAGTAGTAAATTAGTGTTATTGGTTAAAAGTTATTTATTTCTCTATTGGATCATGTTATTTAAGTCATGACAATTATGTGTGAAATAACATCACCCAAGTGTCCGCCAAACCTGAAAGAAAAAGAAAGCATCATTAGACGCTTACACTTAATTCACATTAAAATCAGTCCAAGTTATTGTAACACACTTTATTAGGGACGACCTCTCGAAGCTGAAGAAAGGATACCACGTCTAAGTGAGAAATCGTATTGCTGCTACTTCCTAACAAGAGAGTCTTGAAAAGCAATTATCTTAATTTTATTTGTTGAAGGCGATTAAGGTCGAGAAGACAAACCTGTGCACATAGCGAATTTTGGGTGTATATTCAAATACACTCAACCTTGGGTGTCATCACAAGTACAATGAGCGACGGACGATCGGAGAACATTGTCACAATTACGCCACGAATGGCGTCATATTAGTGTGGGAGGCGACCTAATCAGGCCCTAGAACGAGACAGTCAGTAGATCATTGTACTAGTTGTTCGTGACCCTGTAATGGTGTGGGGAATATTGCATAAGTTTATTATAAAAATAAATTGCAAATGCTTTTGATAAAAATGCATTGCAAATTACTAAAGATAGAAATTTATTATAAATATGTTAAAACTTTCATAAAATTCAATGATTTCAAATCGAGCGATTATATGGTAGAGTACTGCAAATGAATTTACTATAAAATGCACTGCGATTTATCACAGATTAGATTTATTAAAGAAATACATCGCAACATTCATGCATTCTATTCATTACATGTAGATTGACATAGCAAATACTGAAAACATAGATGAGATATCATTGGAAATATTTTGACTATACAAATGTAGTGCAAGTGATTTCATTATAAAATTGCAGTATAAATGATTTCCCTATAAAAATGCATTGCAAATGATTTAACTGTAAAAACGCAGTAAAAATGACCAGATATAGAATTTATTAAACAAATGCATCAAAAATTCCTTTCACTCTAATGATTACATATCGAGTGATGAAGCAAATACAGTGTAACCCGGATATAAGAGAGTTGTCGGGACATGAGAATAAGTCTCTTATATCCGGGTTTATCTTATATCTGGGTTTGGTCTATTATATATACATTAATACAGGCTCTAATTTGGGACCAGTGAAAATCTCTTATATCCGGGTTTCTCTTATATCCTCGTTACACTGTTATAAACATCAAATTATCTGAGAGAAGTACTTTCACTCAAGTACATACGTATACACACAACCAAAAGAAACAAAGCTAGAATTATATATATATATATATATATATATATATATATGTGTGTGTGTGTGTGTGTGTGTGTGTGTGTTTGTGAGATTCTAACTTTGTTTCTTTCGCCCTGTTTGGAGGTTTCTGATGCTTTCTTTTTTTCCATTTTTCCTCGGATGCCAATTTATTTGAAAATTGTGCTATCCAGGTTTTTTCATCCACCAAGTTTAATTAGATTTACATCATATATATATATATATATATATATATATATATATATATATATATATATATATATATATATATATAAAGTTGCAAATTAAAAAAGTAATAATGTTCTTTTATGAAAGTATCTATTCTATATTTTATAAAAGTATTTATTTATTTGTATATATATTTGATATTTCAGATTGCCATCAATCTTTCTTCAGAAATATATACATATATATATATATATATATATATATATATATATATATATATATATATATATATATATATATATATATATATGTACTATAGGCTATTTTGCGGATACCGTCTGGATTTAATAATTATTAAATTTCATATACTGTTTTTAGTTTAATTAACTAAGTAAGGATGCTGAAACTATTTAAGACATTAGTTCATGGTGTCAGATTCTTTAAAGAGAGAGTTACCTAAAATTTGAAATCCTCCAAACCTGAGTACCATTAGCCAACAAGGTAGATTAGTCAAAAAGTTCTAAAAAAATTATGCAGTAATAGATTAATTTCGCCAGCATTATTATTATTGAATATATGATAATGTCCTTCAGGAAGAGTAAGTCTCTCTGGCACGAAGTGAGCGAGAAAATTAGTTTTGTAAAAGGCATAAAACATCCTATTTTGGGGCGATTTTTCGAAATCCAGAGTGTCGCTCCAAACCTTTAGGCGATGGTGTACAGTATCACTTCTGAAGGTGGACGATCATGGATGGGTCTATCCATCTATCTATCTATCTATCTATCTATCTATCTATCTATCTATCTATCTATCTATCTATCTATCTATCTATTTACATGGATAGAAACTAAATTGAGCATAATTTTTAAATTGAATTTATACACAGATATCATACATATTTTTATTTTCTTTTGTATAGCGTCAAGTTATTCTAAATTTGTTCTTTCTTAAAGAGGTTATTGCATGACATAATCTAATTTGAAAATTACAGATGATTATGCCGCATCTTTAATATATATATATATATATATATATATATACACATGTATGTATGTATCTATGTATCTATGTATATTTGTAAATTAATTGAATTCAATAACATTGCTTCCTGATAAGCGGGTATCATCTGTGAAACATTTTATTTTATTTCTTTATGACAACATGTAATGGATTAAATCCGACAAATATTTTAATATATTTTCTGTTTATACGTTATTTTTACGGATAAAAGTAAATGCTCTATTTTTAATTAAACAATATTAATTACTTTTACCTGTCGGAATATTCGAGAAATTTCTCATAAAAGATGCGTCCTCCGACAGGAATCGAACCTATATCCAATGAGGAAACCGTCATTTAGCTTGACTTGCTTTTAATCGATTCAACTACAGAGGACTTCCTGTTTAGAAAAACTCAAATTACTGCTTATAAACACATACAGTCGACGACCTTTTCGATAATTCATTACTGCTGCGAAATTTCTCGAATATTCAGGCTGGGAAATGTAATTAATACTGTTTAATTAAAAACAGAGCATTTACTCAAATAAGATGTCTCCATAAGAATAAAGTATAAACAGAATATATATATATATATATATATATATATATATATATATATATATAATGATAATAACAATTTCAGCATTTGAAAATTGCTTCGATATGAAATGAAACTCGGAGTTGTGCAATTAACGTAAGATATTATGTATATTTCTTAATATATATATTAAATGGCTCTGTTACTTAACATTGAGCATTGCTTTTTCTTATACTATAGTGTATTTATATGTATTTGCATACGATCGCTTGCTATATTCACCCATTCGGTTATATATATGTTACACACACACGCACACATACATACATATATATTTATTAAAGACATTTTTTATGTTTAACGTTCTTTTTATAGATACAAGTATTTAAGTAAATGGTCTGTTTATAATAAACAGTATTAAATAACATTTACCGGGCTGAATGTCCGAGAAATTTTCATAGAAAATATTCGTCCTTTGACAGGATTCGAACCTGCATCCTATACGGAACCGCCATTTACCCGTGCGTGCCTAACCGATTCGGCCACAAAGGAGCGTTCGGTTGGCAAGGTCGAAATTACTGCTTATAAACTTCCATGAATCTCGTACATTCATAACTGCTCATGGCGTATCAAATGTAAACAAATGACGTCATACATTAAGAAATGGACAAAGTCCGACAATTTATTTATTAAAGACATTTTTTATGTTTACGCCATGAGCAGTTATGAATGTACGAGATTCATGGAAGATTGAAGTTTATAAGCAGTAAATTCTATATTTTTGTCATATATATATATATATATATATATATATATATATATATATATATATATATATATGAGGAGACACGGTGGAGTAGTGGATAGCGGCTCGGATTGAGTGCTAATACCAGTGGGAAAATGTATTAATCCTCTCCTACTCCCTCCGGCTATGGGTAAATAGCAGGACAACATGGGTTCCATGGCCTTGGATGGCAACTGGTCTAGCTCACGGAGAAGGAAAACTCTTAATTCAAAACCTGCTGAGGGTCATTTTGTTGAACTTGTAGCACGTAGTGTGCCGGGTTTCTGTATTCAGCGCTTCAAAACGTGTTGTTGGTTCTGCACGAAGTCCTCGTCACAATAATAAAATCATATGTGCTGTCGGTTCGTAGAAAACGGGACTGCTTGTCCCTCATACGGCGAATCCACCATAAATATACAGTAGCGGCCATAATATAAGGAACGGAAACAACAAAGACATAAATATGTGTATTACTTAAAAAGTAATGCATGATTAGCAATTAATTTTTACTGAATAAAGATTAGAGTGTAATGCTTGAATATTATACAAAGTTACAAAAAATTACATAATAGTTTTTTTTTTAAATAAAGATTAAATGGAACAAAGGAAATAAGCTACTGGACAAAAGTTAAGAAACAATGTTAATAATTTGCATAAACTTTTAATTTACATTGTTAAAAAACTCGATGGAGCTTTTCAACAATAAGTAAAAGTTCATTTATCATTAGGACTTTATTTTTAAGCAATATGGCAAATTAGTCTTCCTAAATGGCAGTGAAAGCTGGACAATCTCATCACCGATAGAGAAGCGACTTGCGATAGCAGAATTGTGGTTCTAGTGAAGAATAGTGAGCAACGACGAAGTTATAGAGAAAATGGAGAAAAAAAAACGACACATAGGAGATAAGCCGTTTCCAACATACATACATATTAAAATACGTCCAAACTTTATTTTATATCCAAAATTTATTTTCTACCAGTAAAGAGACAATATTTACGAGGGTGAGCTAAAAAGACTATAAAGGAGTTATATCGAGAGACCAGTTTTCATATACTTCTTCAGCTAATGTACATATTTATTCATGTTTACTTAAATATGGTAGTTTATTTAATTTCATATTTTTAGCCATTCTTAAAATTCAACGTCTTTTCACTATTTAAATTCGAAACACCAGCTTCTTTAAGTATTTTCTTGGTAGTCTGCTCAATCCATCTTTTCTTATTAACCTTTTTGTTTTATTAAATCTTTTTTATGACATTTTAAAGCCATTTTTCTTGTTAACTTGACAATGTTTTCAATTCCTTTTTTTTTTTATTGTTCTCTTATATCTATTCAATGTTCAGCTATTTCCAACGTTATGATGTCTTCAGCCAGAAACTTTATATCTTCTTTCTGTTGTAATTATATATTTCTTACAGCCCATAGCAACTTTTATGTATCTGAAATTGCAGCACCTGTTCTTAACATCCTGGCATCTGATCCCAACGAAAAACATGAAAACTATAGTTATATAGTCAATGTCTGATAACGTTTTATGTGAGCACATGAACGATTAACACTTTATTAGATAAAATCGTGTCATGTTGTTTTGACACATCTATGTATGACTGAGAGTGTAGATCCTTGTGTAAATTCCCTTGTCTTTGGGAAAAAAACATCTGTTTTGAATTTCCTAATTTGAACTGCCGTCTACTTTCGAGAAAGTTCAGCTTAGTATGTTGTAAGATCGGAATGGTAGAAATTATGTCCGTCATACACGGGAGGAGAATCTACCCATCTGTCTAACGAGTTGTTCTTGTTCTTAATGCATCCTACGGATTTTCTAATCAAGGTTCAGTCGGTTCTCGTTAGATTAACTCATTAAAGAAAATGCTTTTCCGGTGCGGATGCGTTTATGCAACAGCGGGCATTATTTCTAGAGTGAGCTGTACTCAGATTTGGAGAGATTTGCTATAACAAGGAAGATGAAATAAATTAGACTGAAAGCTGTACGCACGACCCGGATCACAAATTGGATTATTACGAAGAATTGATTGAGAGTTCGATTTCCACGGACCACAGATAATTTATCCTGAAAGTCGCTGGTTTGGTGCTGCGTTCGATGGCCAAATGCCAAGTAAGAAGAGGAAATAAAAGTTCATAGGGAAAATGAAGAAAGAAATGTCGATCGGCGTCCGTCAGTTGGAGATTATTTTACAAAAAGGGGCGCAAAGAAACTGCATAAATCCGACACAGAATAAGATATAACTCTCTCTTCCCACCCTTTCTATCTCTCTCACTCTCTCTCTCTCTTTCTCCGTGTCATGTCATGTCATTTCCGATTGTGGTTGGTCATGGCTCACCACAGTTTCCTGTCTTTTATTAATCTCACCAACATTTACTCTTAAAAACTACTTTTTAATTTTTTTTTTCTGTGCTTACTCCTACATACACGTACGTGTACAGTGGTTACTCGCCACACTCCTAGTTCATTAAGTCTTACGATCATATAGCCTTCAAACTGAACGATCACCGAGGTTAAGCAACGTCGAGCCTGGTCAGTACATAGATGGGTGACTGCTTGGGAATACCAAGTGCTGTAAGCTAGAATGTGCGATTGGTGTAATGGATAATGGCTCGGAATTGTTAATTGGAGAGTCGAGTTCCAATTCCCATTGGGTTTGTTATATTCACTTACACGCAAATACCATTGGTAAATGTCTGAATCCATCTCTTCTCCTCCAGCTGTGGGTTAATTAGTAAGAGTTGTATCACTAAAAACAACTTCCCCCCGACAAAAAAATGCGGACAAAATGTTTTGATTTCGGCATTAAATAACCCATAGAGTTTGATATGCTGCCAAACAAAAACAACCATGTGAATAGAAATGGTTCTTATTTATCCAGCTCTGAGTTTTGTTTGAAACCGCTTTGACCCTTTTCAGTTGGCCTCATGTTGGAGTTTGCGAATGAGTTTATTGAAATGAGTTTGATTTTCGTTTGGGGAATAAATTTTGCTTGAATACTGTGTCAGATTTCGATCATAAACCAGAAAAAGCGGTTCTAATGTCTGTATATAAAGGCGTATCAGTACGATCCCGTATCGAAGGTGCCGCCATTGTACCGCCATTTTTATTTTGATTTCTTGTGAATTAATAATTTCGTATCATTTTCAAAGAATTAATATTTTGGTGTTTCATTCAGGAAATTAACATTTTGGTGTTTTCTTCGGGGAATCAGTATGTTTTATCTCATTCAACGAATTTGTATTTGGTATTTTATTCAACGAATTAGTAATATGGAATCTTATTCAGTAAATTAATATTTGGGTAACTTATTCAATGAATTAGTATTAGCGAATTAGTATTTTTGTTATTCAGCAAATTAGTATTTCGGTAAATTATTATTCAGCAATTAATTATTTTCATGTCTTTATCTTATCTTATAATTAGATTAATAACAGGAAACATTTAAGAGCGCTCAAAATTTGTAGTTTTCAATACTTATATGAAGAGGAAAAATACATTGAAAATACTCTTACAATACCTTAATTATTTCATATGCAACGCGAATTCTTGTGTCCTGGTTCTTATAACATTACATCTTTCTCGCCAGAAAGAATATAAATTTAAAATGTAAACAAAAACTAAATAAAACTGGCTAGACTATATACCCAAAGACAGATTATTAAAAAGAATTAGATTAAAAAATTTAAAATTACAGCGTCCTTCTTCCTTCCTGTTCGTGTGACGTAAACATTACTTTAGTCTGATGAAATCCCAAACGACAAAACGTGCCCAGCAAAAAATTTAATCTAAACATTATTCTTAAACAAAAGAATTGAGAAGGGCCGGTTTCTCCGCTTCCTTCACTTTCCTCTTTTCCGTTATTCCTGCATATGTTTTTGAATTCCTTTGAACCCTACTGTAGCTTCGTATATTATGTTATCTTATAGACAGTTACTATTTATTTGGAACTCATATTTTTTTATGCAGTTACAGATGGGTTTAGTACGAAATAGAAATATACAAAACAAATAAATAAATGAAATATATAAATAATCAGTTTAGAGGTCATCACCTTGAATAACGATATCCAAATTATTATTCCTAAACAAAAGAACTGAGAGAACCGGTCTTACCTCTTCCTGAATTTCCTATTTAGGTCCATTTTTTAATAAATTACTTCTAACCCGCCAAGCAAGGTAATTAGATTATACGACACACATCCATTTATACAAGCTCGTCAGGTAAGTGGTTCACTGCTTTCTGCTATCTTTCTTGTCCTCAGTATGCCCCGTAAGGGTTAAGTTTTCTAAGCCTTTCTTCTTCATTATGTCTCCAAGGTATTTCAGTTATCTTTTTCTCATTCTGTGTAGAAATTATCTTTAGGGTACCATTTTCTTTAAGATTCCCTTGTTGTTTACTGGATCTGTCTATGGAATTTTCAGTATCCTGCTGTAGAACAACATTTCTGCTGCTTCTTCATCCGTGCGGAGATTGTCAATGTTTTCTTTCGACCCGACCCACTTTTCTAAACCTGGCGAAATGAGCAAAAAACAGAATTTCATCTTGAATTCCTTCTTGGTGTGCCTGAGATCGTCTCAGTATCATTTATAGTATACATTTAAAATCAAGACGTACAAATTCCATATGGTGTGAGGTTTTTGGGGTTTTTTTTTCTATTACCCTCTCATCAATTTCTATGATAAATTATGAAGTTATGATATTTTCAGGAACGTACTAAATCCGACTACATATTATCCAGAAAATTGAATTTGTTTAAAGATGGACGACGGAGTGGAAGTTGGAAGTCAAAAAAAAAAAAAAAAAAAAGAAAAAAATGAAAAGAAAAAAAAATCGGGAAATCTGATATGTCTTTGGCAGATTTCAGTGAATAATTTATCAGAAAGTGTGTAGCACTAGTTCATGCCTTTTAGGAAAAAGAAAAAGAAAGCAAAAAGAGAAGACATGAAATGAAAAAAAGGATAAAGGGTCTTCGGCAACAAGCAATATCGCTATGTTGTCACCAATTTTACATATCAACAGATCCATATTTATATATACATGTGTATACATTCTCGCACTCTTTCTTTCTTTCTTTTTCTTTCTTTTTATCACTCTATCTCTCCCTCACACACACATATGCACACAGAGAGAATCCCGCGAAAGAACAGACACATCTACAGATATACGAACGTACTGGTGTTCTCGTGCAACGAAAGGCATGGACACATATACATACGCAGCATCTACACACATGGACGATGAAGTATAAAGGTTTAGGCCCCACTTCTTCTTCTGTGTGTCACGTCCCTTCAGGACATAGATGATCATGGCTCTCCACAACTTCCTATCCCTTATGGCTCTTAGCAGTTTATTGCCCTTTGCTAAGTCCTCCGCACCCCCGTTCCGCCACCATTCACACAAGCTCGTCAAGTAAGTGACTCGCTCTCTTCCTCCATCTCAGTTGCACTCAGTAAGCCCTGTGAAGGTTACATTTTCCAAGCCCTCCTTCCTCTTTATTTATCCAAGTAATTTCATTTGTCTTTTCCTGATTCTGAGGAGAAGTGCTGACATTTTTAAGTCTTCCGTGTTGCTTATTTGATCCATCCGTGGAATTTTCAGTATCCTTCTGTAGGGCCAGATTCCTGTTGCCTCTAGTTTTCTCCTCATCCGTGCAGTGATTGTCCAGTATAAGTTTCACTTCGACCCGACCCATTCCCCAAAATTTGGAGAAATGATAAAAAACATTCCCGAAAGTTTCCTTCTTCGTACTGTGTTACAAGCGACGTAACAGCTTGACCACAAATACTGCTTACAAGTATATTGTTGAACACTGACAGTTGCTTAGCAAAAGTCAAAGAAATTTACTTTTTAACTGAGCAACTTATTTCTTTTGTTTACTTCTGTGTGAAGAAAAGAAGATCTGAGTAAAGAGAAGTCAAATGTGAAGTAGATAGGAAATGTGAAGACCTAAATAAAAAGAAGTAAAATGTGAAAATCTAAATAGTGACTCGCTGCGCGATAACATTCTCGGCTGACCTGAAGTAGAAAGACTATATTGAATCCATTGCTAGGTCAGCTGCCAGGAAGATTTGTACACTATGTCGTGCGAGATAATTTCTCTCTCCAGAGTCTATCTTACATATCTATAAGTCTACTATTCGTCCATGCTTAGAATGTTGCTGCCTCATATGGCACGGTGCCTCTGCTATATGTCTAGAGCTCATTGATAAAATCCAAAGAAGAATCATCAATATTATTGGCTCCGACCTGGCGTCTCTGTTTCAGCCACTTTCTCACCGCCGAAAGATTGCCTCCCTTTGCCTTTTCTATAAATAATTTCATGGCAATTGTTCGGATTAGCTCTTGGAGCTAGTTTCATAAATTGTTGTTTTATTCCTCCCACCACAGACGATGAATTATAGATATGAGGACTATTTAGGACTTTCATCGAGACAATGTGGTATTAGGGTGGATGTAGTAAGAAAGGTAAATAAGAATGTGTTGTTTTGATGTTAGGAATATTGTGGTATGTTTGGGTCAGTGTTTGTGGCTAGCTAAGTTTAATGTTAAGACACAAGAAAACCGTCCTTTTCCCCCATTGCCCATTATGGCCTTGTGCCACATTTTTTAAATATTACAAATAAATATCGCTCTTCGCTATGGGGCCTAGACTCTTCGAATTTAAGTAAGACTGATGACAAAGTATCACCAATTTACAGTTGAGCTATCTAGATGTAACCGTATATTCTTTTCTAACAATTTCTTTTTTCCCACTTCTAGTTTGTGGAACTCCCTTTCGGCTCCCTGCTTCCTAACTAGTTTTAATCAGCAAAAATTTAAATGCAATGTCAATCGCTATCTGCCGTCCAACTGATTACTCTTCCTTTGTCCTAGCTTCTTAGCAATGTTCCTGTTTCTAACTCTTTCACACTCAGTAACCCCTTGTGTCTTGCTGGCTTTACTGCCTTTCTTGGAGAGAACTCGACTTTTAAAAAAAAATATATCTAAAGATAGAGAAGTAAAATGTGAAGTAGATAGGAAATGTAAAGATCTAAATATGATTAATATATAACATTGGTTACTCATTTTCTTTGTTCATCTTTGTATCAATTATTATTTCAGGAAATAGCCTGTTGTTAGCACAAGCTATGTTTAAAATAAAGATCGTCCAACTGTTGTTTCTGTATGAAACACGAAAATATTTCCACAAAACAAGGTCATCGAGCAAACGACCGTATGATTATTATTCCTGTACTCAAATGCGAATAATTTATTATTATAATAACAAAAGAGCAGAAAATTTAATAATGAATACTTTTGTATTGTTACGCATGGGTATTTATATATTTTTGTCTCAGTGTTGATGATGATACGAGCAATATCATTAAGGCTGGAATATTGCATCAAGATTCAAGTGGTAGATGACTTATAGGGAAAAAACTATCAACGAAAAGCAACATTGTTTTATTGTTTAATCAAATCTGAAAAGTCTTTTCATATTATACTGATGACGTATTATTCTTCCTGAGATTTACAGTCATTGAAAATATTAGGTTGGTGCAAAAATAATGACGTAATAATGTCGTTTTTGACGTATTTTTTAACGTCAAAAAACGATATTATTACGTCATTATTTTTGTACCAACCTAATAACTATTCTAAATGGAAATACTACAATGCGTAATGTCAAGGACAGCAAAACTGTTCAGATGATAATTTTTGTTGATGTGTATCACGTTAAATTGTGAGCACGAAGCCTTGTACTAGAAATAGCTTTAACCAAAATCGTATATCAATCAAAAAAGATACAATTCTTAGAGAGGATTCATTTTTTACGTTGTAGAAAAATCTGAACGGAGATAATGTTACTATCAAACAAAAATGAACTGGTTTATTCGTCATTTTTTGGCATGACAATGCTTTGGATAGGACTTTTTTCTTTGCTAGCAAAATTTACGTGTCTAAGGAGAAAATCAGTTACTTGCATTTCTTTATGAGCAGTATATTTACTGATAATGTTAATGTTCAAAAGTACAGATACACGCGCTGAAATCATTTCACTAAATAAATTAGTAACACTTTATACTTTTTATATGCATAAATATAAAAACACATTAATACATCTTTCTATATTTCTGAGATGAGGTATTCTATTTACATTGTTCGGACTGTTGTCCTCATCTTTGTTGCCATATTCACCATGTTTCGGCTATTGTACGCTTCGGCCATCTTCAGGATCTGTCTATATAGCTGAAATTAGGTATTGTAACTATTTACACTATTTACATTGTTTGGACTGTTGCGCTCATCTTTGTTGCCATATTCACGACGTTACGGCTATTGTATGCACCGGCCTTCTTCAGGATCTCTCTATATTTCTGATATGAGGTATTGTTACTATTTACACTATTTACTTTATTCAGATTGTTGTCATTCCTTTAACTAACGCTTTTATCCACTGGGCCATGTGTCCTTGGTTGAAGTAATCTAATGACTTGACGCAAAGGGTTGAGAGTTCAATACCTGGCCATAGAAGAGGTGAACAAAAATTTGGAGGGTTGAATTTCTAAAGGGAATTAGATAAAACTGGGATATGCAGAAGAGCCATGTACGTGAAACTAGACAATCTAACCCAGTAGATTAAATAAAGGGCTCGTTTCGAAATTTTAACGTATATCTCTTTAAAAAGGCGTGCAAACGTCGTGGATATGACAATCAAGATGAGAACAACAGATCGAACAATATAAATAAATACATTAATATTCGTAATAATAACATCTGATTCCGCATATGATTCTGTTGGCATCATGCAAATTCGTGACCATGAGAGAAAACTGCACTTCTGTTATGGTGAAACACACCTATTCTATAGTTGATAGACTCTCCCACCTAATATAAGTAGGAGTAGTAAGAGAAACGAGGGTTAGTCGATGTCGGACGACCGGCTGAACGGTTGAACTCTTTGCCTTCGGGCGGGGAGGAACCCGAACGAGGCTACGCCGAAGGGCAGAGTTTCGTTCGGGGAGGTAAATCGACCCTGAACCCGTTTTTACGGGTTCAAAGGGTATATTTCTGGCCGAGACCACGGGCTCGGAGATCCCACGTTAAACCGGCCTTGTGCCACATGATGCCCTCGTGGGCGGGGTAACTAGATACTAGTCGATGTCGGACGACAGTCGAACTCTCTGCCTTCGGGCAGAGAGGGACCCGGACGAGGCTATGCCGAAGGGCAGAGTTTCGTCCGGGGAGGTAGACAGACCCGATCCCTTTTATGCGGGGTCTACAGGGATTTTTTGGCCGAGCCTACGGGCCCGGTAACCCCACATTAAATTCGGCCTTGTGCCACCTGTGACTGCGTGGGGCAGTCACTAAATAGCGTCGATGTCGGACGACAGTAGTCGACAGTTAGTCGAATACGAAAGTAGTCAGCGACCACAACAAGATTACTCTGCGTAATGCCTATTATATCAAGTTCCTAACGTTTTGTACGTCGAACCTATTTTAGATCTGATTTAGTACAAATACAAGCCTCCACTGCGAAATAACTCCACAACAACTTCACAGATTAAAAAAACAACTTATTCTAAACTAATTATATATTCTTCAGCTGTTTTTGCAGCCAGTGGTTTCAATTAAATATCCGCCATCTTTATTCACTTCCAACTGAAATATAAGAATGCCGGATGATTGGTTTTATCTGGTTAATACAGTGATCTGAAAAAGAAGACAATGTGTCATCATCCCCTCGTGTTGAACATTCAGTCTCATAATAAGCTGGTTACTGAAAAGCGAAAAGCTTCCTAGTAATCCTAGCAAACTGACTCAATCATAACACACGACCTCTTCACCATTCTAAGTGATTCTCTTCTTCTGGAAAGAGTGGCAGAGACATGAAGACGTGGATTTCTTTTATAATATTTTGTGCTGGTATGAATTTAAATTTGACTCTCATCACCTATTTTGTTATGGCAATTGTTAGCAACCCAGCCAATCCTTTCATTTTTGATGCCTATTTAGAGCAAAGTATTGATAGTGGAGTTGCTGATGGCACTTTCTGATTCTTTCTTGACGTGTTTTTGGAAACTTGTGTTTCGGGGTCTTATCGTAACAGAATTATGAAATGTGTGACATAGAAATTTACAGGGGCTTAGAAATAGGGAAAATCCTTATAAGAAACGCAGCCAATTATCAAGGAATTGAACAATGTCTTTAGAAACAACATTACTTGACTGCTGTGAAATGTCTAATCTAATGAATGCTGGACAATTTAATTGAGATTGAAGAAAACACTTGAAGTGGCAGAAATATGGTTGTAAGAATGGATGCTGAGAATACTGTAGGCAGACAAAAGTTTTAAGACCACAAACTACACAGAAATTGTTCAAAATAATCTGAAAGTTACTTGTAAGATTTTGTGGGAACATAATGAAGAAAGAGAAACTGGAAAATTTAACACTCACAAGGCTCTCGAAGGCAAAAGAGTGTATTAACATAATCGGCAGTTTGAGAAAAAGAATGCAACAACAATACCACAAAGAAAACGAAGAATCATAAAGGAGCAAGTATTGGGGCAAACAATAAAGGCAGTGAAGAGCAATGATCATTCACTTTTTGAAAGACACAGAACTCAAAGAAGTTGGGTTTTTTTTTACATTACAAGAGAAGATTAGGAATAAGAAGTCAAACTCTAGTCAGTTTCCTGACCTCCTATGAGGAGGTGCTAAAAAGATTGTAATCTGATCATTTCTTCGAATCTGATCAAATTACCTAACATTTATTTTTCGGAAAGTAAGTCTTAGTGCGACTGAGAAAATTTCAGTATCCAATCAGTTTTAAGAAATAAAGCATTTAAGGAAATCATTCGATGTTTTTTTTTTTCATTTTCTGCATTATTTTTTACTTTGAATTTAAATAGAAAAGAACTAGTTTTTCTGTTCATAGGTATAAATTGTATTTATTTTCAAAGCTAGTCCTGGGTATGACGATGAAGAATATCCGGCAGCAAGGTCTCTGCTCGGGAGACTGGAGGTTTTGAGTAGCGTGGAATCATGTCTTAATTACTGTTGTTTCCAGAGCCACCATGATCCCGGGTGTTAGCATCTGTTAGATTCCCAGCTATGGTCAAAAAGTGAATCCCCAAACAAAAACAAAGAATTAAGAAAGTATAAAAATACATTTTCATAGTCAAAATACCAACAATACATTTCTATTTAAAAATGGCCAACAATACAAGTACATTTTAAAAGCAAAATAACCAGCAATACATTTTATAGTAGAATTACCAACAATACATTTCATTAGTAGTTGAAGGTATACAATTGGTTCAAAATATATTTGCTTGAAGGCATATAATTGTGTTCAAGATATTTATATTTTGGCACTAAATAACTCATAGAGGTTGATATACCGCTAAACAACATCAAACAACCAAACAGCCAACATGAAAGAACTCTTTCATGACATTAATCCAAATATTATCTTACAATTTCTTAAAGAAATCAAACTGTATACAAAAATTTAAGTTCAACAAAACAACATAAAACATAGATATCACCGCCTCTAGTAATTATGTCCACACAAACGTGTATTTGCACGAAAGCAGTGTATCATCTACCATGTATTCAATTGTGAAAGCAGAATAACATTTATCATATTGTTATTACTTGAAATCTCCCAAGAAAATTAGATTTCTGCATAAATGACCCATGAGGTGTTGATATGCACTTAAACAAACAAATCAATCAATCAAAGCATAATTAAAGCAGTTACAAATCTTTATCACGCACTGACCGGCTGTGAAATTAATGTAACAGTTATCGAATAGAGAATTGGTGAGCAAAGTACAAATTCTAGCTTAGTCCATTCCATTCAATTATGGATTATTGCTCTTGTGAAAGACATAAATCCATCTTTTCTATCTATCCGTTAAATAGTAGTGTAGACTAAGCTCTTCAGCCTTGAGTGGCAACCAGTTTAGGAAAAAGAAAACTCTAAATTAAAAAGATAACATAGAGAAGGTATCTGGAAGACCTTTCACTTTTTTTTCCAATAAGGCATAATAATTCAGAGATAATAAAGAAAAAAAGAATTTTTGGAGAGCCATGATTTTTAGGGCTCTGAAGGGATATTCTGAAAGGCCACTCGTTTAAATCCGTTCGTACTAACGCCGGTGTCCCCAGGGTTCCAACCTTGGTATTACTCTATTTTTAATTTTCATTAATGACCTTTCTGATGGCAACAGCTCTGAAATTGATATCTATGCTGACGACACAGCAATTTACTCCTGCCTCGATAGTAAGGCTTATCAGTCCGACAAGGTCAAAATAGCAGCCGATGTCTAAAACGGCATCAAGTCTGTAGTTAACTGGGGAAAAAGATGGCTTGTTCATTTTAACGCCTCCAAAACTAAACTTCTCTCCATTAATCATCTGAATGACCCGTTACTGCCTTCCATCAGAATGGCTGATGCTATCCATTAGAAAAGTGACTAGTTGCGCCTTCTCTGAAGTGGAATAACTTTATTGAATCCATTGCTAGGTCAGCTGCTAAAATGTCGGTTTACAAGGTACGGGCGATACATTTTTTTTCTCCAGAATCTATCTTTCATATCTATAAGTCTACCATTCATCCATGCTTAGAATATTGTTGCCACATATGGTCCGATGCCCCTGCTATTTACATTGAGCTCCTTGATAAGACCCAAAGAATAATCAGAATAATCAGCAATATTATTGGTCCTGATCTGGCGGCTCAGCTCCACTCGCTTTCCCACCGCCGTAATCTTGCCTCTCTATGCCTTTTCTATAAATACTTTTATTGTAATTGTTCGAATGGTACCTAAACTTTATGAATTTAAGCGCAGTACCAGATTTCATCATTTTACAGATGTGCTGACTAGATGTAGTCGCAAGTTCTATGCTAACAGTTTCTTCTCTCGTACTTCTTGCTTGTGGAAATCCCCACCGGCTCATTGCTTTTCCAGCCAACTTTAATCTGCAAAAATTTAAATGCAATGTCAATCACTATCTACTGTCCATTTGATTACTCTCTTCTCTTTCTTCTAATTAATGTTTCTGTTCCTAATTTTTCCACAACCTGTAATCCCGTGGGTTTTAGTGTCATTACTCTCTTTACTTGGGATAGTTCCGATTAGAATAGAGAAAAGCAAAGCCATCTTAACAGTGGTGATTATAAGCATGTTTTCATTCACTGGTTGAATTGCTTTCAACATCACGATGACGTAGAACGTTAAACACGATGATGAATACATTGAGAAAATCATTTTAACTGATGTTTCCAAAACACAATCAATTCTAATTTAATCTTTTATTGATTAAATTTGATTTTCCAATCCATTAATCCGTTCCATATATCATTTTTTTTAATCTATGTCTTTATCTATGTTCGTTAATATTCTTCCTATTGTTCTGGTCTTCGTGACCTTTGTAAATTCATTTTTGGAATTTTCTTTCTGTTAGGTTGGTGCAAAAATGATATCGTTTTTCTGACGTTAAAAAATACGTCAAAACGATATTATTTTTGCACCAACCTAATATGTTAGCTAAAATGTTTACATATTAAGTCATATCACGGGTTCAGTTCAAGAACACACATTTAGAAAGATTAATTTCCCAAATAAATAAAGAAACTGACCTTCCTATGAATAGCACGAGAAAGTAAAAAGTGCCACGTGTTAATTGTTTATGTTAAACTTTTGTATAGAGCTTTTTATATCTATTATCCTATTGTAACAGCCTTTTTTTTGTTTTCCCTTTAAACTCGCACATCTATCTATCTATCTATCTATCTATCTATCTATCTGCATTTCTTTCTATCTACATTTCTATCTATCTATCTGCATTTCTTTTTATCTATCGATCTACATTTCTATCTATCTATCGATCTACATTTCTATCTATCTATCTATCTATCTGCATTTCTATCTGCATTTCTTTCTTTCTTTCTTTCTTTCTTTCTATCTATCTATCTATCTATCTACCTATCTGCATTTCTGTCTATCTATCTATCTATCTATCTATCTATCTATCTATCTATCTATCTATCTATCTATCTGTGGATGTATCTTAGTGTGTTCGTATTGTATACCAAATTTTGTATCTGGTTAAATTTGTTATTTTTTTTGTTTTTAGTTATTATTTACATCAAATTTACATTTTCTTCTCAGTACAGTTCGCCTTTTCAGTCGACGTAGGCTTTCTCTAACCCTGGGCAGTGATATTGGCTCATAATGTACTGGCAATAGATTCCCTAGAAAGAAAGAAAAAGAAAGAAAGAAAGAAAGAAAGAAAGAACAGCACTGAACCGTTATGCAATATCTACCCTCTTTTATGACAGCGAATGCTGGACAATCTTGTCACAGATGAAAGCAACAGAAATGGCAAGAATCCCATGGATTCGTACACAACGACGAAATTCTGCGAAAAATTAAAAAAAAACAAAAACACGTCGAATCAGATACTGACAGTTGAAATTCCCAAGGCACATAATGAGAAAAGAGCGTTTGGAGAATTTGAAACTAACAGGGCATATTGAAGGCAAGAGGGACACACAAACCAGTGTACATACTACCTGGCGAGCCTGTGTATATGTTGGCAGAACAATGATTAGGAGAGTTGTGGAGAACCATGATCGGACACGTTACTTAGAAAAAGCTGACACATTTTGTCCATATCTGGGAGTAGAAGGAATGAATTATTGTCCTGCCTAAGAATATCAGTTCAAATTGAACGCAACAACCATGGCTTAAATTTCAATTCAAAAATAGCAATAACTGTCTTTTTTTTGCTTCATATTTTTTTAATTATTTCACCCCAAGCAAAGCCATAATACGACTACGACGGTTACAGAGAACGAAAGAGAATGAGAAGAATTTAGTTAAGAGAAGTGAGGAAAAAGGACAATAAAGGAATAGGATTCAGGAAGACAGAAGGTGGCGATTGACGTTGCATTTAAATTTTTGAAGATTACATGTGGCAGGGAAGCCAGAAATCGGAAGCGATTTCCACAGGCCATTGTTGATTCATTCATTTTCTACGGTTTATCAATTCTTTGCGGGTTATTTAAAGCCAGAAAATATTTTATATCGTAAGAATTTTTTGAGATAATAATAGATTACTGATACAAGTGTTATTAATTAAGCCATAGTTGGGGGAGAAGAGGTGAATTCATACCCTTCCCAAGGTTATTTGTCCGTAAGTGAATATAACAAAACCAATGGGAATTTGAACTCGGCTCTCCGATTAACAATTCAGAGCTATTATCCATTATACCAACCGCACATCCAAGTTTACACCACCTGGTATTGCCAAGCGGTTACCCATCTAGGTACTGACCAGCTCGACGTTGCTTAACTTCTGTGATCGTATGGGAACTAGTTTCAACGTGATGTGGCCTAAGTCTCCACAGGCGAGAAGTGCAAGAAAATGTACTAATAGAATGGAAAAGCAAGTTGCATTTAACTAGTTCAACAATCAAGACTTAGTTGGCAATCTCGTAGCACACAGAAATCCATGCAGTCGAGGCACTAAGGTAAAAAAAAAAAAAAAAAAAAAAAACTCATCAGAACAGTGGCCATGAAAATATTTTTAAAAAAAACTGCGGGAAACCACATCATGTCGGTGGAAAATTGACGTCATGTTATTTTGTTTATTTTCTAAAAGAATCATCTCATAGAAATTCAAATATATTCGTCTTTTTTTTTTTCTTTCCGCGGTTAATAATGAGCAGAATATTTTAATTTATATTTAAAAAATCTAGATATGAAAAAAAAAGTTACACAATTCTGAGGTTTCTATTTTTCGAGTTAATCCTGATTTATTCAAAAGAAATATTTTCCGATAGAATTTCATATATTTAATCTAAACGTCAGCATAAATTATTAATTCAATTTCGATTCTCTCAAATGATAAAGAATATTTATCAATGGGTTCAGTGTTTATTGGCAAAAATAAGAATAACTTGCACAATTCTTTTTTTATAAGCAACTTACGATTTTGACCAGCATTGGGCGATTTAATTTTTCCGCAAGAATTATTACTCAAGTTGGTTAAATGATTGCTCAATTTTTATCCTTGGATCTAATAAACAGAAAAGAACGATATTTTAATGTAATTAAATTAGTAGAATTTGTTAATACGGTGTAAAATAACGTATTTAGTAACTTTTAAATCTAATTTTACGTTTTGTTTTGTTATTCTTTTTTTCTTTGTGTATGTATGTTTGTTTTAGTTACTTAATCCACACTGGTGTCAATAGTGGAGTTGCTTAAGTTGTAATCTACTTTGATTCCAGTTGTTTATAAACGATTTACTTCCGGGACAACACACAAAACGGGAAAACAGATATATTTGACGTATTTTATATGAAATTAACACGCAATCGGTACAAGTTTCCCTCGATAATACGCATTCTCTTCGATTATAATTCTACAAGGCAGCTACTAATTCTGAAAGTTTTCCACAGACGACAATCATCAGACAAGTCTTTCCTTTCAACAAACGGACGCTCCTACTTCAGTTTTGATCTCTCACCTCGCGAACGGTTAAATGCTAATCTAAAAGAAGCTGAGTAATATAGGCACCGCTCGTAATGCAATAATAGCTATCAGGGATCGGCTATATCTTCGCTGGTTGTATTTTTGTATAATACGCAGTAAATGTTTTATGAGTGTGATTCAAAGGAAAGTGAAACGTTCAAACACACAACGGCAAAAGGTTTGTCTTTTGAAAAATAAACTGTGTCGGTTGAAAAATTCATTTTCAGTAGGAATATGTTGACATGGGGACAGCATGGAATCTTTTCACGCACACAAGCACACACACAAACACGCACACACACGGAGACAAGACATGATTCGCTGAAATTAAGTTTAAGTTTATTCTTAGGTGTAAGGTAATAAAATAATTTTAAAAAGTTAATCATTCTTTACATTGTTCGAACTGTTGTTCTCATCTTTATTGTCATATCCATGACATTTCGACTGTTGTATGCTCCGGTCTTCTTCAGGTAATATACGTTAAAATTTCGAACCGAGCCCTTTATTTAGTTCTTGTTCCACTTGCCATGCCATTTTTGGTTATCTCAGTTTCGGTTATTTCCGTTTAGTAACTTAACTTTCCAAGTATTTGTTTATTTCTGCTGTGGCCAGATATTGAACTCTCAACTCTTTGGGTCAGGTCACTAGATTACTTCAACCAACGCTTGGGTTATTTCTCCTTATGGACAATCTACTCCAGTAGACTAAATAAAGCGTTTGATTTGAAATTCCATGAATATGATAATGAAGATAAGGACAACAGCACAAATAATGTAAATAGTGTAAATCGTTACATCTCATCTCAGAAATATAAACAAATATTAATCAATCTTGTCTAAACCTTATTCTGACTTCTTTAAACGGGAATCACTTACACATTTGTCCCTTTTTGCTCATTAACCTTTTGAAAAGAACAGAAAAATAATTAGCGGAGTGGTGTTATTGTATTTTTCAAAATTACCAAATAAGGTCAGGAAAAGGTATCGGTTTTAACTTTGAGCTTTTCATAGCTTGTCAACATCAGTCGAGTTGAAAACTATAATTGATTTTTAAGCGGTATTGCTAACCGTCACATAAATTGTCTGTCAGCCATGTTTGGATCTTCCTGCTTGTGTGGCATGATGGAGAGTCCTGTTGCCAGACATGCGGTCTCCCAGCAGCCACTCTCTTAACCAAGGACAGCAGTACCTCTTCAAGCCATTTAATATTGGCCTCCGTGTTGATTCTGAGACCCTGTGGGAAGGTGAATGTAGACATAAGGTCGTTATCGATGTTTATCGCTCTTATTATTTATTTGCGAAATCGGGAAAAATTATTTATTTGTACAGACAAAACAACGGATGCTATAGATTGCGATGAGACTCAAGTCATGCAAAAATACTGCCGTGCAAAATTGGAGGGAAAGTAGAAATTTGTAGAAAGTAGAAAGGCGGTACACTGAAGCGCCCAGTTCAACCATCCAGGCTAATCCCAAGGACTCGCCATGATATCCGGAAATTGATGGAAAAGCAGCCAAGAGAATCTGGCCTTGGGTATTGCTAGGGAAGCAAAGTAGTATGTACTGTGAATGTTTCGATTACAACAAACAAACCTACTTTGATAAAGATTAGCTTACATGACCAACGACCACATTGGAAGGCATTAATGAAATCGATATACAAACTGGCTCTTTTAGAGTTTGCACAGAAGAATCAAACCACAAATGGAACTCGTACATACAATCCATCGCTAAAGATGATGGGGAAATTGTCTGTTACCTATACCGCTCCAGTAAGTAACCGACTCCTCCCGCTATCCTCTAATTTTACAAGAACCAAACCAGGAAGAAAATCAAGTACTGCTGTCATATCTCACACAATCTTCTTCCAGTCTCCATAGAGTTCAAAAGCGTCTTCGTGTACTTGTGGGTAATGAATTAGTTTCCAGCCTACAAGCCATTTCTCACAGATGAAACGTCGCAAGTCTCTCGCCGCTCTATCGCTATTTCCATGGAAAGTCATTTACTTATCATAGAGAAACCTCCCTGCCACCTATCATCCTGGCTGATGCTCAACTCCACGAGAGTGTCTCTCAGCGCCTTCATGGTCTCACGTTTTCCAACTACATTGAATCAATAGCTTCATCTACCGCAAGGAAAATTGGTTTTCTGTGTCAATCTAGAAAGTTTTTCTCGTCTAAGTCCATCCTTCAAATCTAGAAATCTTCCATTCGTCTTTACATTGAATACTGTTGCCATATATGATCTGGTGCCCCCGAGGTTCTCGACAAAATCCAAAGACGGATATGCTATGATAGATCCTGATCTGGCATCTCGACAGACGTGATGTGGCTTCCCTCTGTCTTTTCTACAAATATTTTTATGGCAACTGTTCTGACGAGCTACTTTCACTGGTGCCACAACTGCATGAATTTAAGCGTTCTACTAGATTGGCATTTCGGTCCCACCATTTCACTGTCGAAACAGTTCAATGTAACCGTCTACTCCAAAAACCTCTTCTCTCGCACTTCCCGACAGTGAAACACCCTTCATCTTACTTTCTTTTACTGATAACTATAATTTTCAAATATTCAAATGTAATGTCAGTCGACATCTTATGCCTTCATCTTGATCCCCTCCTTCTCTTTATCCTTTCCTCAAAAACCCCTCTTTACTCTTACTCTCACTATCCCTTGCGTATTCATGGCACTCCCACCTTGCTTGTGGTGAAATGCTTATAAAGAAGTGCTCAGATGAACTACGTTCCTTAGTTCCACCAGTTCTAATTTTCACGGCTATAACCCACCATGCCACACACATTGTAGCGAACCCTACTCATTACCTTCGTATTCCATTGGTAAACTCCATACAAGCAACTTCTTCCCATAAACGGTAGCTTTGCGGAATCGCCTCCGAAGAGGATGCTTCCCCGACCACTACACTCTTAACTTGCTCAAGTCTAGGGTTAACTGTTATCTTCCTTACATTTCCGCATAAACCATGCCTCAATGGAGACAAGAATCAACCTATTTCGATTTGACAGTAACCGAAGTGTTTGAAAGCGCCATATGGAGATGTACAAGCTTTTGGGCCCAGTAATTAAGCATGGTGGTAGAAACATCATGACCTTGAATTTGTCAACTCTAATGGCATGTGTGAGCTACATTTCATCGGTGAACTCATGAACGGTGAACTTACATCAAAATATTAAATATTAAACTTTGTTCCAGCATAATAATGATCCAAAATTTCAGAGTGGTGGTAGCACCTGTTAGGGCCCCAGCTATTGGCAAATAGTGACCCCCAAACAAAAACAAAACACTATGAAAGTATAAAAATATATATAAAGAAATTACCAACAATACATATTTATAATAAACTTACCAACACTACATTTTATAGCAAAATGATCAGCAAAATTTTTATATTATCTATGGTTGAAGGCATGCAATTGCATTCAAAATATATTTAGTTGAAGCTATATAATTGTATTCAAAATATTTAAATTCCAGCACTAAATGATCCATAGAAGTTGAAATGGCGCTAAACAAAATCAATCAACCAAATCAGAATAATCAAAAGGTGATAGTGATCGATTGATCTAACATTTCATTTTCTGAGTTATGTCCCTTCAGGATATGGCCAATGATAGCTCTCTAGAATTTCCTATCCTTTGTAGCTCCTAACACAATTTCTCTTTTTGACTATTCAACCCACTCCCTATTTTACCATCCATTTGCAAAAAGTAAGTTACTCGCTTTTTACTTCCGCTTCTCTCATGTTCAATATGGCCTGTGAGTGGCAAAGTTTTATTTCCTCAATATATGTCTTATGAATCAATGTTTTCTCTTTCTAATCATAAGTACGAATGTTTTCGTTTCCATTTTTCTTAAGACTTCCTCGCTGTTCACATGTTCTGCTCGAAGTTTTTTCAGTATCCTTCTGTAGAATTATATCTCTGTATCAAATCGCATTTTCAAATTGTTTCTTTATCTCTGTCCAACAGAAAAGATACATTACGGCGATTGGAAAGTGAGTGAGGCTGAGAAACCAAAAATTTAAAGATGCATTAACCTACTAATCACTCGATGAATGTTATGATCCTTGTTCTTTAAAATTATAAGCCGTATATGGCCTTTCTTTGATACGCAACTACTTTCAACTCTACATTCAGTCATCTTCAGGCATGGAAATTATTTTGTTTTTTGTAAAATTCAGGTAGCATCCGAGACGAAAAAAATATAAGCAATGCGAAATATATATATTTTTAAATGTGTTATTGATAACGGATACAAACTTTTGGAACGTGTAGTCGCAACGCTAAGGTTGATTTTTTTTTTTTTTTTTGAAAATTTAAATGAGTGCGTTTTTTACTAACATGCCAGTTTGAGAATATTCTGTTGTAGGAGTTTATCAGTTAATGTGGTATGAAGTAAATTGTTTAATAAATAGAGTAATTTCTCAGTTGTTATCCCAAACAATTGCACGTCGGATCAGTTCTTTTAAATCAAATATGTGGCGCAGTATAATTTCTATTACAATGAATCATTCATACAAAAAGTAAATCAATAAAGTTAATGATATAAAATGGCGAAATCCTTTCTCTAACAAAATTTTAAAGATGCATTAACCTATTAATCACTCGATGAATTTTACATTTTAATATGAATCTAATACCTAATGTAGAGTATCAAGGCATTCAACATTTAATATATACTCTCTCATAGATCCACTACATTGCAAAGTCTTTCAGTATATATACATCGTAAAGATGTACTGGATTGCGTCATCAGTGATGTTAATACTGGTTTCATTGAGAGTTTAGATTTCTTTCAATACCGTATCTTCTCAGCGATCAGAGCCCGATTTCGTAGAATACGCAACTGCATTGCATGTCAATAGCTAACTGCGTTTAACCTTCGTTGCATAGCGTTGATTTGAATAAAGAATAACTGTAATGGTGCCAATTTTTCAGGATATGATCCGAACGATAGCCAATAGGAAACGTTCCTTCAAAATTATCTCGTTCCTTACTAATTACGTCGCCAACAAATCTTCCTACAAATTTGGTGTAGTTGCGTACGAGGAAAAGTTGGTGTCAATATTTCGAAATTACCGACTGTAATGAGAGAGAAAGGATTGTATAGTAATATGCACAAAATTTCCAATGGAGATAATTACCGTATTCGATGATATAAAAGACATAGGGGGGTCATATTGGACGCACCCCATTTCAGCAGGGCATATACAGTGGAAAAGCTCTGCAGGGTTAACATTAAAAACATACACTGCTCCGCCTCCATTTTTTTCGAGCGGTGTTTGCTAGGTCAAACCAAAAACAATTGACATTCGTACTGAATTCAAAATATGAATGAAATACACACAGGTTAATTGGAGTCACAAACTTTATAATAAAACCTTACTGGAACTGAGCTGAGTAGAAAAAACGAGCCGAAGTGAGACCACCGAAATAGAAGGCCAGCCTTACAGAAGTGGGAGGAAACATGTGACATCACTATCTTGAGTACTTGCTTTTCAGGAGAACGGTTGTTGTTTTTAGTCACCAAACTTACCCATGTTTTGAATTATTTATCTATTTGTTTTTTTTTCTTTTAAATATTGAATTAATTTATTAAAAAAAAAAGGAATGCCGTATAGATGTGCCGTACCTCCTTGCAAAGGAAATTACAAAAATGAAACAAAAGTCCATGTATTTTCTTTTCAGAAAGATATAACATTATCTAATATTTGGATCCGTTCACTCAAAAGGATGGATTTTACACCTAATAAATTTAGCAAGGTGAATATTTTTTTGTGTTAAAAAACAAGTAAATTTAATTGAAACTTAATTAATTATTTTAGTTCTAATTCGCAACATTAATTGTAATTTACAATACATTAAAACAAAGTTACGATAATTCTAGCTAAGTCTTTTAGAGCTAAAAAAAACCTCATTTTTTCTTGATAAACTTTAAATAAATTGTCAATATAGATTCATAAAGGAAGATTTTTATTGGCATAAAAATAATTTTAATAGTTCTAACAACTTTTTAGAATTGTATTCTTAAAAACGTTTTTTATTTATTTAAAAAATGTGTAAACTTTACAAATTCTGTTTATTTTATATAGCTTCGTCATTTTATTCAATAAAAATGTCACAAACACTTATTCATTTTAAGAATGAAACTAATATATTGTTTCAAATTGTAAAAATATTTTAAAGTAGCTTCCTCACTAATAATTATTATTGAATTAATATATTAAATTATGTTCATTAAAAATGTCAGAACACTTCATTAATGTAGATTTTGCTTACTATCTTAGATTTTTACAGGAATTTAAAATAGGTTTAGTTTTAAAAATCTTTTTAAGAATGTGAACTACATTTTCGACCTGAAGACGAAAAAAAAGGAGCTACAATTACAGCTAAACTTCAGAAAACATATCATCATAATGGTGCTATCTCCAGAATTTTACCAATCTGTCAACCATATTTATCTTCAATGACTACGTCTAGAGAGTCACCAGATTTGAAGAGAATTCGACTGGAGAATTCTGTCATTAAAAGTGCTTTAAATCAAAGTATTACTGATGACTTAGCATACAAACAACAGAATAAATTCCATAATATTAATTATTTAGAAGGGAAATGAAATTTTCTTGGTAGAAATTACTAGCTTGTTGAGACTCTTATTATATGCAGCATCATCAAATCCCCATGTCCAAAAATCAATCTATGTATCTATCTTGTAATTGAATCTGATTTTGTAGTACATGTGTTTTGTAGAGATCTGGAAATGAATACAATACGGGACTATAAGATTCCTAAACATGTAACTCTTGAAATTCTGATGGAAAATATGAAGAAAATGGACACAGAACAGCAGCAAACCAAACCTGAAAATGTGATTTCTATATTAAAATTGGTAATGTCGTTTCTACTATTGGTGCAAGAAAAATCAAACAAATATTTAAATTCGATCAAATTTATATATGAGTAGCTAAACGTAATGACACGGAATAAGCTTGATTATTCAACAGAAATGATATTTTCTTCATTGCTGTATAACTGCGCCCCTAACAGGTACAGGTTGTTAAGAGACAGCAAAAATATAATTTTACCTGGCAATTCAACCGTTAAAATACTAACCTTCTCAACTGTTATATAGGAATAAAATGTCGCTGCCGACACTTGGGTATGAACACGGATCGCCAGAGAACAAGCACAGTCAAACTCATCTTGAAATAATTTGATCACGTGATGGGTAAAGAAAAATATATATATTAGAATTAGCGGCGTCTGACCGATATTGTTCGGAGTTACTATTATTGTATCTGTGATTTACAAAGTCTCTCCTATAAAACAGAATGCTATCACTTTTAAAATTGAGCTTACCATTTAATCAACGATATATTAAAACTGATTTGTAGAATTTACAAAAACTAAACTGGGATGAAATGGCAGAGAATCAAAAGTTAGATATGTATAAATTTAGAATTGATGTTAAAGAGGATGATATTAATAAATGCAGTAAAGTTTTTCCTGTTATACTATACTTAGCAGGTTATTGCTGTTATGCAGGTTTTAAGAAAATTAAATGCAATAGCTGCAAAAATTTAATATCGAGAAGAGATAATGTGGAAGAAACACCTGAAATAAACAGTTGTTTTCAGGGGATTAATAAAGGTTCTCTTTTATGATACAACTACAAATATTGTTCTATACAATTCTGCAGTCATTGGTAAATTGATAAAAATTATTCTTTTCTTCATTCAGTAAATCAAAAGAAATTAGCTATGCACATAACATTGAATGTTTTGGTAGATTATGAGCTTTTTTTTAATATTGACACTTGTAATGAGGGTCACAGTATAGAAAAATAGAAAGAATGTTTATCTGGAGTTCTACAAATGCTCTCTTAAATAATTTTGTTCTAGGGAAAATAATAAAATTACTACGAACATGTTAAGCAAAAAAACGAAAACTACAAAGATTCAGCTAAATTCTACATCTGTAACATATTTTCTGATAATATTTTTATATTCCTAATTCACATGTTGCTGATTGTAACTTTACAGAAAAATTATTACAATTAAAATTTTAAAAAATACAAGTTAAAACAATGCTGATTATAATAAAAAATGTTTTAAAATTTGAAACAATTAAAATAATGAATGAATTTCAGACCTTGAAAAAATTAATGAAATGTAACATGATATTTAGTCTATTTACTTAAATAAAACAAGTGTAAATAAAATAAATAGTCTTAAGAGTAAGGCAAAACACTTTTGCTGACGTAAAAAGAACAAGATTTTTAACCAAAATTTCGAACATGTTAGCAAGGTTTTGTCTTTTTTTAATAATTAAAAATTACTTTTGTCTTTCTTAATAATAACATAAGCATTTCGACGATAAAACTTTGGTTTTATTAATTTGGGGGCCTTTTTTCATCATGCTATGCTGAAGTAGTTTATAATGCAATATTCATTTTTTATTACTTTTTTAAATGAATATTAAATAAAGTTAAAACAGTTTTCCTAAACTTTTTTTTGGTTTACAATCATTCATTATCTACATAACTGACTGTCTCGCTAACCTCATGGACTATCTTTGTGATATCACAATCGAGCAGGCCTTCTCTTTCGGTGGTCTCGGCCGTAATCAGCACAATTCAAGAAAAACAAATGTTTATCAGCTGAGATGGGCCTACGAATAATTGATCTACTTTGGATCCGATTCTTACTTATATTAATTTCAGCTTAACCTGATGTCTACGAACCGAACCCAATAAGATAAAAGAAGGATATAATGTCTTTAACAGAAGCTACGAAGGGAAAGTTTTCTTTTCATATTGAAGACCTGAATTTGAAATTTAGCTCACTCCAAGTTGATCTTTGTTTATCAATATTGATCCGAACAAACAGAAAAAAAATTTTTCATTAATTTTCCTAATCTAATTACCACTGGTTTCGATTTTAAATATCGATTAAACTGTGGATATTTCCAAATTCAAATTTTCAAATACTAAAAATTTAAATAATTCTTTTATTTTTGCTTGGGAAAGGAAATATATATAATTTTAAAATTACATCAATGTTTATATATTTATATTTATTGGCTTTTATAATAACATTCTTCAATAAATTGTCTGGATTATTGTCTGATACATGCTAATGCCCACTTGCTGAGGCACTCAACACTGAAAATTCTACAGGATTTCAAGCGCGAATTTCTTAATTCAAAAAGAACACTGCTTATGCTGAATGCTCGAAAACTATGTTCTTATGCCAGAACTGAATTATACTAATAAATACATAAAATATTTTAACGGTGAAAAATAGTACATTTAAATTGGGTCTTTCGTTTATTCAATATGAGTATCAAAGGTTTTACAAGAAGATGAGTAATCCCAACGTTAAATGTCGTATTAATTACTTTCTGAACAACTTAATATTTTGAAAAGTTCCCTGAGATCAAACCTTGCCAAACACAAGAATCTATTCTTGCTGTCAGCTTAATTAATAAGAAATACACGAATGAAAAGCAGGCGCCATTTATAATAGAGGAAGGTAGGATAAAGTGCCGGAAGTCCTTTCCCGTTTACATATTGGTGTGTTGACCACACAATCAAGAAAAAAAAGAAAAAAAATTGGCTTAATTTTCTATATAGGTATTAGGTTGGTGCAAAAATAATGACGTAATAATGTCGTTTTTTGACGTATTTTTTAACGTCAAAAAACGACATTATTACGTCATTATTTTTGCACCAACCTAATATTTTCCCAAATAATCGTTGATATACCTCGTGTAAATCTGTCTCAGTTTTCTAAACTAACTGAATATGTTCAAAGAACAGAGTAACATATTTATTGTATATAAAACAAACTTTAGGAACTCTTATTACAATCTCACCGTCCTGTAAAGTGTGAGTCGGTCAGGCTGAAACACAGAGTGCCAGATGAAATTGCTTACCATTTATTATAATAGCACTTTACAATAGCAAGTAGAAAGTTTAAGAATATATTTAGTATGTCTGAAGCAGGAAAACATTCCTCCAGCTCCTTTTCATCGAGTTAAGCATCTACCTATGTATGAGTGAATCTCCAATTTTTAACATTGAATCTATTTTTTTCTTTTGTTTAAACTGGCTTAACCTTTCTAAGTCTCCTGGAGCGACTTCATCACAAACATCGAAGTGCCAGTGACCTTATCATTGAAGAACTGGCAATGTTTAACCTTCTTGCCTGCAAAAAAAAAAAAAAAAATTGCCAAAAGAAGGGTTATTACCTTGACACCGTTATTAATGCATACACTTTTGACTCCCTTGGTTATTTATGCTATAAAAAAGTGATGGTTAAAATAATGTTGTGACCAAGTAAATGGTTAGGTAATAACAAAAACCAGGTTTGCAGATATATCGTATATTAAACAGTAAGTACATCAGAAGAGTATTACACGACTAGTGAGAATGTATCAAATGAACTAGCGCTCAATCTAGTCACTGTTCATTCCCCACCTCCGGAACCTTCTCTCCTACTAAACTTGTAGTAGGCGGAAGAGTCTAACATACTCTTAGAGGGAGGACACCACAACAAATAATTAATAAAAGCAAAACATAGGAAAATAATTTATACCTTTTATTTGTTCTTGCGAATAAACGGCAAATATATTAAATACTAATTATTTATTATATTGATTATTTAAAAGAATAATTTTATATTTACAAGGTTATAAAAATATATGTACCAACTATAATGAAATATTTAATATTTACCATTTTATAAAGAAATAAACA
>OZ010584.1:89471365-89576365 GCA_963932145.1 Acanthosepion lycidas
ATGTTATGCTCACAATATTAATATTCTATCATTGTTAAACGGAACATTTTTCAGTTAGCTTACTACTACACACGTTAAATGTTGAAGACATGCTAGCCACAGATGTACAGGAATAACAAATATATCTTAGTCTACCTGACAACACAGCGCCATCTACCGTAAACTTTCTTTAAATTTGTGGACATTTTGTTTATATGGATTTTTGTCCTTGTTTTTGTGTGAGGAGCCCTCCCTCAAAGTTTGTAAAAGAATTTTTGATACACCATATATATATATATATATATATATATATATATATATATATATATATATATATATATATATATATTAGTGGAAATTATCGATCTTGTTGTGGATGTGCTCCTAATTGGGCTAAAAGCAGTGACAAACAAATTTTATACATGTAAACGACGAATTGTCACTACTAGTAATGGTGTAAGGAAAGGGATTCAATTTCAACAAAGCGATATTTTTATGCGTTTTCTATATGCCAAATAAGAGATTAATAAGAAATAATTGTATGTATTGAAAAATAACTGAAAAAAAGAAGATATTAATATCTAACTATTACGAATTGTGTGTCTTTATGTACGCGTGAGCGCCTGTGCGTGTGTGTGAAAGTTTAGTCACACAGAATATCACGCCGTGTTAGTAGTGCTAAAAAAAAAAGAAGGGTAAAAAATGAAAAAAGAAAAACAAACAGGAAGTGTCCGTTTTTATAGCTGCATCTTGTCAAACCTGGCAAACCAAGTGGGGATAATCCAACACTCTCTACGTCAGTTGACATTACTTTCACTCTTTACAAAAAGCAAAAAAATGTCTACTGAAACTCGTGTACTCACCAAATATAGCTTAATGATAAGAAATTATAACATAATGATAATAATATTCATAATGATAAGAAATAATATCAGATTAATAAAAAAAACATTAATTATGTTTTTTAAAATACCGACTTGTACAAAAGAATATTTTTTTAGGCAATTCTTTTGTTCTATACGTTGGATGCTGATAAGTTCTCAGTCTCATTCACTCACCCCAAATCTGACCAAATAAGTTAGTATCAGATATGTTTTTCGATAGAACGACTTCTTGTTCGGGCCCAGTTAGTACGCACGTAAAATTCTAAATTAGCCGTAATATATGCTACGGTAATTTACCCATGCACGCATGGACTCTACCAGCTATAAATAGGAGCAGGTACTGCCTTTTGGAGAGGGAAGTTTCCAGCAGTCAGCTCTGACAGTCAGGCCGAACATTCTTGCTATAACACTCTCGTTTGTATATGTTTGTATTACTGTTTCTGTTAATATATTTGTTTAAATCAATTCCTGTCTTTGTGTCTTTATTTCTGGCCCTAATAAGGCCAAAACAATATATAACAGGATTTTGCGACATGTTCCTATCGTTTATTTTATAAATTATTTTTCCTATTGCTTTCTCGTCTATTATAGTTCCGCTTTCATCCATTCTATACTTTAGCAGTTTTGCACATAAAAAATATATACCCCTTCCTCACCAAGGTTTATCCTTCGCTGAAATTATGAATAATAGATTGTTTTTTCTTTTGGAATGCAATCTACAATTGTTATTTCAAAAGTTTAGCTTAGGTTTGGCACACGGTTATAAATGTGGGGAGAGGCTATAAGGGTCGAATTCTCTATTGTGTAATAATGTTTATTTTTTGTTTGTTTTTTTAATTATTTTACATCAATCAAGGTGATAAAGCCACTAATACGTAAGAGGTTAAATGATGTAAAACAATCCGAGAAAAAAACATTATTAAGGAGAGAGACCAATAAAAGAACAGAAACTAAGGAGACATAAGATGACGATTGGCATTCTTTTTTTTAAGATCAAAGTCGACATGAAATTAAGATATCGGACGAGAGTTCAACAAGTGAGAAGGGCAAAAGAAGAAACTGTTAGCATAGAATTTATGGTTACATCTAGCCATTTCAATTATAAAGTGATGAGACCTTGCTGTCAATCTAGTACTGCGCTTAAATTCATAAAATTGATGTACAAAAGTGGAAAGCTTATCAGAACAATTACCTTGAAAATATTTATAGAAAAACGTTCAGAGAAGCCATGTTAATCATAATGGTTCAATCAATACCTACACGTTTTCTTTGCAAATAAGAAAAGTATTTATCTTGATTTGACATGAGGATTTTTATCTTCTAAATTCATTTTTCTATAATGTCAAATCTATTAGATTGTGTTATAAGTAATTCCCATTTTAGGGGATCAATTTTAATGGCAAATGTATTATCTTTATTACTAAGCATACGTGGAAGTTAAGAATAGATTTTAAGTACACTAATATACCTTAGTTTTTGCACAACAGTGATAGTGTACACAGTGAATTAAAGAAAAAAAATGTTGTTCTTATGTATGACAACTCAAGGCTACACACAAGAATAACACAGGAAAACATTTTGGAACTCGGCTGACATGTTCTTCCCAACCCGCTGTATTTACCTGATCTCGTACCAACAGATAATGACCTTTTTTGATGGCTGCAAAACATATTTATGGGTCAAATTTTCTCTAACGAAAATCAGATTTAAGAGTTCGTTGAAAACATTTTCACATCAAAAGCTGCGAGGATCTTACTCAGACGGGAGTGGCAGCAACTCATTGCAAATAATGGTGAATATAAAATAGAATAAAATTCAATTGTACTTTATATTCTGAAGAATAAAGTTAACAAAAAAAGACGGAGTTTATTTATGACTCAATCTAATATTAGCCACCAGTCTTTTTGAAGTCTAAGAGAGAAGTAACTGGTTATTAGAAACCTTGTAGCTGAACTCTCTTTAAAAATGATTCACATCTCTTATTTTGATAATATGAAGATAAACCCCTGTATGTTTTCTTCATCAAACAAGCATTTTATTTCAATCACAACTTTCTTCTTGTTATAAACATTCTGTCTGAAATTGCAAAATGTCTTTTTTTCCATTTAAGAATCCTGCAAAATGTTTATAGCTAAGAAAAAACATGTTTTTTCATTATTTTTATTATTACTTTATTAATTAACAAATTAATAATACTGATGAAAAGACGTCATCATCTTAAACCTACGAGAACAATAAGAACTGTAGTACGGATTAAAGCGGTTGGTAACTAATTTGATTTCCAGAAAAGGCCATTTTAGAAGTTAGTCGATCAATATTTAATTAAGAACAATAGTTTTAATTTTGAAACCAATAACTTCCAATACCTGATCTATGAACAGCAGAAATGAACATTTTTTCACATTACGCTTAGTATAATTCAAAACTTTCGATATATATATATATATATATATATATATGTGTGTGTGTGTGTGTTAACAATAAATACTAATGCTTGATTTCCGCCTGATGATTGTTACCACATAAAATTCTGAGTAGCGGGTTTTGACATTACTGAATTAATAATAATAATAATAATAATAATAATAATAATAATAATAATATATACATATATATATATATATATATATATACACACACACACACACACGCACACACACACACACACATATATATATATATATATATATATATATATATATATATATGTAGGATGCGATTGATAAATTGTCGCGATTTTAGATTTTTAATTTCGCGCATGCGCGATGCTTGTTTTTAATTATGTCGTCTGTACAGTATAGTAGGCTCAATTGGCCACGGTTTGTGAGAAAAGAGCACAATGATGCAATTCATTCCGCCAGAAATTTGGCATTTACTGTTTGGCATTCGCGCCGGAAGCTCTAATACGAAGTTGTCAGAATGTTTGGATGTCATTCTGACGACAATGTGAAGGATTAGAAAAAATTTGGATGAGTCTAATGGTGATTACGAAGGTTCGGTAGCTCGGAAAGCTCACTCTAATCTTTCTAAGAAACCAACTTCCAAATTTGTTGGTGAGGGCTTCAGACTCTATACGAATGCCTATATCAAGTGCCTTGAGGAAGTAGTGCTGACCTGAGTCAAGAGGGTGGCTGCCGGAAGACCTTATGTATGGCAACACGATTCTGCACCATGCCACAACGACAGGAGTACCCAATCATAACTGCCAGACAATTTTCTGCGACCACATCATCATCACTTACATAAGACCACTTAACAGACTGCAACCTCATTGATTATCATGTGTGGGCGCAGTTGAACTAGAGACCAAAAAAATCCTTGTACCACCAAAGCTGAACTGAAAGCAAGGATTATGCCAGCATTCACCAACTTAAGCAGGGAGACCGTCGAGAAGAGTTGCAGGGGATTCCGAAGTCGTCTATATGATGTGGTTGAAGCTATGGCGATTTTATTGAATTAATCTTTAATATTTCAAGACACTTGTGGGTAAATTTGGTAAATATATCTGTTAATATGAGATATTAGTCTTATTTTCAGTTTTTGCGTAATTTAGACGCACTGTGTATATATGCTAATAATAATAAATATACATCTTGTTCCTCCCCATTAGCACAATTCTAAGATTCATGCATCAAACAATCGTTAGGCGCGGACTGAAAACAAAAATTTTATTTCTACCAGTATTCACCGGGCACTACACACACACAGACACACAGACACACACACACACACACACACACATATATATATATATATATATATATATATAATTATTTATTTAAAGAAAGTTTATAACATAAATATGTTTTAAAAACACTACAGAAATAGCCATTTTGTTTCAACACACCCGGTGTCTTATCAAGAAATGATGTTGAATGTAAAATAAATGATTTTAAAAGTTTCAAATAAATTAACGATTCTTCGCAAGGGGAAAACGTTGTTACAAAAGCTATAATGACCAATCAAAATACAAGTATAGGAAAATTCAAAAAGCTTGACAACGAACTCATGTTATAATAGCTATTCAGATCATTAAAATACGGGTAATATTAAAAAAGAATTTATTCTAACCAATAATTATTAAATTATATGATAAAATTTAGACTAATCATATATATATATATATATATATATATATATATTATAGTTATTCAACGAGTGTAGAAGAACCCTCAACAGAATGAAGAAAGCACTGGGTGGCCATTTCGTCCTATTTTAGGTCCTAACATAGGACGAAACGACCGTCTAGTGCTTTTCTGCATTCTGCTGGGGATTCTTCTAGACTCGATGATTTGCTATAATGATTTGCCTAAATCCCCAAAATTGTATTACTTTATATATATATATATATATATATATATATATATATATATATATATATATGTGTGTGTGTGTGTGTGTGTGTATATATATATATATATATATATATATGTGTGTGTGTGTGTATATATATATATATATATATATATATATATATATATATGTATTGAATCATTTCAAAATTTTGTGTCCGATTGAACTGTTGCGGTGGAAAATGTCACCTTTTCGATTTGCTAAAACCGGTCGTTTTTCTTGAACCGAAGTCTCTTCTAATGGCGAAATGCAGTTATCAAGTACTTTCAAGGACTTCATGTCCTCATCATCAGGCTGATGTGGATATGAAGTACTTGCTACTCTAAAAAATACACCAGCTCCATCTGATACCAATTTTATACATCATTCATATATATATATCGCATCATTCAGTGGATTGTTAGTAGTTTAATGCTTATATTAAGTCTGTTAGCGAAGATATTTCCCCATTAATTGCATTAATATTGCTAATTGATTCAATGTATGATTATGTCTTTATAATATAAAATATATACTGCATAATATATATATATATATATATATATATATATATATAATAGCTGGCCACTCGTATTCGAGGATACCCTATTACAGGTACATTTGTGTTTGTTCAACACCCACAGAGCCAACCTGTGGTTTATACTGCTGAGAAGACATTAGTTACAGTTTCTGGGGGAGAGCGTGTTATCTAGAATGATCAACACGCTGAACAACACCAGCACACTCAAACCCTCGGTCACGATGAATTGTGACTTCGTGCTAACACAATCATTGTTATATATATATATATATATATATATATATATATATATATATATATATATATATATATTTCATTGAAGATGACTTATAATCCACTGTGATTAAGTATATTTTTCTTGCATTCGTACAAGTGATTTTTATTCTGGACATAGTGTGAGAAAACTGTCCAATTGTTTCACATGCCGTTTCGACAGTTTTTCTTTGTGAAATTACTTATATAAATGCAAGAAAAATATAATCAAAAGTTTAATCGAAGTGCCTTGTCAGTCATCATTAATGAAACCTGTATAAAAGAATGATTGCTGACCCCACAAAAACAATTAGATAAAAAAAAATGTGTATAAAAAAGAAAAAAAACGAAACACTAAAGAGAGATAACTGTTGCTCTTGACAAAGAATTACTTTTTTAAATAAGGTTAAATCAAATATTTTCTACGTAACATTCTTACCAGACAAAATAACGGTTAATGAAGTTACGCATTTATTTTACAGCTTGGCGATCAATCTATTTTAGAAGCCTTGAACCAGAAATTCTTTCTGCATTCATTATTTTAATTCTTTGTCAAGAACAAGGTCAATCACTTGTTTTAAGTATGTCCTTAATTAACTAAATTTGAAGGCATATTTTCTCATTTCAACTGAGATATCCAGATGACTGAATATTAATTGCATATAGAATTCTCGAAGTCAACTATAGTCAACTAAAATGAAGTTATTGCAAAGTAATGCTACACTGGAATTTGATTATGGCTGCCTTCATTTCTGTTTGACGTATAAATAAAAAACCGTTTCCGCCGCTTATTAAATGACTAAGTATTTTTGTTTTAATGCTTGCGATGTGCATCGAAGGTTGCTTTTTCTGTAAACGCACTTATTAAAATGTGAGTTGTTTCTACATTAGTAGTTTTCATTAAGTAAGTGTTATATATATATATATGAACTATTAAGTAGTCCTAGAGGCCGCCCCCACACAAACTACTGATCCTTCATCGCTCCTCCCACTACCCTCTAAGAAATAGGATTGCATTTTGAATTCATTGTCAGAGGGTGAAGATATATTTTTATCAGAGAGGGATATCCGTTTTTTTTCAGAACCCAGTAAGTTTTCATTACAACTTAGCTGACAATATAAAGTTAATTTTTAATCGATAGCGATATAAAGTTAATTTCACTGTCTAATAATATATAATGTTAATAGCTAACCATATAACGTTTATTTTAAAACTAACCATGTAGAATTAATTTTAATGTGTAATGTAATGATAATTTTAATGACAAATAATATGAAGTTAATTTTAATAGCTAACGATATAAATTTCATTTTAATGGTTAACTATACTAAGTTAATATTAATGACTAACTATATAAAGTTAATTCGAATGGTTAACCAGAAAAGTTAACGTCCTGGGTACGGCGATAAACTGCATCGAACAGCAAGGTCTCAGATAATGTTTTCAGAAAAATAATGTTGCCAGCTATAAGTTTTTGAAACAATAATGTTGCCAGCTATAAGTTTTTGAAACAATAATGTTGCCAGCTATACGTTTTTTTGTGAAAAAGTAATGTTGCCAGCTATACGTTTTTTATTCCATACAAAATAGGCATTTAAAATTCATATAAACTGGATTTGGCATTAAATAACCCACAGTGGTTGATATGCCATAAAACTCAAACAAACAAACAAACAAACAAACAGAAAAGTTAATTTTAATGGTTAGCAATATGAATGCGGGGTTTAAGGATGACGATATAAACTTTATCTTTAATAGTGAGGAAGGTAAGGTTTATTTTTAATGGCAAATGATATAAAGTTGATTTTTAATGGCCAACAATATAAAGTGGCCTGTTAATTGCTAGCGAAGCGATATGATATAAAGTTGATTTTCAAAACAAAGAGGAAATGCAAGAAAACAAAATCATCATTTTTTACGATTACAGTTTCGATTATTTCCAAAAATTGATCAAAAAATTAATGAGCATATTCTTTATTTGTTGTGTAACGAAAATCACCAATAGTAAAAGTTTTCTGCATAAATTAATCTACCCTTCCATTGTTCCACAGTGTAAAAACAAAATAGAAAGACGCTGAAAAATGGCTGACTAAATCTATCTTGTTTAGGTAATTTTGCTCGACGAATTTCATCAATATTTATCTATATTTCTGAGATGGAGTATTGTAATTATATGCACTCTTTACATTGTTCGAACTGTTATCCTCATCCTTGTTATTATATTCACGACGTTTCGATCGTTGTACGCTCCGACCTTCTTCAAGTGATCGGAATTTCGAATTGAACCCTTTATTTCGTCCTCAAGCCACGTGGATGTAATGTCACTCAAAGAAATTTTGAGTTCAATACCTGGCCACAGAAGAAGTGAAGAAAAATACTTGGAGAGTTGAGTTACTGAAGGGGACTAACTGAAACGGAAATATCCGGAAGAGGCATGGAAGGTGGAACTAGAACAATGCACCCCGATGGACGAAATAAAGGGATCGAACCGAAATCCCAATCATCTGAAGAAGGCCGGGACATACAACAGCCGAAACGTCGTGAATATGACAATAAAGATGAGAATAACACTCCGAACTATAGTAATAGTGTAACGGATTTTATCAGGTGCATTATTAATGTACGTATGCATAAAGTCTACCATTATATATATATATATATATATATATATATATATATATATATATATATATATATATATTGTGTATTTGAGCAGAAAGCTCTCTTTTATACAAGTTTCATTAAAAACAACTGACTGACATCAATTGCGATTACAGCAACAATGTGCAGGGCATCTTTGAAAAATGAAATATTCCTATAACTCTTGTACATATATAAAACAATCCGTACATTCAGTTAAACGTAAAAAACAAAATCATCCTTGATAATTGTTGAAAGTATAGCATAAAGTGCTCGGGTATACAGAACATTCATATAATTTTCTACATAGTTTATGCCCAGAAAAAAAGAAAATTATAAGAACACAAGAAAAATTTAATAAATAACTTAACCGCAGAACCTTGTCAGTTTCTAATGAAACATTCGTATATACATATATATATATATATATATATATATATATATATATATATATATATATGCTGTGGATTCCGTGAATGGAATCCTGCACAAATAAATAAACAACGTCAGAATTTGAGATAGAAAAATAAGTGTATTAACGTAAAAATACAGACTTAAAGTGAAGATTAGTAGTCCAGGAATGCGGGTTAGTATTAGGTTGTTTCAAAAATAATGACGTTTTCTAACATATGTTACTATGTGAGAAAACGTCATTATTTTTGCACCAACCTAATAGAAAGTATATGTACAAGTCTCTGTAAGTAAAGCTGTAATCCTCTCTCTCTATCTCTCTGGACTCTTGGATAACTCTCTGAGAACACCTTGTGTCTGTCTCCGTATCTTTCAACCTGTCTCAATGTATCTCAACGTATCTCGTTATTTAATAGTCCACCCACGAGGAATGTATGTGGCACAAGGCCGAGTTTAACGTGGGTTTCTCCGAGCCCGTAGGCTCGGCCAAAAATATACCCTTTGAACCCGCCTAGACGGGTTCAGGGCCTGTCTACCTCCCCGGACGAAACCTTGCCCTTCGGCAAAGCTTCGTCCGGATTCCTCGCTGCCAAAGCAGAGAGTTCGACAGACGTCGCAAACAGTCAAAGACTGTATCGAGACGGAGCTCAGTATTTATCAATCCACCCACGAGGACCGAATGTGGCACAAGGCCGGTTTAATGTGGGTATCTCCGAGCCCGTAGGCTCGGCCAAAAATATAGCCACTGAACCCGCCTAGACGGGTTCAGGCCCTGTCTACCTCCCCGGATGAAACCTTGCCCTTCAGCAAAGCTTCGTCCGGGTTCCTCTCTGCTAAGGCAGAGAGTATGACAGCTGTCGCAAACAATCAAATACTGTATCGAGTCGGAGCTCAACAGCAGGTATTCTCTCTGTCAGTATAAGTATACTTTGGACGAGTCCAACTTATGTAAAAGGGGAGAGCCCCACAACAATACATATATATATATATATATATATATATATATATATATATATATTGTAATGCACAAACTGAGTGTTTTGTTGATTCACAGCTCATCAAAGTGCTTAGATATCCGATTGCCTCAAGACGAGTCAGAATAAAAATACATATTCCTTCTCACCTTTTGGTACAACTCTGTGTTCTATGTACATGCCAATCGTCAGAAGCGGATTGAAAATTTGCCGTTTTAAAATTTAAATATTGTTATTTATAACTACTGTTAAGATATTGAATCAGTAAACTTATTTATGGGTAATATATATATATATTTCTAAAAACTGGATTAAATACAAAACAACAAATTGATAAAAAATGCACTTGCATACATACATCCTATTAAATATATATATATATATATATATATATATGCATACACGCATCCTATTATTACCTTCACTTCTCACTAGTATAACTATAACTCTCTCTCTCTCTCTCTCTCTCTCTCTCTACATATATATATATATATATATATATATATATATATATATATATATATATATATATATATGTAAGGGAACAAACTCTGAGTTTGTTTTAACATCTAAATTGATTGTTTAAAATTTTACAATTTTTTTCAAACCAAATCTGAATTATTGATGTTTATATGATTTGCTTAATAACATCAGACTGGAAATATATATATATATATATATATATATATATATATATATATATATATATATATATATATATATATATATATATATATCATTATAGTAATTTATTCAGTCTAGAAAAATGCACAACAGAATGTAGAAAGCACTGGACGGCCGCTTCGTCCTAGTTTTGGGACTCAAAAAAATAGGACGAAAAGGCCGTCAAGTGCTTTCTGCATTCTATTGAGGATTCTTCTAGACTCGATGAATTATTATAAGGATTTGCCTAAATCCCCCGTATTCTATGACTTATGAATATCATAGGAATATAGAGCAAGCAGACAATAAGACATATAAAAACATGCAACACTTACAGGAGATGGAGATCAACGTCGATTGGGTTTTTATCAATAACACAGTTGAACGAAAAAGAAGTTCATACATTCTTTTGTTTTTCTTTTGAACATAAAAGGGAGGGATTATCAATGTTCTAGTATACACATGTGGATCATAAAAGCGTAGCCAACTTGGGTGATGATGTTCTTAATTCTTCGGGCAGCAAACAGCGAAATCTGATTTTGGCGATATCTGCTTCCTCGGGCAGCAAAAAGCGAAATCTGGTATTTGGTGACGTCCACTTCTACGTACAGCAAACAGCTAAGTCTGGTACTTGATGACGTCCGCTTCTTCCGATGGCAAGCAACTGAGTGAAGAATCGTTACCCCGACACACCCGAAACAAAACCGTCATGTGGCGGCCTACGAAAAATGCGTAGGCGTCATTCATATAATATTGATGGGGTCACTTGCACCTATTCGCCACACAGTGTTCGTCTGGCCCACGATTAGGGACCAGACAGGAAATGATGAGGGAAGGGGAGGTTCTCTTCCGAGAACTGGTTACGAATTAACAGGTAATAAAAATTTTACAATTTGCGTTTTTACGGAAAAAATTGTTTTTTATTAATATTCCTATGTTTCCTCGAAAACACAATTGTACTTAAAATATGTTTGTCAAATTTGGAGTGAGGGTACAAATATGGCCTAACGTAACAATATATAGCTCTTTTATTACCAGCGGCACTCACTGTGCGTTATTATATATATAATTATTTTTTAAAAATATGATTTCTTCGCTACATAAGAGTTCTCATGTTTCAAAAACAAGAGCCAAACCTCAATATAATTATTGAAATTAAATTGAATTAAAGTATGAAGCCCAGAAGTATAGCTTAAATTATAATTTTGGAGCACTGTATTTGAAAAGTGCTTGAAGATCCTACCACGAGTTGAGCCATGTTTTATGAGTAAAATTGAATAGACGGAACTATTCGAAAGACGTTGTTATAGACAAGCGTATGGTTGCAAGAAAGAAATACGACAACTCCAGAAATAGGTTTACGTGGTTTATTTCAACAGGAACGTGAGGGTTTGGGACAGCTACCTTGTGGTATAGTTCATAAGCCGGCTTCGGATCTAGGTCGATCTCTCATAGTAGTTCACACATGTTGACGGTGGTTGATGCTCCCCTGCTGACAGCTGCTGACAGCTGCTGACCGCTCGCCTGACCGTGAACAGGTCTGTTCCTGGCCACCTGTTGACTGCCTGTTGAACTTCCGTGTGACCCCTTTTATAGCGTTTTTTATGGCTTAACAGACTCGAAAAACGAAGCGAGTATAATTAGAAGGGAAGCATTTTTATTGGACGAAAAATAGAACACTTTAAATATTATTTTATTTTTCGACCGGAACTCGTGTGTCGGGAACATTTGTAAACGAAGATAATGGTCATTTTGTGACGGGGCTTTATCCCGTTCACATCCGGCTATCGCTCTTGAGTATTAGCCTGTAAATCAGCCGAGATATGTCTTATTTTATTTTATAACAACGTTGATCGTTGTGCTCACGTGAAGTTACAAAACACTATGAACGATAGTTTGAGCGTACTGACATTGTTCAAACTGAGATCATGCCAGAGAATGAGTCCTCTCCCCAAAACAGTTATTGGTCGTTGAACAAACACTAATGTGCCTCAGCCAGTGTTAACAGTGGGAATTGGCTAGACGCCCTAGTTGCCGGTTGTGCTCCGAAAACTACTCATTACTTATGACTAGAATTTTTTTTAAATATGAAGAAAACATATAAAGTTATCTGTGGAAGCATTTAGTTACTATTTATACTTAAGCGTGTTTGGTTAAATAATTTAGACATATTATGTCTGTTTATTTTAGTTTTAATCATTTCAAGTCCACGAATTAATTTCTTGGTGGCTATAAAAAACTGATCAAGAAAAATTCCAAAATTTTCTTTCAAATAATTTTATTTTCCCAAGTACTTTCAATCTCATCTGAGGCCATCTTTAATGGTTGCGTATCATTGGATGTGTTATGCCTACACGCGGCAAATTCAAAATATTTTTTTAACCGCTATCCAAAGGGGATAAGTTATGTAATTTTTTAAAAGATTTGTTAATTGTCGTATTTTAATTTAGTAAAAAATGTTTTTATATAACACTTTGCTGCTACAAACATTTTTGGAACTTTTTAGCTATACTCGTAGTTGCCTTTATTTTGGCTTCCAGAATTTAAAGTTTTTGTTTGATGAAGCACTGATGTATTTTAGTTATGATTATTTATAAATGAAAATATGCCAGGTAAGCTAGAACTCTTTTATTATCCATAATTTTATAAATAAAATAAACCCTATGTAAATATGTTACAAATATAAAAAAAAAAATGTATTTTCTTTTTTTCCTACGCGCGAATAAAGGTTGTGAACTGATGAAGAGAAACATTGCATATTTATAAACCTAACTCGGCTACCCGATATGGAATGCTGTGGGCACAATTCCAGCTGTAGATGTTATTTTTTTCAACACCGGGAAATAGCGAAGGCCAGCGTTAGTAAGTGACATGTCGTTTTCAATAACTAATTCAATCACAGACTAATTTTCTGTGGTCTTCTGGAAGGTTTAAACATTTTTTTTTAATAAATACCTTTGCAACATCTTGAATCTAAAAGGAGATTTTATTTTCTTTTAAATAAAAATAGCAGAAAACATTTTCCCGTTTGAACATGAAAAAATTCCGCCTCAGCCATTTGTTTTCAGCTGTGCTGCATATGTGAAGTATAGCAAACATTTTCATTTATTTATATCATAAATTTGAATCTTAAAATATATCACCATTGATCTCGATATATGTTTAGAACTTTGTAACGAAGACATAAAGTTCAGAAGTTCACTTCACTTTAGCTTAATATCAATATTAGCAGACAAATGGATGTCTTTTCTTTTCTAAACATACGAAGGTAGAAAAGTTATAATAGAAGTTCTCTTTTTACACTATCCGGACTGTTGTCCTCATCTTTATTAACATATTCATGACGTTTCGTCTGTTGCACGCCCCTGCCTTCTTCAGTGGATGAATGCTTTGGTTGAAGTAAACTAGTGACTTGATCCAAAGAGTTCTGAGTTCAATACCTGGCTACAGCAGAGGTGAAGATAAAACTTGGAGAGTTCAGTTACTGAAGAGAAATAACTGAAACTGAGATATCCGGAAGAGGCATGGCACGTGGAACTAGAACAATCTACTCCGGTGGACTAAATATAGGGTTCGATTCTAAATTCCAAGTCACCTGAAGAAGGTCGGAGCGTGCAACGGCCGAAACGTCGTGGATATGACAATAAAGATGAGGACAACAGTCCGAACAATGTAAAATGTATAAATAGTTAAATATTTAATCTCAGAAATATAGACAGTTCTCTTATCTGTCAAAAATTCCTATATAAAAGATTTCCTGCAGTTCCTTTTGTCTAAATTCACTCGAATTTGGTCCTCTTGGCATAGCGGCATAGCTGCATAGAGCTGACCATGAGAGAAACATTTGAATAATTTTCTAATGTTTGTATTATTATTATTATTGTTATTATTATTATTGATTTCTGGTGTATACTAATTTCTTTCCAGGTCCCAACCAGAGATGTAAAGTCAGAAATGGTATCATGACATTGTCCACTGAGCATTTTTGACCCCCACCAAAAAACAGACACATTTTATATGGATTTATAAAGCCCTTCGTAAGGTGTGAGTTGTCCTTTTCAGTACAATTTTTTGTAAGGCTTTGGGCGCTCTGGGATCTCTTCAATGAGTCTGTCAGAAAATTTACCAATCAAATCGAGGGCTCTAACTACAATTGGAATAATTGATGTCCTCACGCGCTACATTTTTTAGATTTAGCTTTCAAGGTCCTTGTACTTTGATAGTTTTTTGAAGATTTCAAAGATACATTACAATCTGTCGGGACTGCCATATCAATAAGAAAGCACATTCTGTTTATGCGGTCTTTGATCGCGATGTCTTAGCGATTAGTTTTGATGTTTCTGTCTGTGTGTATTGTAAAGTTCTATAAAATTGTTACAGGTTCTATGTTTGTAACCGGGACTGGGTGGTGTTCATACCAATTTCTTGCAGTTTCCTTTCATATGCTGCATATTTTCCAATGGAGATATTGGCACACTCTATCATGCCGGGTTTTGTTTTTCTGTCTCTTTTATGTACGTTTAGAAGCTTCAAAATGCCATGAAACTTACATAAATTTGATTGACAAATAAATATTTGAATTCGGTCATGTGACAGTTTTCTGCTACTTACAAGTAAAATTTTCAATTTGGATATAAAATGCGTTTAACAGATCAGTTGATATTCACTTGAACAAATCAAGTCGGAACCAACTTTTGTTTTCTACTGGATAATAAATAAGTTTAGAAAGATAAAAATATAAATATTATTAGTTTTATATTTATAGTTATGGCAGTGTTGAAAAGTTATTGACCCTACAAACAAACGAATTTTTAAAGAATTCTGACTTTTAGTCACGTTATAAGATTTTGAAATCCGCTTTCATATTTATGCACACGTAAATGCACCTGACCGGATACCCACATTCACACGAATAATAATAATAATAATAATAATAATAATAATAATAATAATAATAACCCGTACCCATCAGTGGCTACGTAGTGTAGGGTTGAAATCTGAAACTGAAGATTTTATCCTTGCTGCACAGGACCAATACTTGTTAACTAAGAATTATCAAGCACATATACTAAAATATTGTTAGCCCAAAATGCAGATTCTGTAATAAATATCCAGAAACGATTGATCATCTTGTATCAGGTTGCACTATATTGGCATTCACTGAATATAAAACCAGGCATGATAGAGTGGGCCAATATCTGCACTGGAAAATTTGCAACTTCTGCGGGAAGGAAACTAAAAGAAACTGTTATGAACACCACCCAAATCCGGTTACGGAGATAGGACCTGTTACAATTCTATGAGAGTACACAATACACACTGGCAGAACAATCAAAGCCAACCGCCCAGATATTGTTATTAAAGACTACAAACAAAACAAAGTGCCTCATTATTGATATGGCAGTCCCTGCAGACTGCAATGTATCTTTGAAGATATTCAAAAAGCTGTCAAAATACAAGGACCTTGAAATAGAAATCTCATAAATGAGGTATATGGGAACATCAACAATCCCTGTTGTAGTTGGAGCCCTACGAATGGTTGAAAAAGATTCCAGCAGACGAATTGAAGGCATTCCTGGAAGTTCATACCTCAAAGAGATACAAAAAATTGTTCTGACAAGTACAGCCCACACTTTACGAAGGGCTTTATCTATGTAATTTTTTTTTTAATTTGTCAGTGGAAAGTGTCATGATACCATTTCTAGCCTTAGGTCCCTGGGCGGGACCCGGAAAGAAATGTATAAACGCCAGAAATCAAAGAAAATAATAATAATAATAATAATAATAATAATAATAATAATAATAATAATAATAATAAGAAGAAGAAGAAGAAGAAGAAGAAGAAGAAGAAGAAGAAGAAGAAGAAGAATGAAAAAGAAAAAATATAATCCAACACACGCCAATATATCCATTCTCCTTACACACCAAATAATTCCCAATACCCACGAATTTTACTGAATAATAATCATAATGTTAATAAGATTTATTCCAAAATTAGTATAACATGAATTTAATCCGTAGTTAACACACACCGCCATTCTGTCGGCAGTCACCGCACGCCCACCTGAATATTTGATGCACACACATCCACATACTTCCCATTTCTTCTCACGGAATTAGACACACACAGACACTACGAGATATACAAAAATATTTTATAAACACTCACACTAGAATTCAAACACACACACACACACTTTAATACCATAAAATATGAACACATAATATCAATCCGACCAATGAAAAGAAACGGCATAGGATTCGAAATACTGAAATATTCTCATTTAATGTATTCCCGTCACCTCAATATGACAAGAAGCTACAATAAGACTAGCGAAACATGCTAAATTTATTAATGTTTTCCTATTTGTTCTTTATTTAATCTTTCTATCGGATTTCATCCATATTTTTAAAATCCATACATAGGAAACTTTCTGGGGTTATTCTACCTTGTCTAACAATGAACTTCGCTTAACACAACTAGGTGGCGTGGCAGTCAGCATTATGATAGTAAAGGATACTTGCATTTTTTCCTCTAGAATATAGTGGTAACAAGACGCGTCTTGTCTCCTCATGTGAGACACTATCTGTACTGGTTAATTCCTTGATTTCAACCCAAGAATATGTCGCACTCATATGTTTTTTTTTTGTTTTTTTTAGCAAACTTGGACCTTTCTTCCCTGCAATAAAAAATCGAAAGACGATTTTTCCATTGACACCGTTATTATTTTAACTACCATCACCCCCTCGGTAATATTTATTTGTATTAAAACGTAACGATGAAATCGAATTTATTAATTTTTTTGTTCTTTAAAATTTACAACAAAAATATTAAACACTTTATTCCTTAGATTGTTTAATTGCAAGAATTTTATATTTATATCATTCTAAAAATTAATGCAATGCAATATTTATCATTTCAGTCAGTTATATGCCATGCGTGATACACGCTTAGGCGATCATGTATCTTTCGCTACCTGACTGATGAAGCAGATTTTTCCCGCAGTACGTTGCCATTTGTTTCTGCGATAGACCAGTTTCTATTCAAGGCTATACCCGGTCTATCTTGCTAGTTACCCATAGCTGGGGGCGAATAAGAGGATTCATATCTTTCCCAAGGGTGTTAGCACGTAAGTGAATGTAATGGAATTCGAACTAGGATCTCCGATTCCTCAATCCGAGCCGTTATCCTTTACTGCACCGTTCCTCCTACTATCATTTATTTTTCATTTACCACTTTATAAAGGAAGAAATATGAAAACAATTTTTATTCATAAATTTATAAACATTTACTAAATTATTAAGATATGTGAAGCAACTATAAAGAAATTCTTATTATTTACCATTTTATAAAATTCGAATCAATTGGCAATTAGCCGATGTTTTGTCAACCTTTTTAATAAACAATATAATAAGGAAATAGTGTCTCTTATTTTTGTTGTCAATTCCTCAAAACAAAGAAAATGTATAAATATACTTTCATATGTTTAGGTTTTATTTCAATTCTAATCATCTCTTTTTAGACATTACCGAGAAGTGAATACAGTTAAAATAAAAAGTGCCAATGAAAAAAAAAAAAAATTCTTTTTAAATTCCTTTATTTTTTACTGTCACGAAGGTTCAAGTTTGCCGTTCTTTCTTTCTTTTTTTTTTTTATAAATATCTGTATACACGTGATTATCATTTTCTCTCTTCTCTTCTTTTGCAAACTATGTTGTTCTTTATAAAAAAAAAACCATACATGTATAAAATCCTACGCATGTTGCATTAATTTCTTTTGACTGATTTAATTACTCACACAACCTCTTCGATTAACTGCACTAAGCCATTTTGCGTTTGAGTCACGTTATAATTTGTTTCAAAAATTTAAACAAGTGTGCGCACAAGTAGGAATTTAGTTAAAACTTTCTAAAAGAGAAACTGTGATTTAGAATTTAAAAGACAGTAGTAACAGCACCTACCATGAATTCATCATAATACTTTTGAATGTGGAATTGATAAATAGTAAACACTTCAAATATATCGGTGTATGGATCAGTTATAAAGAAGAGGCAAGGAAAAGAAACATAAGAAAACAAGAGATAAAGAGACAAAAGCAAAGAAAACAAAAGATAAGGAAACATGAGATAAGGAAACAAGAGATAAGAAAACATGAGATAAGGAAACATGAGATAATGAAACAAGAGATAAGGAAACAAGAGATAAAGAAACAATTGATGGGGAAACAAGAGATGAAGAAACAAGAGATAAAGAAACATGAGATAAGGAAACAAGAGATAAGGAAACAACTGACGGGGAAACAGGAGATGAAGAAACAAGATATAAAGAAACAAGAGATAATGAAACAGGAGATAAGGAAACAAGAGATAAAGAAACAAGAGATAATAAAACAATTGACAGGAAAAACAAGAGATGAGGAAACAAGACATAATGAAACAAGGGAGAAGGAAACAAGAGATAATGAAACAAGTGATAAGAAAACAACTGACGGAGAAACAAGAGATGAGAAAAAAAGAAATAAGGAAACAAGAGATAAAGAAACATGAAATAAGGAAACAAGAAATATTGAAACAAGAGTTAATCAAACAAAAGATAAGAAAACAAGAATTAATGAAACAAGAGATAATAAAACAAAAGATAAAGAAACAAGGAATAATGAAACAAGAGATAGAAGACAAGAGATAATGAAACAATTGACGGGGAAACAAGAGATAAGGAAACAAAAGATAAGCAAGCAAAAGATAAGAAAACAAGAGATAAGGAAACAAGTGATAAAGAAACAAAAGATAAGCAAGCAAAAGATAAGAAAACAAGAGATAAGGAAACAAGTGATAAAGAAACAAAAGATAAGCAAGCAAAAGATAAGAAAACAAGAGATAAGGAAACAAGTGATAAAGAAACAAAAGATAAGCAAGCAAAAGATAAGAAAACAAGAGATAAGGAAACAAGTGATAAAGAAACAAAAGATAAGCAAGCAAAAGATAAGAAAACAAGAGATAAGGAAACAAGTGATAAAGAAACAAAAGATAAGCAAGCAAAAGATAAGAAAACAAGAGATAAGGAAACAAGTGATAAAGAAACAAAAGATAAGCAAGCAAAAGATAAGAAAACAAGAGATAAGGAAATTGAACACAGGATAAGTTACACTGTCACTCATTTGTCCAATATCTTAAGAACCTACAAAAATAATCTTATATCTAGAGAAATATTTTAAATGGTCTCGTTAGAGCTAGACTCGCATATGGAGCACACTCTTGTATGTGCCGTATCTCTTCATGGCGCAGACGATCATGGCTCTCCACAATTTCCTGTGCTTCGTAGCTTTTAATAAATTTTGACTTTTTATTATCTCTCCATAAACCCTGTTCCGCCATCTATTTACTCAAGCAGGCTATGAGTTGTTTTCTTCTGTTAATCTTGCCTTCAATATGTCCTGCGAATATCAAATTTTCCAACCCCTCTGTACTCATTTTATGCCCTCAAAATTTCATCTGTCTCTTCCTGATGTTAAATATAAGTAGCCTTTCTGTTTCCGTTTTCTGTAAAACATGTTTCTCATATGTTCGGTCCGTGATATTCTAAGCATCCTTTTGTAGAACCACGCTTTTGTTGCCTCAAGTACTTTCTTCATCACTGATATTACGTATCCTATATTTCCTATTTCTTAATATTTTGCTTAGCTTTTGGAAGGCATTATTTTTCGCTATCCCAATGTGTCTTCTGATTTTCATGTCGCACTTTTCCATCCTCTGTTAAAACACTTCCCAGATATTGAATTTGTTGTACTTGTTTGATTGTGGTTTCTGCAATTTGTAATTTGCATGTTGGGCGGTTCCTTTTGCTAACGCCCATTCTTTCTGTCTTCTCACAGTTGATGTTTAGGATAGAAAACTAGAAAGAAAAATAATGTCATAAGAAGAGGTTGTTTTCCGTGCGACCAAAAGCAAAATGTTTAAAAGGAAACTCCGTTCAATAAAAGCAAACTTCCCGACAATATAACGAACTTGAGAAATGTAATTTACTGAAAAACTGCTTTAAGGAAATTTTATAAATTTTAACCGAGAGTAACACTAATTGGTCAATGAATGCAGAATGCTTCCAAGATGGAAACCATTAATCTCCCCATTACTGTTATCAAACGAAACATACATATTTTTTTTACCATTTTCATTATTTTAATCAATAAACAAAGCCGTAGTTGGTCTATTACCAACATTGGCGTATACGAGAAGATATCTAGAAAGTGAAGGAACATTGTAATCGCGTAAGATGCCTTCTAGAAGCTAAACAAAGTACTCAGAAACAAAAATCTTTTGTTGCAAACAAAGAAAAGACTGCTGAATATTGTTTTTTATGCTAATGTTCACCCAGTACAAGGCCCAATAGCTACTAGAGGTTTACTGTGTGTTGTCGTATAAGCGTAAGAAAAGACTAGAAGTGAAGTTCATAGCTAACGGTTAATCCTAGACATGAGCGGTCAAGATTGTAGTGCTAGGGAAAACAACCCACCGGGAGTCTGTTCCGAAAGGAATACATAATTTATTTGAACCAACAAAGAAAAAAGAGAGAGAGAGAGAGAAGAGGGCGAGGAGTTCCCATGTAAAAGAAGCACTTCAAAATCCTCTGTGTATGGATGAGTTACAACAGATTTAGTATAGGAGGTAAGGAAATTGAACATAAAATAGGCTATATTACAAGTAGTGTCGCCCAAAACTACAAGCCGCTTTTTCTTCTCTATGTGCCGTGTCCACTAAGGACGGAGGCGATCAAGGCTCTCCACAACATCCTGTCACTTGTAACACTTTTTTTTATTTCTCAAAATCCCTGTTCCGCCATCCATTTTCTTTACTGAAGCTTACCAAGTATGTTACGCGTTTCTATCTTCTTTCCCTCTTGCTTTCTATCTGTCCTGTGAGTATCAGATTTTCCAAGCCCTCCTTCCTCATTATGTGTCTCAGAAACCTCAGCTGTCACTTCCTGATGTTTAGTTTCCGTTTTGTTTCTATTTTCTCCAAACCTTCGTCGTTGCTCCCATGTTCAGGTGCATTGTATCCTTAGCATCCTTTTGTAGAACCACATTTCTGTTGCTTCAAGTCTCCTCTTCATCTTTGAGAAGATCGCCCAGGATTCACTGCCATATAGGAGGACAAATATCACGTAGCAGTTCAGCACTCATTTCCTTGTTTCTAGTGATTTTTTTCTATTTCTTAGTACACAGCCTAGCTTTCTTGGCTATCCTAATACGCCTTAGGATTCCTGCTACACAACCAAATAACTGACCTAAAAAGTTGAGTCTTGTTCTTAAATAATCTTGTCAGATCGAAACTTACATGGAGATACCTTGCATGCGTGAAACTCATCCAGAAATATCTAAGTTGTTGGCTTGTTTACAACCGCTTTCTACAATCGATGGTTAAAAAGGTTTCGAGCGAATAAAATCTAAAAGGTCTTAGTGAGGAGATTACTTCTTTGAATCTCATGGCTTAGTGCTACAGAATCAAAAAGACTTGCACCAAATAACCGAAAACAACATTACCTGAGGACTTTCAACATCAGCAACAAATAAAATGGATAGCATAAGTAACTCGAAAAGAAAATGACATAATCTAGATGTTGCAGTTCCACACCACTTTAAACAAAAGGTTAGGAAGGCAAACACTATCAGTACCGGAAAGAGCATTAGTAGTTACCGTACTTTTTCCTGAAAAACTATTTTAGAGAATTTTTTTATAAATCTCAACCTACCGAAGCACTGACTGCTCGGTTAATGAATGCCGAATATTTCCTTATAAGGAAACAGCTAATATTACCATAAGGCACGGTTTTGTTTCCATTTTTGCCAAACCTTGTTCACATGTCCAGGCCCATTGTATTCTCAGCATCCTTTTGTAGAACCACATTTTCTGTAATGAATAGCAACATGGATTGAGGAATCAAAGAGCCGAGTTCGAATTCCAGTCGGGTCAATTACATTCACTTACGTGCTAATACCCTTGGGAAAGGTATGAATCCTCTTCTTCATGGCTGGCAACCGGTCTAGGAGAAAGTAACTGAATTCAAAACTGTATATATTAGGTTGGTGCAAAAATAATGTCGTTTTCTCACATATGTTACTATGTGAGAAAACGACATTATTTTTGCACCAACCTAATAGCCCTGGCGTAACACATACTATACAACTAAAAATTCGGAGTTGAAGCCCCTAAGGCAGTTGATCGCTGATTTCAGCCTCGTTCTGGCAGCCCCTGCGCCGGCGCTGGAGCCAAACTGTAATGGCTGTTCTGTTCCTTTGGATCCATCTGCGACTTTCCATACCATCCTACCCGGCTTGATCCTACCCTACAAATCCATGGTCATTGATGACCGGCAGAGGCGTATCTAATCTAAATATTATGATTATTATTACCGTGCATCCAATTTATGGATAAATATATAATCCACCAGTTTTCGTACTGCTCGCTTCAGTATCATGTTTTGGAAATAAGGCATGTGCTTTTCGCTTGACACAAAGAACAAACGAGATACGAGTGCTTTTATTTTTATTCCATTTGGGTATCGGGGTCTAAGACGAATTCTCACCATGTTTTGTTTATTTAGTTATTTGTTCACGGTCTTTCTACTTGGCTGTGACTCTAAGCCCAGAAGTTGGCTTCTGACGAATTCAATATAACGGAAAATGACAATAGAATTCTATTTAACACACAGTAGCAATTTGATCTGAGGCATTAACCCGGTAACGCGATCTGGGGTTGGCACACTGTTAATTATTTTAGATATAATAATACATGATATGATTTTCTCGTTTTCAGTGACATCTGATGATCCACTTTCACTTGGCATTTACAATTTCTTGATTTGTTGGAATGTTTCTCCTGCTTATTAAACATCGGGAAATAAAAATATTTTCTTTTTCGACTATTTCTAAATAAATTGAAATGCTCAAATAATAGGAGCCATATAACTTTCAGCTGCTAATCTGACAGGCTGATCAATTCCTTTATTTCGAGACGACATCTTATTTTCCCATTGCCTGAATGCTTTCATTGTAAAGTATGATAGACATACAACTGGGATAGATAGATAGATAGATAGATAGATAGATAGATAGATAGATAGATAGATAGATAGATAGATAGATTCCCTCGAGTGGCTACAGAGCCTTGTACAGAGTGGACCTTATTGTAAAAAAAGATAGATAAATAGCAACGTGAAATAGATAGATTATATACAAAATGAGATAGATAGATAGATAGATAGATAGAATATAACTAAAGGTCCATCGCTATCTAATATATAAACAAATGTTGATTGTATAGACAGAAGATAAACTCTTATAAACCACTCAAATAAATGAAGACATTCAATTCTCTCTCCTTAACTTGAATCGGAGAAATAGAATATGTTTACACCAGATTTGTTCCTGTAATGAGAAACTCTTCAATAATTACACGAACTAGCATATATTACCTTAGTAAATTACATTATTATTATTAGTAGTAGTAGTAAAAGAAGAAGAAGAAAAAGAATAATAATAATAAGAAATATCGTATCATTTCGGGTGGGCTGATTATATCTGTAGTATGTGCGGTAGAGAAACAATTATTGACGCAGGATGACGTGTTCAGATTCTGTGTCTGCTACGTTCACTTCACACTAATGGCTTTGGAAAAGGTATGAAGCAATCTCTTCCTCCCCTAACTATATGCTAAATATCAGGACAGACTAGGTTCTAAAGCCTCGAATGACAGCGAATTTAGTAGCAGTGAAGTTGCACCACTATCCCAAGAATAGTTATGGCATTACAGTTATTAACGAAAAAGAAAATTGGAGAGCCATAACCACTTATGTCCCGGAGGGATATAACTATTAAAATGAAGAATTATATATGTAAATGTGATGGATGATTGTTTATAAAATGATTTCAGATATTTGGTTTACACTTAGACTTTCATAGGTGATTAGAGTTGAAGAGAGGGAAATAAATAGCTAGATAGATAGATCAAATAAATAGCTGAATGAAAATGCTTCAATTTTATAGGATTTTATTTTACAAAGATGAAAAAAATACTTGACATTATCTAAACCACAACTTGAAAGAAACGATCGAAAGTTATAATTTCGAAACAAAAACTGCTTTGTATTAATCCTCTGAGAGACTCTTTTCTATTTTTCATCAGCATGGCTCAGCTGAAGTGATATGAAGTGGAAAGACTATATTGAATTCATTGCTAGGTCTGCTGCTACTAAAGATGGTTCACCGTGTCGTGCTATACAGTTTTCTCTATAAGTCTACAATTCGTCCATACTTAGAATATTGCTGCTACATATGATCCGGTATTCATGCTATATATTTAGAGATTCTTGATAAAATCCAAAGAAGAATCAGCAATATTATTGGTCTTGATCTAGCGTCTCGGCTTCAGTCACTTTCCCACCGCCGTAAAGTTGCTTCGCTTTGTCTTTTCTATAAATACGTTCGTCGTAATTGTTTGGATGAGGTCTTCGATTTAGTTTATTCATTCCAGTTAACTTAGCTAGGGGATATATGCTCATTGGCCCCTTTTATTTCTGTCCCTATTTTTCTTTAGTTTAATTCCCCATCCTCTCCCTCGTTAGGTGGTCAGTGATGTCAGTTCTCTGTTGGATGTGGGCGCATTTCGTTTTTCGTGTTTGAGTGAGGGAATGGGCTGAGGGAATGTTTTATATTAGGTTGGTGCAAAAATAATGACGTAATAATGTCGTTTTTTGACGTATTTTTTAACGTCAAAAAACGACATTATTACGTCATTATGTTCAGTACAACAAGGAGTTTCATGCTCAATGCAGTTATCAAGTACCTGATGATTGCATTGAGCATAAAACTCCGAGTTGTACTCTCGACGTAGAGTATTATGTATATTTATTAATAAATACTTAATAGCTGTTATTTAGCACTGAGTACTGTTTTTCTTACACCAAAAGATATATATATATATATATATATATATATATATATATATATATATTTGTATTTGAACACTTACTCGTACATTTGTTTATATTTATCCACTTGAGTATATATATATATATATATATATATATATATATATATATATATATATATTAGGTTGGTGCAAAAATAATGACGTAATAATGTCGTTTTTTGACGTATTTTTTTAACTTCAAAAAACGACATTATTACGTCATTATTTTTGCACCAACCTAATATTATTAAAGTGCCGCAATGAATTCGTCCGGCCAACTGATGTTTCTGCCCCATTTAAGGATTGTGTGGGGTTTTATTACTAACATTATTTTATTTGGTTTCTTGTAAATAGTTTTGTTTTGCATATTGTAAATACTTATTGGGGCTAGTTTTTAAATTTTTGTTTTATCCCCATCCCGCCACAGACAATAAATTGTACATATGGGGATTAGTTAGGATTTTCATACAGATAATGAAGTATTATGGTGGATGTAATAAGAAAGCTAAGTAAGAATGCGTTGTTTTGATGTTAGGAATATTGTGGTATGTTTTCTGTCAGTGTTTGTGGCTAGCTAAGTTTAAAGTTAAGACAGATGAAGACCGCCCTTTCCCATTTTGGCCTTGTGAAACATTTTGTAATTAATTACAAATAAATATCGCTCTTCGCTATGGTACCTACACTTTATGAATTTAATCGCTATACTAAATTGTCAACAATGTCTCATCAATTTACATTTGAGTTGGATAGATGTAACCATTGGTTCTATGCTAACAGTTGCTTTTCTCGCACTTCTCGCTTTTGGAACACTATTCTGGCGCCATGCTTTACAACCAATTTTGATCTTTAAAAACTTAAATGCAACGCCAGTCATGATCTGCTGTCCTCCGGATTACTCTTCTATTGTTCTCGCTCCTCAATAATGCTCTGTTTACTATTTCTTTCACACCCAGCAACCCTTTGTGTCTTAGTGGCTTTACTACCTTTCTTGGAGCGAATTCGATTATATAAGAAAAAAACTTCCGGTCCAATTCCATTTCAGGTGAAAAATCACTGATGTTCAGTGTGATGTTGTCACATCTTATGTGTTTGGTTATGTGACTATAGGTTCATGGTTCTACACATTCTTCTGATGATTGTTGTAATAGCTCGGAAGTGCATTTGAAATCTACAAGTTTAGAGTCAACCGTTATCTACTTTGAGTTCATTCAGTCGTTCTCAATCTTAAGTCGATTTTAGGCCTTGTATTGGCTAAAGAAAAATCATAATATTAAATAAAAAATATATAGAAAATACATACTGGTCAAACATATGAATAAAGTTTAATTAAATTCTATATTTTCTTCGTGACTGAATAATATATTTCATAAAATCATTTTAATTATAGGTATTCACTTTTTTCTTTAGTTATACGCGGTTTATTTTTCCTCTTATAACTTCCATTTATTTCTTTTATTCCTCTTTCAAATCATCATATTTACAGGATGTTTTTACGTCTTTCCTATGTACAAATTTCCTTTTATTTGTTCATAGATATTTATTTTTTAATTGTATTAGTTCTTTTTTTTTAATTAATCCCAGTATTTTAAGTAGTAGAGATGCTATAATATCGATTTTTCTTTAGATTTTTCAGTTGTTCTCTGAATGTTTGTAAAGAGAGAAACGTGAACAAAAAAAACCCCTAAAAAATAAAGATCAAACTGTAGTATTCCACCTTGCTTTCTTCGGATATTTCATATCAAACATTTAATATTTAAAATATTCTCATAAAAAGGCATATGTCTTCTAGTTTAGGAAACATTTACAAAAATAGAAGAGGAAAACGGAAGCCATAACTTCCATAAAGGAAGCAACAATTTCTTATAAAATATATAGAAATCTCTACGAAACAAGTTAAAACATTTTTTGTTTGGTAATTCTATTTTGCAAAAGCCAATTATGAAACAAAAATAAAGAGAAACGAACATATTAAAAAATAGGGACACTGCATCGTCTGCTCTCTACTTGATTTGGGAAAAGACGCGGGAAAAGCACCGATTTTGCCATAATGGATTCTTAATTGGATTTCTAGTTTTCGTAATGCGCAAAAACAGAAACGAATCAAATAAAATGTCACCAGGACGTCGAAAAAGCTTGTGCGAATGCAGTGACTAAAAAAGTGCTTCAGTATCGAGAAAGTGAAACAAAGTTCATCTCGATGCGTTCTCTTGTCTTCTCATAAAATAAATCGAACAGCTGAATGGATTAATTGTACTTGCATCAGAATATCGGAACATGTTATTCATTAAGAAAGTAAAAAATAAAATTTAATTTTTAAGATGGCCTAAGGTGATTTACAACTTTAAACATGTTAAAACAAAAAATAGGATAAAACAAATACGCTGCAATGAATATTATAATAAAATATATTAATATTTCATAAATAACCGCAATAAATATATAATAATATATAAAGTAATATATATATATATATATATATATATATATATATATATATATATATATATATATATATATATATAGTAATATATAAAGTAATATACATATAGTAATATATAAAGATATATATCTTCTCCCCCGGTAAGCGATTTGCAAAAAAACAACATGGTTTACAAATTCAAGTGCCATTTGGAAGATTGTATCTCCAACGAATTAAATAATATTTATGTTGGTCCCACCAGAAACTCGCTTTCACGACGCTTGACACTACATTTGAATGAAAACTCTAACATCTTTAGGCATTTAAAACAACATGCCTGGCTGCATACACAATCCTATAAAATACTTGTCGAAAACACAATTATACTTAAACATGAAAACAATAAACAAAAATTAAAAATTATTGAAGCTATATACATAAAACAGTTAAAACCTAACCTAAGCAAAATAAACTATGTAATCGCCACAAATATCCTTAAATGTTTATAATTGGTAACAGAAGCCATTGCTTTATACCAACAGCTTCCCATACTTTATACTTCTCATTTTCACTCTCGCGTGGTCATGTGTGACGTCATGAGCTGCGGTGCGCTTTTCGCATCCAGCGTCTTATATGTACGTGTTTATCGTTTCTTGGAAATCATCCATGTAAACAGAAACAGACTATTATCCCATACTTATCCGTGTATTGCTTAATATATTGTACAGTAACTGTCATCTTTGATAATGGCTTATGTAAGCCGAAAGCTTAGATTGGATTAAAAAATATGCATTAATATTGTGATTTTCTTTCTTCGTTTAATGATAATGTTATTAAGCTTATCAGACGTCATGAAAAGAATTTACATAAAATAGACAAAACTTATTTAATGAAACATGTATGAAAGAAAAAAGGCTGCCTAATACATACAATATATAAAGTAATATACATATAGTAATATATAAAGTAATATATATATAGTAATATATAAAGTAATATATATAGTAATATACGTATAGTAATATATAAAGTAATATAAATATAGTAATATACACATAGTAATATATAAAGTAATATATATATAGTAATATACGTATAATAATATATAAAATAATATATATATATATAGTAATATACGTATAGTAATATATAAAGTAATATATATATATAGTAATATACATATAATAATATACATATTGTAATATACATATAGTAATATATAAAGTAATATATATATAAATATATATTTTAATGTATAAATATATATATGTATATATATCAAATATGTGGTGCAGTTCAATTTATATTACAATGAATCATTCATACAAAAAGTAAATTAGTAAAGTTAATGATATAAAATGGCGAAATCGCTTCGCTAACAAAATTTTAAAGGTACATTAATCTCCCAATCACTCGATGAATGTTATGATCCTTGCTTTTTAAAATTATAAGCTGTATAAGGCCTTTCTTTAATACACAAGTACTTCCGACTGTATATTCAGTCATCTTCAGGTATGGGAATTATTTTGTTTTTGGCAAAACTCAGGTAGCATCCGAGACGAAGAAATATAATGTGAATCGAAATATGTTTTTTTGAAATGTGTTATTGATAACAGATACAAATGTTTGGAGCAAACTGAATTCAAAACGCAACTGATTCAATTATACTCGTCAATGTAAAAAACCATATAGTACACTGCGTATGACTATAGACTGCTCGAGGGATTGAAGGTTTTGAGGAACGTGGGACCAACACTTAATTGTTATTGTTTCCAGATCCACCGTGATCCGAAGATTGTAGCACCTGTTAGGGATCCAGCTAAGGACAAATAGAAAACCCACAGACAAATACAAACCACTATGAAAGTAGGAAAAGACATTATTATTTGTAAATATTTCTGTAAAAAATGACCAACAATACATATTTATAGTAAAATGACCAACAATACACTTTATCTGTAATTGGAGGCATACAATTCTGTTCAAAATATATTTAATTGAAACCATGAAATAGTGTTCGAAATATATTTAATTGAAGCTATAAAATAGTGTTCAAAATATATTTAATTAAAGCCATAAAATAGTGTTTAAAATATATTTAATTGAAGTCATAAAATAGTGTTTAAAATATATTTAATTGAAGTCATAAAATAGTGTTCGAAATATTTAGATTGCGACATTAAATAGTCCATAGAAATTGATATGTCGCTAAACAAAATCGACCAACCAATCCAGACGAAATGACTCTTTCCTACAATTTCTGAAAGAAATCAAATTGCTTTCCAAAATACAACTTCAACAAAACTGCAGCATGAAACACATATCACCGCCTATAGTTATTATGTCCGCATAAACATGGATAAAAACAAAAGCTGAGTATCATCCACGATGTATTCAATTGTCAATGCAGAATAACATGTTTTTATATTACTTCAAAGCTCCTAAGAAAATTAAATTTCGGCATTAAATGACACATAAGGATTTGATATGCCGTTAAAAAAACAAAACAAACAAAAGCATAATCTTAGAGAATTGAGAATATAGAATTCCCTGGAACGTTTGAGATTCAAACGAATAGCCCCACTCCAGGGTATGAGAGCTGGATTGTTGTTATGTGCAAAGAGAAAAGAAAAACCGTGTCATTGGATTTCACTATACCCGTAGACCACAGAATAAAAGAAATGAAAACGCTAGATACTTTTCTTTTCTTACATTTTAGTTTCGCCTGGCGCAGAATCATAAAAGAGGGACACTCGTGAGTGCCAAAATCACCACCGTAGCTAACAATATGGCGTGTTTAGCTTCGTAATTATGGCTCTAGTCAAGATGCACGAAATGCCAGAAGTGTTAGGCATTCAGTAAGGATTAAATGATTTATTTTTACTAAAGTTCACACAATACAATGAGCAAGAGTCACTCTGAGTAGAGAGCTGTAGACTGGGGTATGTAATAGGAATGTAAGACGAGGTAGAAATAACTAAATATTATGAGGATAAGGAGGATAAATAGCGATCCACCCTTGCTTTGAACAGGTTCAGATTGTAGTTGTCAGGGATGCACCCATGCATGCAGGAGCTTATTCCAAAAGTAGCAGTTCTTGTGAAAAAAAAAAAAAATTCTGAGTGGAATTTCCGTTTTACCATTTGCATACGAAGGAAACGTGGATGATTCGACTCCGTGGATGGTGAGTCCGAGATATAAAGAATGGATCTCATTTTAACATTTTCTATGGAAATAGTGATAGCAACTTTGCGTCTGTGGGGATTGAGGTTGTAGAGTGGAAAATCAGTCATCCCACACAAAACCGCGTAAATGATTTTGAACTCTGTCAATTTTGGAAACTGTGGATTGAGCGCTTCCAGCCAAGACATGACAGCAATACTCCATTTATGGTCTAATCTGAATCTTGTAAAGATAAAGTCTGGCAGGGCTCAGAGTATCAACTCAATTAAAGGAAATTAACCAAAAGATATTTGTTAAGGAAAAAATTCCAATACAATGCTCAAGAATCGAAGCAAAATAGAATGTTCAGAGACAATGAAAATAGATTTTACTGACAAGGCAGAATAACCTAATGCTTCTGAAGCAAATTGTGGTTACAGAGGAGAAAAGGTCGTGGTGGGTTATATTAAAAGTGGACTACAATAGATCGGAGAAGAGTCAGAAACTCAAAAAATATTTGTGACCATAATAATTCTCCAACTGTAAAGAATCAGGCTTGTGGTTAGCGATTCACGGTTATACATGAGAGATTAGCACAATAGTTAACCAAAACCATAGAGAAAGTGGGCATCTTTGTCGGAAGAATAAAAACCATTTTGATTCAAAAAGACAGAAAAAGAAACAATTCGTACCAAGTACAGACCAATAACATGCGTACTGTTAATGCGGAAAAGCCTTGCTTAACATATAACAAGAGAAAACTCCTAGTGTTAGAAAGCCGAGAATTCCTTCCCGAGAAAGGATACCGAAAGGTATCTAGAGAAAGTAATTATTTGCTATTCACCGATCAAAAAAGAAAATACTGAAAAATTTTAAATAAAGAAAATCATAAACTTGGCTAAATATATTAGAAAATAAGTTTAGGTTGCAATACTATTCCATAACCCTGGATAATAAAACGCCTTGAAGATGTTAAAAAATCTCTTAAGTAGCATACTTTATAATAAATGTAATCAAATAATAGAATTCCTCGTAAGAACGGAAATGCAACGGTAGTTATAGATGCACAAAGTTGCAAGAAAAGGGTGGATCAAATCCTGTTGACTGATGTCTTCAAGAGTCTGAAAAAAAGACGAATTGAAATAAATTGTCAGGATCTACAGCCGAGACATTGGAATAGAGTTTAGCATTGAGAAATGCGAAATTCTGGTGTTGAATAAAGGGAAATATCAAACAAAAGAAGGAATCAAATTAAGGAACCAAGGAATAAACAGAACGCTTGTGGCTAGTTAAAATTACAAAATTAATCAAAATAGTTTGACAACTGCTATTGTAAGATACTCCGAGCCTTTCTTAAACTGGGCAAGAATAGAAATCAATCTGAGTCGTAAAACAAGAAAACTGATAAGAGTGCATGAAGCTTTGCAACCATGAAACGATGTTGACAGAAACTATGTGGAAAGAAAATAGATACGAAGAGGGCTTGATAGTATCGAGTAGTGCATCAAAACAACTTCAAAGTCCGAGAAAGAAAAGCCTAATTGCAACAACTAAAGACGACAATAGAATCCAAAAGAAGACGAATATAGGGGAAAAGAACTCGAACAAAGAGAGAATCCCCAAATAAGAAATGTAACTACTGTATGGTCATTACTTTATGTTCTCTAAGAGTTTTCTTTGTTCCAGTTTTGTGATGTCAACGAATACTCGTTGTCACTTTCGTAATGCTCGTTGTAGTAGAGACTTTGTAATCATAGATACAACTTATAGTAACAGCGTTGAACAATACTGATGTCAGACGCCTTCGAATATCATTCGCACTAATAGTACTTGCTCGATAATACTCGCTCCATAAGTAACCACCGTATCAGTCAGTCATATGACATGCGTGATACACGCTTAGGCGATCATGTATCTTTCGATACATGACTGATAAGGTAGATTTCTTCCCACAGTTGGTTGCTATTACTTTCTGCGGTAGGCCATTTGCCATCCAAGGCTATATAACCCGGTCTGTCCTGTTATTTGCCCATAGCTAGGGGGAGAAAAGAGGATCCATGCCTTTGCCAAAGGTAATAGAACGCAAGTGAATGTAATGGATTCGACTAGAATTCGAACTTGGCTCTCCGATTCCTCGATCCTAGCCGCTATCCATTACTCCGCTTAGTGATCTGAATAGAGAAATAGTATAGAGAATAGAGTAGACAATAGCGGTCCGTATAGTAATAGAAGATAAAATAGAAATAGGGATCCGAATAGTAATAGAGGATAGAGTAGAAATAGTGATCAGTTATACGTCACGCTACTTTCCACTTATGCGTTTTTCCCATGGTCACCTGATCCACTTAATTCAATAATGGAATCGCCTGTGCTTACTCACTGGCGATCTATATTCAAACTCAAGTGTCGGCAGCGACACGTTATTCCTACATAACACCCAGAAAACACATGAGCAGCTGACAACTTGATCAAGTTATGATGACACACTAAGAATACCACCAGCAAATATGCCCACTGGTCGCTTATGGTACAGTTTTTCCGTAAAACCTTTTCACTAAAATTATTCTTCCTTATAAACATCACCAATTCTGGATAGGCCTTGATGTAAACAATTTAATATCTTTTAGAGATTTTTATTTGTTTTATTTTAGCCAAAGAAGTAATTTATTACTTGTCATCATTTTCATCCGACTTAGCGAGTGCAATGCTAATATTCAGGTATGATTTCTAAAGAATTCTGAAACTCATCTAATTTCGCAAAACTAATTAACTTCCTTAATTAGCTCTTTTCACACATTTAATTGCGTAATCATTAAACGCAGTCAAGCCATCTTTATTCCTTTTTCTTAGTTCTATACCGCAAAAACCAGGCCTTTCTATATTTAATTCCTGTCGCGATTGATTCACCATCCACCACAATACAACTGCCTCGGTGTAGCACGGAATTAAATTAGGTGAAAATTTCGATAAATATTTTGAGTAAAACAATTATGGAACACGAAACTGACAGTGGCAGTCATGATCAGAGCTGTGCAGGTGGACGCCGCCGAACATTTTTATCAAAGAAGCTGGAAAAACTACAGACCAAGGGAAGGATCGAGACAATTCAGACGATTTCTTCTTCTTCTACTTCTTCTTCTTCTTCTTCTTCTTCTTCTTTTTCTTCTTCTTCTTCTTCTTCTTCTTCTTCTTCTTCTATGTGCCGTGTTCCCTCAGAACGTCGGCAATTATGGCTATCCACAATTTCCTGTCCTTTGTAGCTCTTAATTAATTTCGTATTTTTGTTATTCTCTTCTAAACCTTGTTTCACCATCCATTTACTCAAAGTCGCGAGGTAGGTTATGTGTTGTTTTCCTGTGTTCCTGTTGCCTTCAATATGCCCTGTCAGTATCAAATTTTCCATAGCTTCCTTTCCTTATTATGAAAGCTTAAAATATTTTAGCTGTCTCTTTCTGATGTTAAGTATAAGTGTCTTTTTCGTTTCCATTTTCTTTTCGTCGTTGGTCACATATTCGGTCTATGGTATTCACATCATTTTTCTGTAGAACCACATTTTTGTTGCTTCAAGTCTCCTCTACATTTGCAAGGCCTCTGGTTGAGAGATTGGAAGTTTTGAGTAGCAGGACACCACCTCTTAATTACTGTTGTTCCCTTGAACATCGTGACACATGGTGTTCGCACCTGTTAGGGTCTCAGCTATGTGAAAATATTGTTTTAATTTTTGTTTGGTGGTTCAGTAAGAAAGTATAAAAATACATCATGGTAAAATTACCAGCGATATATTTATAATAAAAAAGCGAACAGTTGTAATACATTTTTATAGCAAAATGACAATCATTACAGTACTAAGGTATAAAAAAATAAATTTTATAGTAAAATTACCAGCAATGCATTTTGTCATCTACAAACTATATATCTAAAAAAACGTGCGTTTGCCCTGAAAGTATATTATTTTAAGTTATTGTTGTAACCTGGGGAAGGTTACTGAATAGAATAATCAAATGAATGTTGGTAATGAACGATAAAACTTAAGACAAGAACAACACATATAAGATTCGCCAGCGACACGTAGAAGTAAAGTGAATTCCACAACGAATCTTCGACTCTATGATATCTACCAACTGCGCTACAAGGTCAGATGTGGCACAAGGCTGAATATAATGTGGGGTATCCGAGCCCGTTCGCACGGACAAAAATTCCCCGTAGACTCCGTATAAAACGGGGTCGGGTAGCTGTTTCTCGAGACGAGACGAGACTCTACCCTTCGACATAGCCTCGTCTGGGGATCATCTCCGCCCGGAGGCAGAGAGTTTGACCAGCACAGTTGGAGACGAATCTCCAACTCTAGGATATTTGCCAACCGCCCCACGCGGTCAGATGTGGCGCATGGCCGAATTTAACGTGGGGTATCCGAGCCCGTAGGCTCGTGCAAAAACTTCCCGTATACCCCGTAAAAAACGGGTTCGGGTAGCTGTCTACCACCCCAGACGAGACTCTGTCTTTCGACATAGCCTCGTCTGGGGATCCTCTCCGCCTGGAGGCAGAGAGTTTGACCAGCACAGCTGGAGACGAATCTCCAACTCTAGAGCAACATACAGTATTCACTACTATATTTATGGGAATGGCGGCATACCCATTATCGTCCGTAGGTATGCTACAACAATTATGTACAAAATATTTCTAGTTGAAGCAAGAAGAATCATAATGGATCTCCTTGAGTTGAATTAGAAAATTGCGTAGAAAATATTTATATTTCTGCATTAAATAAACCACAGCAGTTGATATGCCGCTACACAAAACAACCAAAGAAACCAATCATCTGTGAGGAGATTGTTCAGCATTCACTAGCATATAAGATGACAAATATTACGTAACAGTTCAAAAATCCTTTCTTTGTTTCTAATAATGTTTTCTGTTTCTTAATACGTTGCTTAGTTTTTGGAAGGCATCTTTCGCTATCCCAATGCATCTTTGAATTTCAGTGTTGTTTTTTCCGTTCTCTGTTAAACACTTCACAGATATTTAAATTGTTGTACTTGTTTGATTTTGGTATCTCCAATTTGTAATTTATATGTTGGTTTGCTAACAACCATGCATTCTGTCTTTTTGCAATTGATGCTTAGTAAATGTCTTCTAGTTTTTCTTCACGACAGACTGTAGGAGTTTTCGTAATTTCCTTTGTAAGTGTACTATCAACATTTTTTATCTGCATATCTTATGTTGTTAATATTATGGCAGTCAATAATAAATCATGACAGGACTTAATAATTCTCTCACAATCGCCTCACTTAATAGGTTGAATAAGTCCGGTGAGAAGACAAATCCTTGTCTTACACCCCTTCTATATGACAGCAGTTTTAAAATCGGCTAGAATACTGGGCAGAATACTGGAATGTCGAGGAGATTGTTGTCACTTGATCTCCACTGATGTCGTGAAATCTCAACGATTACAAACAATGAATAAGAAGAGAAATAGTATGAATCCTATAAAGTGTGATCTATTAAATTATTTTAAAATGTTTTCGTGGCATGCTATTTTTGATAGGTTTCTATGCACGGATATAATATAATAATTCTATTGCTAATTGTTAATCTAATTGTTAAGTTAATTTTTAAGTTAATTGTTAATTATTAGTCAATTGTTACTTGTTAGTTAATTGTTGATTGTTAATTGCTAGTTAATTCTATTGCTAATTGTTAATTAAAGCAAGAATCTTAATTACAAATAACAAGAGAGTAATATTTACTAATCTCCAACGTATCTGTATTTAAAGAGCTTAGCTTAGTATGGCACAAGGTTACAAAAGCGGAGCAACCATTAAAAATTATACTCGTCAGCGAGAGATTAACCTTTCAACCCATATGTACGTAAAGAGGAGTCATCAGGTATTTACTAAAGTTAGCTTAGTCTGACACAAGTCTATATAGGGGAGGAATAGAGATCGTGTTCTGCCATTCCTCCAATGAGAACGATGGATGTGGCTATAAAATCAGTATTAAAAGCTACATAACAGTTTTAGCTAATAAGTTGGATATATACTCGATTTCAACACTTATATTGGGCTTTTGCGAGACGAATGGGCGAAATGAACATATCGTGTAATTTGATAAACATATCAGATTGGATACAAATTAGTGCCGGTTATCAACTGTTGTTTAAGAATATTAGGTTTTCAAGGATATCGAGTTTCCTAGATTGTGTTCGGGTATGGTTAATCTTTATGACGAAAACAGAAATTGATTATTATTATTATTATTATTATTATTATTGAAGGAGAGGGCAGCGCGCTGGTGTACAAATATACAAAGACCAATTTGCCCATTATGACACCCAGTCAGATAAGGGTATACCAGGCACATGCAACACAGCCAAGTGCGAAAAATATGGTGACATGTTTTGATGAAAGCAGTGCATATCCTTGCAGTTTGGGCTCAACTAAAAATAACTTTAGGTCAGTTAACCCATTCTGATCAGACGGTCTCCAACTGAGAGTGTTCTCAAGTATTTAGATGTGATTCTCAAATAGTTTTGACTAATTCATCGTTCAAACTTAAGATAATAACTCTCTCTCTCTCTCTGTCTCTCTCTCTCTCTCTACATATGGCTATGAAGCTTTCCCACTCCCCCTGCTCATAAGCGGAGAGTCACAGCGAATCAACCCTTAGAGGACATGCATAACGAGCTCGGCAATTGACAAATAAATCTGCAGTATTGAACGGGATATCGACTGTAGCTCATCTTAATTCACCAAGACAAAACATGTACATCAATTAAGATCAGATTAAGATCAGAAGGCACGAGAGCCATTCCTGGTGTAGTATCAGGTCATTTATTATTATCATTATTATTGACTTGTTTATCGTTTTTACTCTTTTGAACAGCGGAGATCAGAAATAAAGTAATTTCGAAGAGATTTGAACTCGGATCCCGTATGCTAGGGAGGCTGTTTAAAATGGACGAGGTCAGACTGAAAATAAAATAAGACGGGAACTATAACGAAACAAGATTACACTCAAGATACAGACAGATTAATTTTCTGTGACATAATAAAGAAAGTGGGCTTGGAAAATTTAATACTCACGAGGCATATTGAAGGCAGGATTAAGAAAAGGAAACAGCGAGTAACCTACTTAATGCGTTGGTGTGATTGGATAACAGAGCAGCGACTAAGAAGGATGATGAAAAGTCAAAGGTTCCTTAGAGTTACAAGGGATAAGGAAGTAGTTGAGAGTAGATTTGAACTTCGCCTCAAATGATTATGGCGCATCGTTCAGTAAAGATGACCTCGAGAACGCGAATATGTGGGCTCAAGTCTCGTCGTAATTAGCTTTATTTCCTCGCAAGTACTGGTTGTAATGTGACTCATTTAAGTTAAAATTTTACTAACTTTTGTCTGTAAAATAAACACGTCCATGGTAATTATTCTGCGAACTTTCCTCCATGGTACATAGATTTTATGAATTTAAGTGCAGTACTAGATTGACAACAGGTTCTTATCATTTTACACTTGAAATGGCTAGATGTAGACGTAGGTTCTATGTTAGCAGTTTCTTCTATCGCACTTCTCGCTTATGGAAATCTCTACCAGTTTCTTGCTTCCCAATCAACTTTGATCTTCAAAAATTTAAATTCAATGTCAAACGTTATCTGCTTTCTTCCTAATTCTTATTATTTTATTGTCTGCTTTCCTTAATAGTAGTTTTTTTCTTATATTCTCTAACACTCTGTGTCTTGTTGCGTCCTATTGGCTTTATTAGCTTGCTATGTGTGAAATGATTTAAAGAAATGTCCCTGTTCAATGTTTTGCTCATGGTTTCACGTCTAATGTCCATGGATACAATTCTTCTATTTGATATTGATGACAAAATATTTACCGTCTTTTTTATGCTGTTATATTAATATTAAGTCCTTTGATTTTGGTTTCTTGGAGCATACATCAATATTAAGTTAAGACAGATTACTTCATCTAATATAAATTGTAGCATTGCCGTTCTTCCGTACTTTCATTTTATTTCTAACTGAAAACGTGAAAAAAGGAAAATTGTAAGAAGACAATATATGAACGTCTGTACGAGGAATAACCCAAGTTACGAACTACAAGTTAGAGATGTCAAAATCCAATACAGAAATTTAATTTTCTGGGAAGACGCCATTAAAAATATTAAATAATTAATAGTAATTAAATATATTAAATATTAATTAATTATATGAAATGTGTAAGTTGCATAAATATGTCACCACATTAAGTTCAAATTGCACAGCAGCAATTCTGCTTATATAAGATATTTGACCTTTGACTCTTTACACCAAATTCATCCGCCTCATCCGCATCTCTTAGATCATTTAAAACTGAGTTTTATTTTGGGAGGAGAACGGAATGACTTTTCCTGTTGTCAAACGTTAAATGTTAACAAATTCTTATTTAAAACCTTTGTACTTGCCTCTAGTTGCATATAAAGATTTTGCCATAGGGTCATTTTGTGTTAGGGGGCGAGTTAAAAACAGAAGCAATATTTGTAGGTTCTGGGCATTGATAGTTATAACATAGATTTGTCGCAAAGAAACCAAAAATCAAAGGACTTGATATTGATATAACAGCATAAGGTAATAGCTTTAGAAAAGACAGTAAATATTTTGTCATCAATATCATTTCACCCAAAGCAAAACAATAAATAACCTAAGACGCAAGAGGCTACTGAAAGAGAATATGAGAAAACTACTATTAAGGAGGGGAGACAACAAACTAATGAGAATTAGGAAAACAAAAGATAATGATTGACATTGCATTTAAACCTTGTAGATCAAAGTTGACCGGGAAGCAAGAAGTGCGAAAGAAGAAACTGATAGCATAAAACTTATGGTTACATCTAGCCATTTCAACTTTAAAATGAGGGGACCTGCACTTAAATTCATAAAGTCTAGGTACCATAGAAGAAAGTTCATCAGAACAATTACCATGAAAATATTTATAGAAAAGGTACAGGAAAGCTACTTTACGGCGATGGAAGAGGGACTGAAGCCGAGATGCCAGGTCGAGAGCAATAGCATTGCAAATTCTTCCTTGGATTTTATCAAGAATCTCTAAATATATATCAGGAGCACTAGACCAGATGTTGGAGCAAACATCGATAAAGTTTCATCATTCCCCGTAAACAAAAACTTTGAACAGCCAGAAAGATCGATATCACTTTTGTGAGTTAGCAAAGATGTGTAAAATATTGGTAAGAGGTTATTTACGAAGTTTTTGAAGATTAGAAATCACACATTACAGTGTGCCTTCAAGGGAAAGCAACAACGACGACGACGATGATGATGATGATGATGATGATGATGATGATGATCGATCATATTCGAAGTTTTTCTTTGTAATTCTTCGGACTTTTATTTCAGTAAACGTGCATTAAACTACAGAGTGCCCCCTCCTAAATTGAAATCATTTGAAATATGAATATCTGAGTAACTACATGTTCAAAGCAAACGAAATTAAATAAACTTCATGTTAAACAATAAAAGATTTATTTATCAAAATTCGAACAAGTTATTCAAAGGGATGTAAATTTTATAACTGATAAAATTAAACAAGCCAAAATTGATGTAATGAAGGGTGGCTAAAAACTTATCATAGCCACTGTAGGAAAATTATATAACGGATATTTTCTTTTTATTGGTTAGCGGAGAGTGATTCAAATATTTCCGAGTCTCTACACACAAAATCTTGTCAAGTCACTCTTTCTATTTCATTCAAACAGAAAATTATATTCAACGATTTTATTTCGGGGAGGTGACGGTTACTTGTGGGTCAGGGATGTTTGCTGAAGAAAATCTCCTGGGAAGAACGTATTTGTAAATATGACGGTAGAGAAAACACAAGACACAAGAAAAAAACAACCTTTTGTTTATCAAGAACAAATATCAATCGAAAATGTTAATATCCAGGTCAAATAAATAACTATATAGTATACTAATTTTTTTAAAAGTACAAAAAGGTGAGTAGTGTACCAAGTCACGTCCCGGTAACGATCGAAACCATTAAATTCCCTTAACGTTACTAAACAATTAGTTTCGATGTTTTTTGAAGTGAATAAAAGAAGCAAGAAAAATATTTTGAAGTGAATAAGAGAAGAAAGAAAAAAAGAGTTCAAAAGTGGCGTTAATCTTATATATAAAGGGCAGTGCAAGTGTGTGTGTGTGTGTTTGTTCGTGTGTATGTGTTCAAGCAACTCCTCTGCTCCCACTGGTCTGATTTCATTGATTCATAGCTCATTCGAAAGCCCTAGAAAAGTTAGGCGCAGGGAACGATTTTCGTTGAGCTCAGATTCAAGGTTGCCAGATTATACGAGGTTAAAAATATATATTAATATATTGTAATAACCATTATCGTTGCTTTCATGGTTCAAGGGGAGTAACTCTTATTTTTCCTTTAGTATCCTAAATTGCAGCTAGCTTAGATTGTTAAGCTAGCTAAAATTTTAATCTAGCTTAAAAGCCGCACTATCGGGAGGCATTTAAGCTAGCTCCTCTTGGTTTGGCCATCATCATAATAGATAGAGAGGTAAAGATGCAATAGGCATCAATAAATTACAGAAGAACTCAAAACTGATCACTGCATTTAAGTATTGAATTAATGTTTAGCTTTCCTTTTAAAAGTTCAACGATAATTCTTCTGCTGACACTTAATTTAAAGACGATTTGATGTACGTAGGTCCTTACTTTTCGTACAAACAATTATTTTTATTTCATGGATAGCAGAACAGGGGACAATTTATAAAATAAAATTAAGATAGGGTAAAGTTAGGAAAATAGAAATTAGAATTATACATTCAATATTTGAAGAGTTAGAGCTAATTAAGTAAAACCTATATTATGGAATCTATATGAATGAATTCGAAATTGGAGCTCAATTCTCCAACGAATTTTGAAATTAAAAAGCCTCAGCTCTACTTTATAGTAATTTGGTGTTTACTCGATCTCTCACGAAGTCGCGTTGTGATACAAGGTCAGTTTACTGTGGGAAGTCTGAGCGCGTACACCCGGGCAAGGAATAAAAATTCCCCGAGATCCCGCAACCGGCAGTTGCGCTGGCCTCGGTGCAAGCAGCGATCCCTCTCTCTAGAGCAATAAGAGGGCGCGGCCTCGGGCAGCTGGTCCTCAGTTCCAGGTACTTCTCAGTATAATTTTCCTCAGTTGCGACTCTGTCCTTTGACGGAGCCTCCCCTGAGCGCACTCTGCTCAAAGACAGACACGCAACTTACATCTTGTCCATATACAGTTTTTAAAGCTTCAGTACACATTTTATAAAGCTGTGCTATAAGGCTTTCATTGATCACAGGAATAAAATTCAAATCCTATGATTTTGAACCTAAACTTAATGTTTAAACTCGTTTCTTTAAAAAATGGTAACGATTTGGTAAAAGAATATTTTGTGTCATTATTTATCATGTCGAACCCCAACTTTCAAATTGAGTGCAATACCAGGATTCCGCACTCGACCTACCCTACTGTACCAACGGCCAAGGTGGAGAGTTCCTACGATGGCATCACCAGCCAGGTGAACCTTCAAAGTGTAAGACATTGACTGTAATTTGACCTGGAGAGGGATGGTCTCCGCCAGGTCTAGTTCTCCAAGACGCATTAAACATAAATAAACTTGATACCAAACATAGAAAAATGGTTATCAAATTTGTTTAGCAGCACAAATTCCTTTTCACGTAGGGATTTCTACGAATCTATATCTGCTAGCCTAAGTTTCCTACAGATTCGTATAAGTCTCGACAAAAACGTGCTTTCATCAATAGTTAATCCAAACCTCGCTGTCAGATTGGTCTCCATGGCCGAACACTTTCCGATGGAAAAAAAAAGATGCAAAATCGATTTCTTGCGGAGGCACAATTATTCTTTAGTAAGGACTTCTCAATTTAACCGTTTGTTATTAATTTCTCTGTTTAATAAAATAAAAACAGGAATATCAACTCAAACACGCGTACCCACTAAAAATAACTTTTATAGTTATGTGACATATCTATATATTCAAACAAGTTTGATTAAAAAAAACTGACAATATCCGTTTAATTCTTTTTATCGTATATTTTCAATTTTCGAATTAAGTGTTGCGTATTGTGATCAAAATTGTGGAAAAAAACCTCTCCAAAATTACTGCTGTGTTATTTTGTCCAAGTACTTTCGGTCGTCTCGGTCTTTTTCAAGAACCAATGTAGTGTCTCGCAGCCCAAATTCCTTTGTCTACATCCTGGTATTATTTGGAAAGCTGAAAGTTTGAAATAGTGTAGTGATGTCAAGTGTAAAGTTTGTTGGGGGCGAGCTCGCACCCAAAAGTATGCGATTTATATTTATTCATTATATATATATATATATATATATATTGTGCATATTATATATATGTCACTTCAAGATACCGTCTCCTGAGGTGAATGATGTTTTAATATGGACTTTATTTTATATAATAATAGCTTCTAGGATTTTGAGCCTTACTTTACATTGAGTACTGTAGAGTATATGCCGTAATTACCCATGTATAATACGCCTTCATCCATAATACACACACATAAAATTGTACTGAAAATGTTGGAAAATGCTTCTATTCACGCATAATACGCACCCCTTGTTTGGAAATCAAACCCTATAAATTGTAACTCTCCAATTTCATTACGGCCAGCGTTTCCCACTCTTATTCAAAAAAAATGGTTTTAAACATAGAATAATATTATTCTAATTTAGTTTTATGATAATCCTTATTTTATTTTACGGCAACTTTTTTTAAAGATTTTTTGTAGCTGTGCATAATACGCACCCCTGAAAAATGCGTATTATGCATGGATAATTACGGTATACATATATATATATGTATATATATATATATATATATATATATATATATATATATACATACATACATACATACATATATATATATATATATATATATATATATATATATATATATATATATATATTGCATGTCCCTTAAGGACGCAGGCAAGAATGGATCTCTGCAGATTCCGCTTCTTATTGTCATATATTCCCGGAGAAGATTGTAGAGTGGCTCTCCGTTTTCTTCTCCACGGTTTGAAATTCAGTGTTTTCCTTCTCTCTGATTGATTGCTACCCGTTTGAAATTCGGTGAAGATTTTCTAGATCGACGGACACCTGAATACGACTACGACCGGAAGACATAATGTCAGAAACGTGATAAGAGTCACAAAAATAAGAATATTAACTCGAATATAAATAATGTTAACACCTCACCCCAGAAATTCAGAGATACTATTAGTTTCATTTTAATTTCTGTTGCTTTTTGTCACAAGTACTAAGACAGTCATTCTATGGCTGTCAGTGGTAATGTTTAAATTTATTATTAAGTGAAGCTATTATTGATTTTTGTGCAGTATTTCTTTCATCTTAATGTTAGCTGCTTTTCATCAGAACTACCAAACTGTCATTCTATGGCGTTGTGTAAGAATATTAACATTCCAGTTTATTACCAGTACGTTTTTTTCTTTCAATATTACTTTTTGTTAGGGCATTTGAAAAAAAATTATGTCACACTCCTGCATGTCTGCTGGATCACTGAATAAATAGATCTACGTGGAAAAGCTAGGATAGCTTCATGATTATTAATGTTTATTAAAACTACAAAAGTAAATTCAGAATGTATTTGACTTTCACTGTATTTTACGCTTCTACTGAGAAAAGTCTACGACCTCAAATTCCATTTCCTTTGACAATTCCTACCATTTTAGTTTCATCTCTAACATTCACTTCAAATTATTGTGCCGAGATGAGAAAATATATTACTTTTACGAAATTACCGGGAATCCGTAATGGTAAAGATTCGATTTAAAAATTCGTTTTAATGTTCTTGAATGTTCTTATTACGCGTTCACTATGTTAAAATTGGCATTTTTCTTTATATCCCAACAATATTTTGTTTTATTCAAATTCACCCCAAGCAAGGCAATAAAGCCACTAAGGCAAAAGGAATTACAGAATTAGAAAACAATAGAAGAGCGTCAGGAAGACAGTAGATAACGATTATCATTGCATTTAAATTAAAGTAGGCCGGGAAGCATGGAGCCGGAAGAGAGTTCCACAAGTGCGAGAAAAGAAACTGTTAACATAGAACTTACGGTTACATCTAGCCAATTCAACTGTAAATTGATTAGATCTTGTTGCTAATCTAGTAGTGAGCTTAAATTCATAAATTCTATGTATCACAGCGAAGACTGCATCCGAATAATTAGCACGGAAGTATTTATAGAAAAGGCACAGAGAAACAAAATATCAGCCATGATTAAGAATTTTTTAAACTGAGTACGTATTTTTTTTTTTTTTATTTATACAGGGTGCGATGGATTAATTATCATCGAAAGGACACCAAAATAAAACTAAAACCGGCATCTCATTTTTACAGATATAATTACCAATATTACACAAAAATATCTTAAAATACTAAAGAGTAAATGTATTCAATAAAATCACTATTAGCTTTAACCACAGCCTCCAGACGACTTCGGAATCTCCTGAAAATCTTCTGGACGGTCTCCTTGTTGTGAATACTATCATAATCCTTGCCTTCAGTTCATCTTTGGTGTTACAAGGAGTTTTGTTGGTCTCTTGCTCAATTACGCCTCACACATAATAATGAAGGGGGTTGCAGTCTGGAGAATTAAGTGGCCAGATGTAAGGGGTGATGTGGTCGCAGAAATTGTCTTACAGCCATAACTGGGTTGCCCTGCTCGTGTGGCATGGAGCAGAGTCCTGTTGTCAGATATAGGGTCTTCCAGCGGCCACCCTCCAGGGCAGCACTACCTTTTCAAGGCACTTGATATAGGATGTGTTGAGTCTCAGGCACTGTGGGAAGATGAATGGCGACATAATATCACCATCACTAGTGATCGCTCTATACACCTTTGTAATCACCATTAGACTCATCCAACTCTTTCCGAATCCTCTGAACTGTCTTTAGATTGACACCCAAACACTGAAATTTTCTTATTGGAGCTTTCGGCCGGAATGCCAGGCAGTACAGTATGCTGTTCCCAAATTTCTGACGTAGCAAATTGCCCCATGGTATCCTTTGTCTCAGAGACGGTGCCCAACTGTCCCTACTTTACTGGGCAGTTGACAAAATCAAAAACAAGCAAAGCGCATGCGCGAAATTAAAACATATAAATGGTGACAATTTACCCATCGCCCCTTGTATGTATCTATATGGATAAGAATGTTTGTGGTGTCTATGCGGTAGGGACATTTTCTTTGTTTAGATTCTGCTATCTTTTGAATAAGTCTACGGTGATGTCGTGTGTAATGCTTATTGGAACGTGGCTGTAACATAAAGAATGCCTATTTGTTATTATACACACACACACACACACACACACACACACACACACACATATATATATATATATATATATATATATATATATAGGTAATTATTATTAATATATTTGCACGTTTTCCTGAATAGAGTTGGAAACTATGTAAAAAATAAAGCTCGGTCATCCATTAGAAAATGTTTTTGGTTTATTAGTGACCCATATATACACTATTCATAAATACTTACACATATGTTTATGTAAGTAACATTGTTTTTCAAATATCTTCTTATTGACTACATGTATTCGAGCTTAATATAAATTTTATGTAACACGGGCCGTAAACTATACCTGAGGGATGATGACTATGCAAAAAATATCTAAACACTTCATAGCCATTGATGCATCAGTAAAACTTGATAAATTACGAGGGCCCATAGTGCAAAGAAACTTTTTACAAACCCGACTCCGTTCACTCAAAGGGAAGATAAGGAAAACTTTTGCCTTTCACTCGATCCATGGAAACCTAATTAAAAACTGAGATGCGTAAACATCCACTAGAAAAGAGTATTTCACAACTGTTGAGACTCGAAATATGAACCAAAATAATTGTTTCTTTCTCGTATGGGGTCGAATTAACGTATTAATGGTAATAGTAATATAAGCCATTTTTAAGAAGGAAACATTTGGCATACATTAACCGAGCAGTCAGTACTGCTTTCGTTGAAATTTATAAAATCATTCTATCAAGTCAACAGGTTTCTCAAGTCCAGTAGCTGTTATCGCTCTTTCCAGTACTAATGGGGGTTATCTTCCTAACATTTTATTTGAAATAGTGTGGAAAGCCAACATATTGATTTTATTATTTTCTCGTTGAGTCAGAAGGGCTGTAGATGGTCCTCAAATTATGTGTTTTTTGTTATTACATAAAATTCTTTGTGATTCTGTAACACCATTCTACAAGATCCGACGAAGGACAGTCCTAGTCCATTTTCCGTCAATAATGTTTGTGTTAATTCCTGACATTTGATAATGCCATTTTTTTCTCTTCGAGTTAACTGTGCTGTCCATTTTAGTTGGTGCTGCTCAAGAGATGTGGTTTCTATTATCAAGTACAGTTCTTTGTTTCTAGTTCTGCATTGTTAGTCCACAATGTTCAAGGAACGTTGAGCTTTGATAGGCTTCTCAGACGTCACTTGCTCAAGGCCTTTTTCACCATTGTTCCTATGAAGCTTTTGTATATAGCTGACACTTTAGATATTTCTGGATGGATTTGGCGCCATGCATTCATATGAAAGTTTTGATCTGACGAGGCTATTTATGAACATAACTCTTGTTTTCAGGTTGAAGCTTTGGTCTTGTAGCAATTTGCGATGTTGGACGAAACTACCTCTGGCTCAGCCTATTCTCGATCCAATTTTAGATAAACCTTTCCAAAACATAAACTATGATCTGTTTTACTTTTCTCCTATACTTGATTTGTTATAACTGGTCCATATGCTGAGGTATTTGAAGTGTTTGGTATTTACTAATTTCTCATACTGAATTTTTTATGATAGATTCAGAGTATATGCCATCATTGTTTTCATTCCAATTCCAGATCATAGTTTATGTTTTGGAAAGGTTTATCTTCAGTCCTATTTCTTGGAACACTTGATATAGGATGTAGGTTTTCTGTTCAAGATCATTCTTATTCTAACTATGAATACCTATGTCATCAGCATCGCCCCACTCATCATCAGTACATTGCCTTTGGGATGGAAAACGGGATTGTTGTCTTCTATTGGTAGATTCAGTCGAGAGGTTGTATGAAATGGTTAAATGGTCAATGTCAATCTATTTATATCTGTGTTTGTAAATGCAAAGGATATAGTCTAGGAAGAGATTAAATAGACTGAAGCTCTCATTTCCTTTTCTACGTTTGCAATGTTTCCATATTGAGGTTTTCGCAAGACACGTGAATTTTTATTGATTTATACAGTTCCTCTATTACATTAAGTGGACTCTGAGCTTGGAATGTAGTTCCTAATGGCTGATATGAAATCTCTATTGATGTGGTCATATGCTTCTATGAGGACGATAAAGCAGCTATACGGTTTCCTATTTGAGAGGCAAACTATTTCTTGGAGTTGTTTGATATGAAATGACTTTATTATTTCTTAATTTTTTAATAGCTTTTTAAAAAATTTCCCTATCAGTAGATTTATTATTATTTATGTTTGAAGAAGGACTTTGTAATTATTGGATGAGCATTGGTATATGTCCCAATTCTGCAGGCATCTTAAGTTTAGCGTGGTCAGGGTTGAAATGTGATTCGAAGTGTTTGTTGAGACCAGGAAATTTCTTCTTAGGAGGTTTTGATTGTTTGATATTATTGTGATTTTTCGTTTTTTTTTTCCACATTTTAACAAATTGTCTATGCTGCTTGGCTTTATTAATTTCATTTCCAGTTTTTCGGAGGTTCTAATTTCTCAAAGAATTAGCTGTTTTTTTTTTTTAATTTCTTTGTTAATTGTTTGCTATTTTCCCTTTCATTCCCCATCGCTTCTGTTTGTTTCTTTCTTGTATCAGTTTTTTCAACTCATTATTGTCATCCCATCGGTGTATCTTTTTTTCCTCCTAAATATTCTTGAAATGGATTCTATTTCTTTGTCAATTTGGATTCTATTCCAAATGTACCTTTTCATTTTTAAGTGCTTGGATGTTATAACTCGGTGTTTTTCGTGTTATATGTGATCGGAAGTGAGCTATTTTGTTGGCTGTTGTCAGTTTAGTTACAAGTAGTCTGTTATCTGATTCAAAGTAGGAGTTGTATATTCTAACATCTGTTACAAACTGCTTAATCTAAAAGTCTGGGATGCTAAAGTCAATAATCTTTTTCGATATACTATATAGATTAGGTCATTTGATGTAAACTTTCATGGGATGGTCGAACTATGTGTTAATGATGGAATATCCTTTTAGTAACGAAAGTTTAGCAAGAGGTCTCCATTTCTCTTTGAAGTTTCAAAGGGCGATACGTTCTTACCATCAAAGGAGCAGTGGCGTTTTTAAATTCTTGAGGTAGCATTAAAATCCCCATTAATGTATTTTTCTGTTTATTTAGAAATATAAAAATTTTAGTCCTGTGTAGAATTTCAGCGCTTTTTTCAATGGGGGGGGGTATCGGCTGATCTCACTCGGATCTTACAGCCATGAACAGCAATATCGGTAGTCAACAGTCTTTCTGGCGAGTATATGATATTCCAACTACATATTGTCTTTTCTCCTTGTAGCCAGTTTAAATTAACTTGTATCCCGAATGCGCAGTAGAGTAACCACCTAGTCGGCATACTTGCTGTATACAGACAACATCAAGTTTTGCTTTCTTGCATTCTTCTAAAATCACCTTCTTCTGAAATCATCCATTCCTGACTGGATATTGATTTGTCCTATTTCCCACTGGAAGATAAGTTTTGATTTTTTTAGTTAATTTTTTAGTTGATATTGTTTCCCCTAGAGAATCATCACTTGATAACCCGCGTGACGGACGATGCGGTATTATATTTTGGGACATTCCGAATACTGTAGGAAACTGGAGCCAAATACTATAGGAAACTGGGGCTTCAGGACAAGGCTATTCCCACACGACAATAGATAATCCTGACAACTAAAGAAATTAGTGGTCCTGCAAGAAAAAACAAAGTCTGTATGTTTAAAACGTCACCAAGGAGACTGAGACGAAACATCGGTATATAATATGCACAGAGAAAGTGAGAGAGCGAGCGAAAGAAAGAGTGAGTGAAAGAGAGAAAGCGATGACAAAATGTGTAATTACTCAAAATGATTTATAGCGCCTAGAGATAATTTAAATCTGTTATCTATTTTGAAATGAGGGTTAATGAACTCATAGAGACTTGCAAAGCACTATTTGTATTATTCACTAATTCATCATGCATTGTTACACACACATATATATATATATGTGTGTGTGTGTGTGTGTGTGTGTGTGTGTGTGTGTGTGTATGTGTGTGTGTGTGTGTGTGTGTGTGTGAGGCATGGTAGAGTAAATGTTTAGCGGCACGGATTGAGGAATCGGAGAGCCGAGTTCGAATTCCAGTCGATACCTCCGTAATAATACCCTTGGGAAAAGTATGAATCCTCTTCCCAGCTATGGGTAAATAGCGGTACGGACTGGGTTCCATAGCCTTGGATGGCAACTGGTCTAGCAGAAGGACAACGCTGAATTCAAAACCTGCGGAGGGTCGATGGAGACTTTGGGACACACACAAGTTTCTATTTATATTACCAAATACTATGTTTAGTATGGCACAAGGCCATAACCAATTAAAATCTCTCATTATTATACGTTTGTCATATAATTTGGCACAAAAGGCTGCTTAATAATGTTTTATTAAATTTGACTCAGCTTTAAATACGTTGAAATACCGGTTAGGCAACGTTAATCTGGTCAGTACCTAGATGGGTACAGCGTGAGAATACTTGATGCTGTAAGTTTGGATTTGCAGGTGGTGTAATGTATAGTGGCTCAGAATTGTTAATTGGAGAGCCGAGTTCTAATTCAAGTTGGGTTCGTTATATTCACTTATGCCCAAATATTCTTGAGAAAGGTATGAATCCATCTTTTCTCTCCCCCCAGTTATGGGTTAGTTAGTAAGACTTCTATCACTATATCATTTTTATCTCCAAAAATCATACAAACTAAAAAAATAAATTTTCTGGCTTTAAATAACTTGCAAAGGGTTGATAAGCTGTAGAAAACGAATCAATCAGCTTTGTATCGGCACAATTATGAAATATCGCTAAAATATAATAAATATTCATGCTATATATATATATATATATATATTATATATATATATATATATATATATATATATATATATATATATATATATATATATATATATATATATATATACACGCGTGTAATAGTCTACAGTATCCTACACAGTAGGCAAGCTTGTCTCGCTAGTTCATTTAGCACTGAGTATTGAGTTCGATCCTCACTGGCTGATCTATTCTTACAGACTTGTACCACATCTATGCTACACTCAGTAAATCGCTATACAAAACAGAACAAAAAATGTAACGGAAAAAGAACGTTATATGGTTCAACCTACCTTATAAAAAATGTAAAACAAATATGATGGTAAGATATCAAGATAATCAACATAGTCTACTAGAGCTGCATAGAAAACATGCTACAAATCATAAAAACACAACAGAAAAATCAGCAGTAAAGCCAAAACACCCACATGATCTACCCGTAACTGAAATGGCGGACCTAATGTCCACTAATCGGTTACTGCCTAACACCTAATGAAATGTACCAAGCAACTGTAAGATCTAAAGGGAACTCTGATGCTACTCACGCAAAACATCCTTTAACATATTTCAAAATATGAAAATAGTACAACACTCTCAAAACATGGAATCTGAAAACCCCCAAACCGAAATACACTGAAAATAACACAGAAAATAAGAAAAACAACACCAATTTACAAAAATCTCCAAACAAGTAATTTTGCTTAGAGGTGAAATAGTAGTAATGATAACATTTATTCCAATATAAACTTCTTAGACTGGAAATAGGACAAGAACAGTGCGGGTTCGTTAAAGACACTGGTACAAGGAATGCGATATTTTTGCTTAACATGATATCAGAAAGAGCAATACAATGCAAAAAGATGTATACCCTTCTTGTATAGATTAAGAACAGTTGGAATTACTAAGTAACCATGACATATTTGGGAAGGATATTACAATAGTCCAGAACTTATATTGGCAGCAAACAGCCTGCAAACGGATAGAAAATGAATTCAATAAATCGACAAAAATAGAAAGGTATATGAATGTCTTCTCACCGAACACATACAATGGTTTAATACTGAGAGAATTAGTTCAACAAGAACTCATTATTGGCGGCCACAATCTTAATAAGATTAGAAATACAAATGACACAGTATTGAAAGCAGACGTAGAAAGGAAACTACAAGAACTCCAGTCAAAGGTATTGAAAGAAAACGAGAAGAAAGAACTACACATCGATTGTAAAAAGATAGAATGTATGGTTGTCGCAAAAGAAACAACGCAACATACGAATTACAAATTAGAGATACTAAAATCAAGCAAGTACAAAAATTTAAATATCTGGGAAATTATTTAACAGAGGACGAAAAATACGATATGGAAATCCGAAGGCAAATTGCGATAGGAAAAGATGTCTTCCAAAAGTTGAGAAAACAATATAATTTCGTTAGAAACAAAGAAATGAGTACTGGGCTCATATGTAATATCAGTCATCCTATATGACAATGAATGTTGAACAATCTCTTAGAGGAAGATGTGGCAGGAAGTAATAGAAACGTGGGTCTGCATAAGGATACTGAGGATTTCATGGTCTGAAAATATGACAAAGTTTTAGAGAAAATGAAAATAAAAAGGACACTTATACTTAACATCAGAAAGAGAAAGTTGAAATTTCTAGAGCAAATAATAAATAAAAACTGCACATAATAAAATTTACTAACAGCTACAAAGGAAAGAAAACTGTGGAGAGCCATGATCTGACACGTCACATAGAAGAAGAAACAAAAGTTAGTGCTCATTTCCTAATACAGACACAGCAAAATTCCTAATCCGCTACCTACAAATGCATCACGATTCAAAGGCAAGATAACATCCCTTAGCCTAAATATGCTAAATTTTATTTCCGATATAAAAATTTTGAAGCGAAGAAGGTATACACAATAAGTGAAATAAAGTAAAAATAAATAATTGATTCAAATAAGCAAATTCTAGATCAGCATTAAAACATTAACCGTCAAAAAGTACTGTGGATGGGGGGGTTATTTTCTTCCTAGTTCGACTTCAAATAGACGCCTAATAGCCTATATATGGAGACTGCGTAAGGAGTAATAACAGATGGTCAGAAGATTGATGGTTGCTTGAAATTGACAGTTATTATACAATATTGATTTCCACGCCCATTCTCTGTCTGTCTTTTGCTCTTCTTTCTCTCTGTTTCTCTCTCACACACGCATAGAAAGACACACACACACACACACAAGTAAATATACTGAGGAAAATGTATGAAAAAATGGAAAAGTTTTCTTGTGACGCGTTTCGTCCTTTAGGATATCATCAGATTAAATTTGTTATGTTGGTGCGACTACGCATGCGCATGAACGAGTGGTGCTGTGAATTTTAGGATTTTTTTTTTATCTAGCCGATTTCATTTAGATTGTTTTCTTTTTCTTTGCATTATTTTCGTTTGTCGATATGACAGACTGTGATAATAGAAGTTCTGCAAGGAATGGTGAAATGTTGTAAGAGCCAGAGAGCAGATTTACTGCAGATGACCTTGCGATCAAGGCACTCTTTAGACATTTACGTCATAGTGAATAGTTTTCTCCTTTGATCTGAGAAGCATTATTTTATGTCAAAGTTGTGATCAGCCTCCACTATTGTTCTTGATACATAAATATATATATCATTATCTATCTATCTATCTATCTATATATATATATATATATATATATATATATATATATATATATATATATATTTAAAATGAATACCACATAACTTATACATTGTTTTAAACAGAAAAAAACCCGCATATTTATCCCTTAAAAAGGTAATCTTTAAAAATATGGTTTAAGTTATAGTCTATTTATGGGTAAAGTGCTCAATATCAGGTTTAGAGCTTATGTAAATATAAATAGAAAAGTGAACATTGAAGACTTCAATATCCACTATATATATATATATATAAAGAAATATAGTCTTAAGATGTGCTATATTTATGGGATAAAGTGCTCAATATCAGAGATAGAGCGTGTGTAAATATAAAAGTGAACATAGAAGTCAACACTTAGAGGCGACAGTTTGTTTCATGCTATATGCAATCGTCAGGCCTGACGATTGCATATAGCATGAAACAGACTGTCGCCTCTAAGTGTTGACTTCTATGTTCACTTTTATATATATATATATATATATATATATATATATATATATATAATTTTACTATGTCAGAGTCTTATGATTATAAACACAATATCAAAGAATTGGACATTTTTTTAAAATGATATGCAATTTTCTTCATCAAGTTTCATTATTACACTACTTAATGACAAATAACTGAGTTGGTTTAAAATGCAAGTCACACTTTCTCGCCGTTGTCGAATTAGTGTGGCACTCAGTGGCTCTTCCCAAATCCATTGTGCAAAATCAGTGGGTGTGAAAGACAGACAGTCACGAGTGGACTTTCGGCTTATTTGTTTTCAATTGATGGCCCTCAAAATGAACGATGCTTTGTATGTGGTTTTGTTGTCATCAGTAGAAAGCTTTTCTTTTTTTTTATTTATCAGCGCCCTTCGTTTTTCGTTTCTAACATTTGTTCTCTTTAATTGCATTTCTATTTCAACATTAATAGAAAATATGGCAACCTTGGCTTGAAATTATCTTTCAAGGTTTTTCCATACATTGTTCCTAAATTTTTCATATACTTTATTTTAGTCACCAAATATGTTTGGTCACAAGACATCAACAGTATTAAAACTATGAGTGAAATATTCAGGGTTGGGAGGTAAAAACGAGGTCAAGGAAATGAAAAAGAGAGAGAGAGAAAGTAAAAAAAAAAAAATTAAGTGGGTGAATGAAAAACAAATAAAATTTTATTGCCATAAACGAATTAATAATGGAAATGGTTTTGTGTCTGGTTGACTGCGTTGTCGGGTCCAAATGTCGATGTTAGACGAATTTCGCAAACATTAAAGTTGAAGAAGTGATACAGGCCAAGGAAAGGATAACGAGAAAAAGGGAGAAAAATACAATCGAAGAATCCAGATGTTTTAAATACCGTGGGTAGTCGTGCTGGCACTTAACTGTTGCTCTGAGATGCGTCGACAATTGTTGATGACCGGAGGAACTTGAGTGGTGGTGCCGAAGGTCGATAAACAATTGGTGTATTTGGTTGGTACTAGCTGCCAGTCGCAGCCCAGAGCAAACGTTTTTAGCAACCAAAACATGAAGACGAAACCGCTTGGGAGATGTCGAAGGATGATAGGCAGTCAGCGAAGGTTGATAAACAGTCGGCGTATTGAGCTGGTACTAGCTCGTAGTCTTAGCCGAGGGTAGGCGATTGAAACCACAGTGATCCCCGAGGTGATGGGTAGCAGCGAGTGAAACGATAATCACCAAGTGGATTGGTAGAAGACATGGTCGGCGGGAGTCAGTTGGTTGCTGATGACTGCTGGTCACTGATGGCTGCTCACAATCATTTTCTAGTCGCTAGAAGGTGTGATTTGTCTGCTACATTTTACAATGAGTTGTCGTTCTATTTATTGTGACTGGTGGAGAACAAATAAGATGATGAGCAGTAGGGAGTGAAATCTGGCTTGCCGAGTGGTATTGGTAGAAGTCCGTTGATCACTGCTGGTGATCGTTGATGATCCCTGATGGTGTCGTTGCTGCGGATACTCTCCGATCATCTTCTTCTCCCCCTAGCTGGTTTTATGGCGTAGGAGGGTTACAACAGCACAGGGTTTGGATGCTGCTTCCGGTTATAAAGGAAAGTCGTAAAAATAACTTGGTTATTCAGTATAATGTAATTAGTCATAATAAGACTACGAACGGGAAAGAAATAGTATTGATTTTGGATAACCCTCATAAAATGTCTCCGAAACGATGTACAGAACTGATAATCTCGATCAAAACTGTTCAAGATTAAATTGAAAGAGTTCATATTCGGAAACAAAAATAACAGAGTTGAAAAGTGCCTTGCAATTGATTAGGTAACGAGAAATAAATAAGAAGGACGAATTAAGAATATTTAAAAAGAGAGTGGACAGTAATTTACTCAAGGACAACATAAAAGATCATGCATAAAAGAAGAAAAAATAAATTGAAGTAGGGATTACTGAAAACAATATAAATAATAATGATTGGTGGTGGGGTGAACAGATTACGTCATAGGTCATAACATTCGTCAAACAGCAGTTTTGTAAATTATATTAAAGACAGAAGCAAATTTGAACAAATGCATTCCCCTACGCAAAGATTGTTTACTAGAATTTTAGCTACCTACAGTTATTCAAATGCATACATTGCAGAGTTCAAATTTCAGCTGAAGGCGCTCGTGTATTCTCACTGTCGCTAGTTCTGCAACCTGACGTTCAAACGTTGCCCTGTTGATCATCATCATCATCATCATTATCAGTCCCATGATCGAGTTTGGCCGCAGGGTTGCTGCGTAGCTGAGCACCCGACCAGTTCCCTGCACATAGCTGGGTTCAAAGCCGGAGAAGTATTCATGCCTAGTGTGTCTTCGGCAAGGTGACCTGGCGGCGCCCATCCCTCTTCCGGTCAAGCTGTCTTTCAAGCTCATCTTGGTTACAACTGACTGTTGATCACATTGCGGAAACCGTCCTCTGTGGCTGTTGACTTCAGTCTAGGAAGTCCTTGGCCCAGCGATGACTAGCTGCATCCATAGCTATAGAGCCCAATATACCCTATTGTACTAGATGGCCTTTGACCTTACAAGAATACACCTTTTAACAGGTTTTGTTTTTAATCCTACTAGGTGTCTAGACACCTTTCTCGCCAGAAAAAAGCCTCATAGGGAAATTGTTTTAGTCGCCGATGACTCGACCATTTGGCAAATAGTACTAGGTTGAATAGTGTCAGTAGTAATGGTAGAGTGACCTGATAAAGAGTGTACTGCTGGACCTATCATCAACTCTTGTGGTCATATGGTAGGGCCTAAGTTTATGTAGACCTCCTCTATCTCCATTTAATGGGGATAATTCGTCCCAGTATACTTGACATGACGGGTCTTATCTGCAAAGGTCGGTACAAGTGGAACTAATAAATTTAGCTCGTCAGAACATTTTTCGTGAAAATAGCGATAGAGTAGGGAGGGCCTTCTGACATTTCTACTGTGGAAACCGGATTGTAGTGTTGAAAATATTTCGTCACCCACAAGGTCGCGTGAACTCTATCAAGACAGGCCAGTGAAGGCTCGTCAGCCCTAGTACAGATATGGCAACAATACTCTGTTTTTGGTCTAATCTAGCTCTTGAAGGTAGAGCTTAGCGAGAGGAGTCAGTTACTTTCTGGAGTTGTACATGGAACTGACCATTTTCCAGCATCTTTAACGATGGTTCGGGCTCCAGTTTGGTCTTAGGTAAGTCTCAACAGACGTCCAAAACAAGGGGAGACCCTTTAGTTATTACTGTTTATCGTGATAGGCGAAAAGTCAGGGTCTACTCGGTGATGACGAAACATTATTAGTTTGGTTTTGGAGGTATTGAATGTTACGAGCCATTTATCCAACACCGAGCTAGATCAGAGGAAAAATCAATTGCGAGGCTCAGGTCATCTTGATTTTTGGAGTTGCACCCATACACAGTTGTATTATCTGTATAGATATTTACTTAATATCGGCGTATGTTTTTGGCTTGGTTTAGTTTGTTTAACGGCATATCAACTCCTTATGGGTCATTTAATACGGAAATTTAATGTTGGGGGAGCTTGGTAATTTATTTTTCAAAAATGTATTGCTGGTGATTTTTCTCTTCCTTTTCCAATAATGTATTGCTGGTATTTTTTACTATGAAAATAGTTTGCAGGTATTCTTACTACAAAAATGCATTTTTATACTTTCGTAATGTATTGACCTCAGTTTCGGGGGTTAACTATTTTCCCATAGCTGGGATCCTAACAGGTGCTACCGCCCCGGATCAGAGTGGACCTGGGAACAACAGCAATTAAGAGGTGGTTCCACATTGCTCAAAACCTCCCAATCAGAGGTCTTGCTGCCGAATGTAGTTTATCGCTATACCCAGGAAGAGGGCATGTTTTTAGGCAGATCGTTAATATAAAATAGAAAGAGGGTAGGACAGAGAAATGATCCTTTTTGACACCATTTTCATTTCACCTGCACTGTATTATCAAGAATGGTCTTGGAAACCCCGTCACGCATTGTATTTTTCGTTTTGTTGCTGTTTTTTTTTTTCTTTTTTTCTTTTTTTCTTTTGTCAGCTGTGGTTAGGAAACTATCATACCGATGCTTCCTCATAGATTTCATAACTGTAATAGACAAGGATTGCTGTTGTTCAACAGTTTGTAGTTGGAATACTTACGATTGGTTGCTGGTGAGAATGAAGACTTTCAGAATAAAAGGAATTCAACGTTATCAAAAGAAATGAACTCAACACATGAAGGAATTATATATATATATATATATATATATATATATATATATATATATATATATATATATATATATATATATATCAAGAAATATAGTTTTAAGGTGTGCTATACTTAAGGCAAAAAAGTACTCTATATCACAGATAGAGCGTATGTAAATATAAAAGTGAACATTGAAATCAACACTCAGAGGCAACAGGATGTTTCATACTAAACGCAATCTTCAGGCGGCCTGACGATTGCGTTTAGCATGAAACATCCTGTTGCCTCTGAGAGTTGACTTCAATGTTCACTTCTGTATTTATACATATATATATATATATATATATATATATATATATATGTGTGTGTGTGTGTGTGTGTGTATGTATGTATGTGTGTGTGTGTGTGTGTGTGTGTATGTATGTGTGTGTGTGTGGAGATAAATGTCAACACCTAGAGGCAACGACGGTCTATTTCAGTATTTCAATTACCTTTGGATGAATATTTTAAAAAAATACCACGTTTGAAAGCTCATGAGATCAGTCCCAGATCCAGATCCAGGATCTTCACACTACTTGGAGGAACCACTTCCTGATTGACCAGCGCTCTGGGTAAGACGATAAACTACATCCGACAACAAGGCTTCTGATCGTGAGACTTGTTAGGCATTTGAATGACTAAGAGGAAAAATTCTCTGTAAGGCGATTCGTCCTCTCAAAGGACTTTATTGAACTAATTCAATAAAATGTTAGGCATTTATTTATTCACTTATTTATTCACTTATTTAGTCAAGTCTATGCGCACCCAGCTTGCTCCTTAGAAATTGGGTTAAAATTATCTTTAATATTTGGTTGGTGCAAAAATAATGTCGTTTTTCTTTTGAAGTTGAACGCCAAAAAACGACATTATTTTGCACCAACCTAATAGTTACTAGGATGTCGCTGAAACTTTATTCTGAATTCTATAGAATGTCTGAGCTGCTAAGCTTAAATCGTTGTCTTTTTTTCTATTCTGTCCTGGATGTTATCCCCAGATCAATTAGAATACAGAGCAATCTCGAGTTACCGAAAGTAAAAGGTCTTATTTATTATCAAAACAAATTGCGTGGAACGGTAAGGAGAAGTGAAGGAGGAGATAAGAGAAAAGGAAAGGGATTAAGGAGAATAGAAAAAATAGAGTAGAGAAAAAGGAAAATAAAGGAGATGGAAAAGTAAAAAGAGGAAACAGGATAAAAAAGGAGAGAAGAGGAAGACAGAAAGGGAAGGAGAGAATCTGAAGCGAAAATGAAAAAAATTGAGATGAGGCGAAGAGAATATACAATAGAGAATAGAAAGAGAAAATGGTAGGGCAGAGAAAAAAGTATAAAGATGAGGAAAGAGAAGGAAAAATGATGGTTATAAGAAAGAAAGAAAGAAAGAAAGAAAGAAAGAAAGAAAGAAAGAAAAAAAATTTCAGTGTCAAGTTACTTTCTGTTTAGATTACCAAACTACTGTATTAATATCAGTACGCTAATATGACAGTGAATACTGGACGATTTCCTCACAGATTAAGACAGGATTTGAGGCAACAAAAATGTTGTTCTACAGGAAGAATGCTAGGAATACCATGGACGGAACATATGAGCAACGAGGAAGTTAAGGAGACCGGGAATAAAAATGACACTTGTATTAAGGATCAGAAAAAGACAGTTAAAATTCTTAGGACACATAATAAGAAAAGAGGATTTGCAAAATTTGACAGAGGATATACTAAAGAGAAGAGAGACAGAGTAAAACATTGTGTAACTTAGCCAACGAGATGACTGCACAATCAGGGTAATAGTAAAAAGACAAACATATCTAAGAACCCATGATCAACCACCACATGAATGGACACGGCACGTAGGAGATCTTTATTTAATTATCTTTTCTTCTCTTTTCCTCTTCAGCTATTGTAATAACGGCAAATAGAAACATGCAAAAATCGAATCATTTTTACTGGGGTAATCCCGAATACAGTCTTCACACTATTAAAATTTATTAAATTTATTAAACATTTATTGAATTATTAAAATTTATTAAATTTATTAAGATTTATTAAATATTTATTAAATATTAAATTGGAAATTGGATTAGAAATTGCTTTATTCTTCATGATAGAGTAATTAACAAAAATGTCGCTACAATATGCCTTTTTTTTTTGTTTTGGTTTTTTGTTTTCGTTGTTGTTTTTTTTATTTAGTTTTTTTTTTTTTTTTTTTTTTTTTTTTTTTGCTGTGCCATGATAACAAAAACATCCGCAAACAGAAATTGGATATATAGATTAACGTCGGGCACCTCGAGGTAGTGTAATGGTTAGCAACCTTGTCTCGCTAGAGCAGTTACAAGTGAGTTCGATCCTTACTGGGTACCCCCTACTTTCGGACTTGTGCCCCATCTAAGCTACGCTTGGTAAATCACTATATAGATTAAAGTTTTTTTAAATACCCAGAAAACATATATATAGATTTTTTTTTCTTTTTTGTCAAGGGAGCCAAGTTATATGTAATAATGCATTATAATAATTAGTGATTAATTACTGCATTCATTAACGCATTACTAGCTGGCCTTCATTCCAGACATACTGCCCAGGTCGGCGCGTTCATAATAATTTAGTATACATGTACTGGAAATTTTAACTGAAAGAGTACTTAGGGGAATATCTACTATGAATCGAATTTGTGATTTTAGCACACACATACCACTTCACTGAAATATATATATTGGGACTTTATCGTGAGAGTGTTGGGTTTTTTGGTATTTTGAGTATTCGAGCTAACATAAAACTAAAAGCCAATATCTCGAATGTAGATTTTTCAACGTCTCACTTGGAAGATTGAAGCTACACAATCTTATTAGCCACTTCTGTCCATTTTGACTTGTCCAGTACTAAGCAAATTTTCGTAAAATTTTCGACTACTACTGTCGCCCGTTCCACAAACGAAAAGTAAACAGAGGATGGATATTCGACCTTCAGAACAACAAATCCGTGACTGTTGGGTTTGTGGCAAACGCTGTTGCCTGTGGCACAGACCGGGGAATTTATTTATCTAAAGAAATCTTATTTTATATTTTGTACCAAAAGGGCAGAAAGTCGTGGAGAGCCATGATCGCACACGACTTGAAGGGGTACAGGACATAGAAGAAATTGTAGATATACAAAATAATAATATTTGGTCAAATAATTATCGATTTTGACAATGATTTGTCTTATTCAAATTAAGACAAGTTTAGTAAAAGTTTCAATGGTAGCAGTATTGTGTGTGCCTATCAATTAAAAAAATTACCGATAGTTTAACTACAGATTTTATTTATACACGGATAATTATCTATATGCGTATGATAAGATGATATTTGAAGCACAGCACAGACGTAGCACAAGGCCGAAAGAAGCAGGCACCCAGTGAGGATTGAACTCACTACCAAATCGTAATTGTCCTAGTAAGACAAGCTTGCTAACCATTACATAACAGAGGTGCCCACTGTGTAGGATACGTTTATAAACTATTACACGCGTACATATATATATATATATATATATATATATATATATATGCGTGTGTGTGTATATATATATATATATATGCGTATATATATATATATATATATATATATATGCGTGTATAAATATATATACATACACACACACACACACACACACACACACATATATAGTGAGAGAGAGAAAGAGATATATGTGTGTGTTTGTGTGTGTATGCGCGCGTGTGTCTGTATACTTAGCGCAATTTCATTGGATGTTCACTCCATATACTCGTTGTTATGGTCCTTCGCCGCAACTAATCAGCCTCTCCGCCCACATTGTTTGGTTATTCGAAAACGTCCTTGGAGTTGAGTGTAGTTGGTCTTAAATAAAAAATAAAAAAATAACTGTTGATCTCAAAATGATGGGAAAAACGCGTCTGAAACAGAATATCGCTGCTTGGTGTTGACCTCAGTGTTCATATATATATATATATATATATATATATATATATATATGTGTGTGTGTGTGTGTGTGTGTGTGTGTGTGTGTGTGTGTGTTTCTCTGTGTGTGTGTGTGTGTGTGTATCTTCTTGATGTTAAATTGAAATTCATCTAGGAAGGCGTCGTGGTTTTGTTAACTCAAGTACTGTCGTTCACCTCCGAGATCATACTCAGGGGTAAATTTTGAAGACAAACTTAATGTAACTGTGACCGTTGTGATGATGATTTTTGTAAACATTCGTGAACGTGGTCTGTTACATTATTTTAAAATTAAACGTTGGTGTAATTATGATGTTTTTGTAAACAAGCGTCCACGATGCAAGGGAGGTAACCAGAGATAGCAAAAATGCAACATGGTGTTAAATGTTAGTCAACTCAAATGCATTTTAAAACATTGCTACTATACTCTTAGTAAATTTTGTTCAGTGTTGGCTGTTTGTTTTTGATATAGAGGACCACGAGAATTTGTAGTTTTTTTTTATTTTTATGGTGTAGTATATTGGTGCTGCCAAGTAATTTCCTGTATTGTGAAGGTGGACAGGAATGTGTCTTTAAATGTTGTGCGATGAAACTTGTATTCGACAAATAGAGAGTAATACGTCGTGGAAATATTGTTATTGTCAAAAGTCATATATATACTTAATTTTTTGTCAGAGATACACACACACACACACACACACACACACACACACACATATATATATATATATATATATATATATATATATATATATATGCAGATTTTATTGAATACGACAGACAAGGTGTTTTTATTTAGTTTTTATACAATTTCTCATGCGATCTAATTATTTTTTTCTTTTCAGATGATAAATTATGTAAAAACTGCCCGAATGTTCTTTTTATCTGTATGTTTTATAAAGTGTTTTCACTTTCCAAAACATGGTCAAGATATTGTGTCCATCTTCATAGTTGATATTATTAAATGTTGTTTTTTTTTTGTTTTTATTAATAAGGCTTCCATTATGTTTAGCCTTTTTTGCACGTAAATGATGCTATTATATTTGTGTTGTCAACAAGAATGTTACGAATAGAATCCAATAGGTCTCCATGAATATTTAAATGAGATCTAATTGAGCTATTGTCAGAAAGGTGTAGAGTGAGTCTGCATGTCAAACATGTTGTAGTGTGGCGTATATAAATGGCTAAATGTATAGCCGAGAACGTTAACCCGACAATAGGCAACGAGTCAGCCTCCTGAAGATTAGCATCAGACTCACTGAGAGTCAAAACTAGGGATCTTATACGAGAAGCTTCAGGTAAGTGACTAGCATCTAGTGTCCTTGGGGTTTCAGATTAGTTTAATTTTCTCATATTATACCAAACGGTCACTCCTGGAATCGGGAGAGGGTGGTAAATTCAACTGATTAGGTCTGCCTGTATTGAATTTTCCCACTCGAATAACATCCTATGCATCTGGACCAAAATTAAGGATAAACTGTCCAAAATCTATGTTCTGTTTTTGCTCAAGTACTTTGAACTATCGCTGTCATTATCAAGAACGGGATGTTGTCGGACAAGATTTTGTTGGCTACGTCTTGACATTTTTGGAATGCTGGAATTCCAGTTAATCCGAACTGACGTCATGTGCAAAAGGATAAAACGGAGCTAGACCAAACCGAAAATAATGTATCAAATATTATTATTATTATTTTGTACCCATATTTTATGCACACTTTAAAATATCATCCGTAGTGAAAGATATTTTGTTTAATGCGAACTGTTTCTTTGCATAATAATATCTTTCATAATAATGTCTTTCATATCAGCCAGGGCTCTATAGCATTTTGGTGTTATTTCCTGAAATATGTCTTATGATGTTTCGTGCCTATTATTTTAATAATCTACTTTGTAATTCCTTGACTGTGGTTTTATAAAGGCGGATGGTTTTTCCTTATAGTTTCTACTACAGCTACAGAGGATGTTATATACTCAGTCCTTAATCATTAAATTACTTTTGCCATTACTGTTTGTCTTTTGTTTTTGTTTTTTTTGTTTTTGTTTTTGTTTTTGTTTTTTGCTTTTTTAACTGAAGTTTTTTATACGCAAACAAATCGGATGCAAAATACACCTAGAAAAGAAACAGTGGTTAACAATCTAGTGTTACATTCACAAAACACGCTCTCATTAATAAATCGACTTGACATTTTAAGGGAGTAGTAAAAAAAGAAAAAGTCCCAGTCGGACTAAATAGATTGTGAACGTTGTTTGTAAAAAGATGTACCTATTTATTGTGTTCAATCACAGACAGAACTAAATTTCTATGAATCACAAGAAAACGGAAGTTTTCGAGATTCATGTTATAGTTATATATGCGCATTTGATGGAAATTGTCACTTGCAGCAGAGTCATGAAACAATGAAGACTGAAATTTCCGTCATCCTCAGTAAATATATTTTAACTGCATTTATTTCCCCGCAAAGTAAGAAATATCGATTAGAATTGATAAACACACGCCCAAGGTGTTGATAATTACGGCGGTAAAGAACGAAATCAAAGAAAACTCAGGAATAACAATTAATAATTTAAATAAGATAAGCTCGCCTGAAATTGTGCAAGACCCGCCTTTGATAAGCAATTATATTCAACCTAGTTGCAATTAATGGTAGATAAATTAGTAACAATAGCTCAGTTATGCGAATTCGTTTGTTCAATGCGACTTGAGGTGTACTTGGCAAACTATGGTTAAATGATTGCATCAGAATTTATTTAATTTATTTAATTAGGTTTTATTCAAATTTTTGTCATCCTCCAGAACCGTGGACCGCCCGGTAAACGGTAGTCAAGCCGAGATATCTACAGTCAGCATATTAACTTGATTTTTTCAAAAAAAACTTTTAGCGTCACGAAAAAATATAAACCGATTAACCTGATTTTCTTCTATTTTTCTATATAACGGAGTGATTGAGTAGAGGTTGACTAAAAGGAAATACGTCCTGGTAGCGAAAAAGAAATATGATCCTCCATTGAGAGTGAGATAACAGTAATTAAATTTTAGGCATAGAGTTAAAGTTTTGTTTTTTTGTTTTTTTGTTTTTTTTTTGCGAGCTTTCATTTGGGCTCAAGCGGCAAAGGTCAAACAAAGTCGGCCTCTGATTGGTCGAATGAACCTCGAAAAAAATTATGCATTTTTTTTTTTTTTGACTTGTCGCACTTGAGTAGTTTTAACAACACAAAGAAAGATGTTTTTGTTATAGAAAGGAGCGGCCAAGTCTATGCCCAGGGAGTGTCATATGCAGCCTAGCACACTTGTGTTGGTGTTTCGCAGAATGAATGAAATTCATAAGTCATGTGAGTTGTATAATCTGTCGAGGGTGGAGATAGGGTCGATTAGTATTAAGGTGGAGGACGAAGAGGACGCAATGTCAGGAGCTCGAGCATATTGTTTTCTTAATCGAATTCACCCCAAGTAAGGTAATAAAACTACTAAGATTCAAATGGTTACAGGGTGACGAAAAATTAGAAAACTGAATTGTTTCTAAGGAGCGGGAACAAAAGAAGTGTAATCATGAAGACAGTATGGAGCTGGAAGTGAGTTCGACAAGCGAGAAAAGCGAGAAAAGAAACTGTCAACATAGAACATACGGTTACATCTAGCTAACTTAAGTGTAAATTGTTGAGACTGAGTAATGCTTAATTTTAATCTCGATAGGATTCTAGCAGCTCTAATGAAAAAAAAGGCGGGAAAAGGAGATGTTTAGAGCTTACCATCCAAGGTAAATCTCAGTAAATGATCGTTTGCATGTCCTTTTATGCTATAGAGTATAAGACTCCCATGAATTCTCCCAATTCAGCAAACCAAATTTTAAAAAAGACACAATATATATATATATATATATATCGCCCCATCCAAAGTAGTTCCCGATCACGGCGTTTTATCGACGGCTGGATTTCTTTCCGATACATAGACTTTTTTCTTCGCTCGCGACTGACAACGATGGTACGAACGATTGAAGCTGCAACTGGTTTAGAGAGAGTACAGATGCGATACTTGCACCACAATGGTAGAGTTGCGACGTTTTATTAAGTAATGGTAGTAAAAGACAGCAAATTGTGGTGAACCATGATCGCCTACGTCCTCAGTAGACACGGCACACAGAATAATAAGTGAACGCTTAGCACAAGAGTTTTCAAACCCGCTTTACCTTTTCTTCCTACTTGATTGTGCTGACGTACCTTTTGAGAAGAATATATAAAATGTATGGATTCCATGGGATAGTTGATTGACAAGTAGGATTTCTTTATAATTTCTGTTTTGGTCAATGATATCATCGTTATTATTATTATTATTATTATTATTATTATTATTATTATTATTATTATTCTATCTGTTCTGGTTAATGATAACATCAACATTATTAAACAAAATAATTGTCATCATACGACTTTCTCGTTTCTTAAAATTACACCTAACATTCAGCCCATTGTTCAGCTAACATATGCCACACTAGTCTCGTTCTACCATAATCTAGGAAATATATGCGTACAAACTGCCGATGTAGCTATAGGATCCACATTAGGACCATCATTCTCGCGTTAATATATGGCTAACATCGAACATATTTTTAATGCAACAGACAAAGCTATATATGTTAAGTATATTTAGAACATATTCTTTCTAAAAAAAAAAAGACCTTGGTTTGATCACAAAACTAAAGAATCTCTTGAAAGTAATTCTGTACTTTGTTTTGCATACGAACTTAGCGTCCTTTAAAAATGTTTTTCGATGTATTTATTGATATTAATAAACAGAATTGTATTACTTCAGAACAATAACCTAGCAAAATTAATTCTTTTATCTTTTTCTATCAAAGCAAATGTACATATGAACACAGGATAGCAGTAAAAAATCAATCGTGCAAAATTAATCTCTTCCTCTCCTGTAAGATTCTAAAAATAATTATCTAATGTTAAACACTTAGTAATAATAGCTTCCATAACCACTTTATCAATGAACAAATAAAAATATTTTTACAGATAATTAATGCTAAAAGAAAACATAATAAATCAAAATTAAACCACAATAAAAAAAAATGCTATTCACTGTAACCAGATACACTCCAATTACATAAAGAACGAAAGAGCAATAAAAGAAATTACATCGTAAAATTCCATCAGAAGATAAAAGCATGTGAACCTAGGTTCACTCCACACTTCGAACTGTCAACAACAAAAATGAAACACTGGCTAACACACTACATTCTGCCTAATTTCCTTGAAAACGACTAATCTCGAAATAACGGATAACGACTCGGATTGAGGAATCGAAGAGTTAAGTTCGAATTCCAGTCGAATCCATTACACTGGCACATTACAGTAGGTTTACTTGGGAAAGGTACGAATCCTCTTCTACTTCCTCCATAGCCTTGAATGACAACTGGTCTACCGCAGAAAGAAATAGCCACCTACTACGGAAAAAAATCTGCCTCGGCAGTCATGCATCGCATGGCACATAACTGACAGATAGTAATGATATATATATAACAGTGGTGATATACAGGAAAGCCAGCCAAAGTGAATCTATTTTCATAGCATTTTCTAAGAAGCCAGGTTAAACGAATGTTAACTTTATAAAACAATCAGCCAAATGAGCCATATAACAAAACTTATCATCTGAATTTTGGCGAATAAAGCGCACAGCAGAATTAGACCGGAAATAGAAGAACCGGAAAAGAACAGTGAAGGTTTGTTAAAGACACTGGAACAAGGAATGCAATATTTATGCTCAGGATGATATCAGAAAGAGCAATACAAATGCAGAAGAACATGTACCTGTGTCTTATAGATTTCGCAATAGTTTTTCATAAAGTACAATAGAAAATGAATTCAGTAAATATAAAAAAACAGAAAGTGGTAAAAGACAAGGATGTGTCATCTCGCCAGACATTCAAAATATACAGTGACGCGATTCTAAGAGAATTACAAGTTCTACTAGTATTAGTTATTTGCGACCACAATCTTAACGGCATAAGATATACAAATGACACGGTGTTGATAGCAGACACAGAAAGGACACTTCAAAACCTCCTACAGGATGTAATGAAGGAAAGCGAGAAGAAAGGACTAAACATCAATTGCAAGAAGACATAATACACCATTTACACAAACACATTAGTTAGGCTACTCGTTCCCTACACGCAAGCCACCAATCTACCACTGGGTGGCATGTCACTATCGTTCACCGGTGGTGGTCCGCTGTCGGACCGCCGGCGTGTTCGTCTCGGCAATGTTACCGCTTGCGGACAAATAGTAGCCCACCGTTATCCCGCTGGTGGCCTACCGGTGGCTACCATCAGAGGACCGCTGATGTGTCTTGCGTGTAAGCCCTCTCCCAAAATCTGCTGCTGTAAAACACTCATCAGCATTGGTCTTTAGTATAATTAGCAGCTATTGTTTCGGGGACAGGCTCATATTACTTCCAGAGAGTTGAAACACACTCAGTTCCACCATATTCCAAAGGTAAGAACAAAGTTCCACTGCGACAGCTTTTTTCCTAAAAATTACCATTAGGGCGTTTCTCTGACCCATACAGTCTTAATCACTTCATGCCAAGTATCAATCGTTATCTATCCCAATATCTTCCCGCTACCTCATCTTTCATTCATATCACATACCTCATATATCATTATTATTTCAACACTAGCTCTCTAATTTGAGAGGCTCTTGAGCCTTTTATTTGGTGAATTCACGTATACAGAGACCCAGACGGACAGCAATCTTTTAGTCTTTTTTTTATTGCTTACTAATTTGACTTCTTGTCTCTGCAAGACGTAGGCGGTGATGGCTCTCCACAATTTCCTGTCTTTTGTAGTTCTTAATAAATTTAGTCTTTTTGATATTTCTCCTAAACCTTGTTCCGCCATTTATTTATTCAAGCTCACTAAATATAGTATACGTTGTTTTCCTCTGTTCCTCTTGTCTTCAGTCTGTCTTGTTAGTATTACATTTTCCAAGCCCTCTTAAAACATTATGTGCCCTAAAAATTTCTCTTTTTGATGCTAAAAATAAATTTCCTTTTTGTTTCCATTTTCTTCAAAACTTCGTTGTTGCTCAAATATTCGGTTCATGGTATCCTCAGCATCCTTCTGCAGAAACACATTTCTGTTGCTTTAAGTCTCTTCTTCATCTTTGAGGGATTATCCAGAATTTGACTATAAAGGGATAATAAAAAATTATAGCAAATTCGCCGGCTTGGCTCAATGGTAGCAATGCTAGCTATACAGTTATTTGCATTCTCAGCATTCCGTGAAATACAGATGATCACATCAGATCAGTGCAGCTCAATTTTTCTTAACTGAACCTCATTGTAAAGAGAAAGATGTTAAACTTTTTATCTGCAGATCTGTGACATCACAGCATGACGTTCAGGGGACGATTGGTCTCCCCATTATATTTTTATCCATATTTTCATGGGTGAACTTATGCAATCTTTTGTCCACCACCAGGAAAATGTTTGGCTCATTGTATCTCTCCAGGAAGTACCTGAGTACTCCTTCAAAGCTATAGTTAATCAAGAATCAAATTGAATCAGAAAAAGCTAGTATTGTAGCCATATATAGAAAGGGGTTGCTCAATTTTCACATTCCAGCCTGGATAAAGATCAAAATCATTTTCGCGGCGATGCAAGTTTTTCAATCTCTAGATTTATCCTGGGTATGACGATAAACTACATCCGCGTCCAGGGTAAGACGATAAACTACATCCAGCAGCAAGGCCTCTGAAGTTTTGAGCAGCGTGAAACCACCTCTTAATTGCTGTTGTTCCCAGCTCCACCCTGACTTGGAGTGGTAGTACCAGTTAGGGTCCCTTCTATGGGCAAATGTTAACTCTCCAAACTGGGATCAAAACATTATGAAAGTATAAAAAAATTGTAGTAAAAATACCAGCAATACATTTTCATAGTAATAAAAATTACTAGGAATGGAAAAAAAATATTACCAGTAATGTAACAAAAAATATAACCATTATTCGGACTGTTATGCGCATCTTGCCATATTTATTGCTATCTTCTGTAGGTGTTTAGAATTTAGTACCGAACCCTTTAATTCGTCCACATTTGTAGTTCCACGTGCCATGCCTCTACCGGATGTCATAGTTATTTCCCTTTAACTCAACTCTCAAAGTTTTGGTTCACCACAGCTTTAGCCTGGTACTGAACTCACTACTGTTTGGGTTTAGTCACTGGATCTAACCAACGCCTTTATCCACTGGGCCATGGGTCCATTTATGCATTAATTTCTGGGATTATAAACGTAATGTCTCAGCAACCATTTTTTACCAGTGCTCATATTGCAATTTTTCTGTTATTATTCCATATTTTTACCAGAGCTTATATTGCAATTTTTTGTTATTCATTATTTTATCTATTACTGGTTCCCATATTGTATTCATTTCTATGCTTGGTTAGCTCAGGAGTTTTATGTGGCATAGAATATGTGCTGATTCCCTCAGCTTTTGTATTTTCTAGTGATGTTCTCTGTTTATTATTTCAACCTCATCCCTTTTCCCTCCATATGCGGTCAGCTGATTTTTCTATTTCCTCACGGGCTACCGTCTTACCTTAGGCGGGCGGTCTGTTTCTCCTTTATATTTCTTAGCGCAGCTGCACGGGATGTCGTACACACAGTCCTTAGTTATGTTCTCTAAGGGGAGGAGGACATTACTCGGAAGAGGTGGCTGTGGAGTGTTGAACCACTTATGAAGGTCGTACTGATGTTATATGGACTACAGACACTTAGTGTTTTCTCCGGTAATCCCTTCACATAGGGTAGGCAAACTAAAGCTGTTTTCTGAGTGTTGTTATCCTCTTGTACACTTCTATCCTAGTTTGTCGGAGCTGATGGTTAGTGCAGCTTGATTTTCTTCACTATCAGTTGGACCTGAGCGATAACTATGTAAGTTTTTCCATCTCCAGATTCATCCTGGGTATGACGATAAACTACATCCAGCAGCAAGACCTCCGCTCAGGAGGTTTTGAGGAGCGTGGAATCACCTTTTAATTGCTGGTGTTCCCAGGTCCACTCTGACTCGAGGTGGTAGTAAGTGTTATGTTCCCAGGTGGTAGTAAGTGTTATGTTAGTTGATCCTCACCACCCAAACTGGGGTCAAAAACTATGAAAGTGTAAAAATAGATTTTAATACCGGAAATACATTTTTAAAAAAAAAATACATTTTTGAAAAAAAAATACCAGCAATAAAATCTTGTTGGCATTAAATAACCCATTGAAGTTGATAAGCCGTAAAACAAAGCAAACCAAACCAATCATCTCTAGATACGGTCTGCTATGACGACTACGTATAACGTTCAAGAGACTTTCGGTTTCGCCATTATAATCTTATTTACGTTCGCATAAACGGAGTTATAAATTCAATTTGTTCACTACTTCAGTCGTGAGGGATTAGCACTAAGATTGTGAAGCATCTGACATTATAGTTTCTCATTTCAAAAATGGTAAAAGGTGTCCATCTCATTGAGCTAAATTGAGACCGTCGAAGATTTTAATACAAAATTAAATCAGAAAATATATAAAGCCAACCACAGCCTTTGAAGTGTACTTCAAAGTTAATAAGATTATCAATTTTAATAATTACGAAACAAATTAAAAATACGTAATTCCCTACATATTTATTGCCAGACGATCCGAGTCGTGCTGGCAGGCGACCAGATAATTATGGAATTTTTCCAGGTAAACATTTCTTCGGGGGAAATTTTCGTTAAAAATGTAAAAGAGAGAAAAACGATATATACAGACATTATTTTTCGACATTTTTTTATTAAAGAATAACTGTGTTTGATCGTGAATCTCCCAGGAAATGGATGATCTCATGGAATACATCGCGTGTGTCAAAAGTATGTTCCCATTTGAACCTTTTGAGAGATTCTGTTTGTTTTTAAGCTTATGACAAACACAGAAAAAGAAAGTATAATATCTCCTCTTCAAAGTAGTAAAGGAAAAGCTATAAAAAAAGGAGTAACCATCAATTCTAAGAAGAGGGAATATATGGTCTTTACCAAGAGGAACAACACAATTGGAGACGTTAAACTAGGACAGGAATAGAATTTTAGCTGTCTGGGAAGTTTTAACAGATGAGAAATAGTGCGACACTGAAATCCGAAGGCGCATTGGGATAGTGAAATATGCTTTCCAAAAACTATACAAAGAATTAAAAAACAGGAAAATTTCGTCAGAAAAAATGAAGAAAAGAGTGTTGTGTAATACCAATCCTCCTTTATGTGACTGCTGGAAATATCCTCGCAGATGAAACGGACACTTCAGACAACAGAAATGTCTATCTACGTAAGGATGCTGAGAATACCATGGACTGAGCCTGTGACCAATGAGGAAGTTTGAAGGAAAATGTCAGACGAAAAGGACACTTATACTTAAAATAAGAAAAGGGACAGTTGAAATTTCTAGGACATAATGAGGTAAGACGGCTTGGAAAATTTGGCACTCACAAGACAGATTGAATGTAGGAGAAGCAAAGGAAAACATTTGAGTAACCAACATTACAAGCTGGTGTAAAGCAGCAACTGAACAAGGGACACAACACAAAGAAGGCGTAGCATATACTCTAAGTAGGATATCCTTCGATGATCCTAGTTTTGAAAAAAATCGTGTGCTGGCTGTCAGGCTATCCTCGACGTTATGATTTAAAGCATTGTAAGCGACAACTGGTGGCTGATATTCACTTCTTCAATGGATATTATGAGCACCTTCAGCAGTTTTGAGGATCAGTGCATACGGAAGTTTTGAGGAAGGTGCATAATCAGACTGCGGATCTTCCTACGAAGTGGTAGACAGGTTCGAGTCCTCTCGGAGGACATATTTTCTTCACTAAGTTTTTTTTTTTCGAATGTGCAGGCTGTAGACAAAATCAACACGATTTAAAAAATGGGACATTCTACTCAAATACGGGTAGCATAGTCGAAAGAACTCGGAATAATGAATATGTATCAGCATAGCAATTTTCTCTCTTCCTGCAATAAGGATACAAAGAAGCTTGTCCGTGAATATGAGAGGATCCTATTGAAAATAAATAGATAAAACTTATCTAAATTATTCAATGAAATACGTTTTGCTTGCTTACATTATTCGAACTGTTATCTTTATCTTCATTGCCATATTCACAATGTTTCGGCCGTTCCTACGTTCCGGCTTCCTTCCGGCAATGAAAATGAGGATAACAGTCTGAATAATGTAAATAATGTAAGTAATCATAATACCTCATCCTAGAGATATAGACAGATACTGAGACATGTTTTAATATATAAATATATATATATATGTGTGTGTGTCTGTGCAGTGATGCAATAGATAGTCATTAGATGTGTGCATGAAATAACTTTGACTTCATAGTTATGGCGGCCTGGAAAATTAGCTTTAATTACAAAATTTAAATAATTTGACTATTAGCCATTGAATCACATACTTTAGAAGTATGTCTGTATTTATTAACAATCTTTTTCCGTGCGCAAAAATCCTAATTAAAAAGAAATTAATTATTTGCGCAGTGTCTTTATAATTTCTGGACGGAGTATTTATAATACTATTACACTGGAATTACCGATAGTGTTTGAGTAAGTCTGGTTAATTCGATAAGGTCAAATTGGCAGCTCATTTACAAAATTACCTACAATCTGCTGTTAACTGCAGTAAGGAATGGCTTGTTAATTTAAACGCCTACAAAACGAAACTTCTCTCTATTAATCATCTGAGAGACCCCTTTCTTATTTCCCATGAGCATGGCTGATGCTAACCTTCCGGAGAGTGACTCGTTGTGCCTTCTCGGGCTAATATTCTCATTTTGAATCAAATGCTAGGTCTACTGTTAAGAAAGTTGGTTCTCAGTGTCATGCTAGACAATTTTTCTCTCCAGAATCTGTTACATATTTATAAGTCTACCATGTTTAGAATATTGCTTTCACATAAGATGCCAGCAAAAGGCAACGAGTAACTGAGTGTTAGAGAATATAAGAAAGAAAAAATTCTATTTAGGAGAGAGAACTATAAAAGAAGATCTAAGAAAACAGAAGATAAAGATTGATATTGCATTTAAATTTTTTAAGATCAAACTTGATTGGAAAGCAAGAAAGCAGAAGATAGTTTCACAAGTGAGGAGTAACAGTTAACGTGCAACTTATTTCAACTGTAAAATGATGAGACATTTCTGCCAATCTTGTACTGCGCCTAAATTCATGAAGTGTACGTACCATAGAGGAAATTTTATCAGAAAAATTACCATGAAATTATTCACGGAAAAGGCACAGTGGAGCTACATTACAGTGGTGGGATACTGACTTAAGCCGAAACGCCAGGCCATGACCAATAAAATTGCAGATTCTTCTTTGGATTTAAAACTAAAGACTTCTTTTGTCGTCTAACGACAAAACGAGAAAGAACTTAGCCTACCCCAAATTCCATCCTGAATCTTCAGCTAATATTCCTTTTTATTGTCATTTTATATAAGTATATGTAAATTTATGCGAAAAGGAGAGGAAGATGCTATGCGCCATTAGACAACCTATTTCGAAATTAATGTTTATAAAGGAATAAACGGAAGCCTTGCTTGAAGTCTATTAAAATTGCCTTTTAAAGAAGACAAGATTAATGTTCGCAAGAGTTTTGATATATGAAAATGAAACAATTCACAGTCGAGTAGAGAAATTAATTATTAAGAAGCAGTGGAGCGGTTAAAACTTTCGCTTTCCGCTCACGAGACCCAGGTTCTAATCTTAGCATTGTCGATTTTTCTGGTTCTTGATGTCATCAACCTGCAGAGGTGATCCCAGCGTGCGGCATAGTTGAGAAGTGTTTGAAAAAAAAATGTGTTGCCCCAGGCATTGTGAGTGAAATTGGGTAGACGAAACTCCTCGGAAGCTATTTGTATTAGAATGAAGTCACAAGTCATAGTTACCGAGGGCTTGAGGGTACTGGCCTGGTTCAATCTGTTGATCACGCTAAAAACTGCAAAGGTATAAATAGAAAATGAAACCACGATCATCGCCTTGGTTCTCACCTGACTGCTCACCAGCTTTTGCCCACGGGAATCACTTCTTCCATCTATACCAGAGTGATAAGTCCGATTGTAACAGTCGCTTTGTCAATACTTGTAATGTATAAGCATGTCCTCAAAGAAGTAACGTCAGTATTTGCTGATAGAATGGGACACTGTATAGTCTTTCACAAATTTGTTTCTAGAGATTACTGGTGATTCTGAACAATATCAGATCCTCCGTCACCTCATTCTTTCGAACAATTTGAAGTATTGAAATCTACTCCAGATAAAGTGCTTTGCTCGGAAGTTCTTTTCCAACTCTACTCTCGCCTTATCTAGAGGACATCTGCCAGATTTCGTTATTAGATTTTACACTTTACAACTTGTCTGGATTATACTAATAAGCACTTAGCCACATTTACACACAGCCATACACACTTGTACAACTAATATGATACATAATACTAGTACAACTAGTATGAGACGAAAGGGTCAGCGCTGAACATTACCTTGTAATACAAATATCATTCTACCAAGTAATGTTATTACTTTTTATATACCATTTAAAATTCCTATTCGATTACCCGCAACTGACCTGATCAACATAACTTTCTACAACACATAGATAGATAGATAGATAGATAGATAGATAGATAGATAGATAGATAGATAGACTGGTCACTGTTAGTTTTACCATTTAAACGATCTTCTGACCATGTGTCAGTACTTCTGTGGATTCATATATAATTCACTGAGAACCCTAGGAGAAAATAGGGAAACCATCTCCCCCGAATTATTTTGTTTAGGGTTAATACTGAAAGTTGCTTATTCCTACTACACTACCTACAACCACAACGCGATTCAAAAGACTAAATAATAGCCGATAACCTAAAGTTAATAAACAGTATTTAAAATACCAAAGTTTGCAAGCGAAGAAATAAAATAAAAAAATAATAGAATAAAATAAACAGTTACAAAGTCGGGGGCTAAACAATTAGTCTAAAACAACAATTGAATCGGTTTAGATAGATACAAAGATATTCGCACGGATACAAAGATATTCGCATGGATACAAAGATATTCGCATGGATACAAAGATATTCGCATGGATACAAAGATAAAATTTATTTTACTAAAAAAAACAAAAATCAACTCGCATATAATTGGTTTATCACATCAAAAAGATAACGATGGCAATTACTGACTTCGTTTTCGGAGAGTGTAATTTGCAGCCAATTAAAACGAGAGTTTGTAAATTGAACTGATTCGGACTGATCCCGCTCTAAGGACATTTATATAAATCCTGATTTGCGTACTAGACTAAGATGTAATCTTTTTTTAATGTCAAAAGTTTTGATCATATAAATTGACCTTGTTACGTCCATTCTCATGACCTGATAAGTTTTAGCATATTAATGGCGTCATAACAGGAAACGAAAATATCTCCTTTTATCTCATTTGAATGAAAAATTTTAATATTTTTTATAAGAATTGTGTAAATAAATATAGGAATAGTTACAAGACAGACTACGCTTTCGTATTTGTGTTACACCTCCAATTTTATTTACAAAGTGCTTTAATCGCTAGATAAGTCACAGTCAATTTTCGCCCCATTTTTTTCCAATGTTTCACCATTCTTGGCAGAACTTCAATTCTTACAATGTGGAATATTTTATAATAAAAGCGATGGAAACATAAACAAAAACAATCTGGATGAAATTGGATAGATTTTATACAAAAAACACATATTTACTTAAAAAATTAAATTCTTCCCTTCATGTTCATATCGATTTCAAAGTATCCCAACCTGAGGGACACAAAGCCTTGAAGGAAAATTGGAGGAAGGAAAGGCAGCGCTTTTTTTAAAAAATAACCAGGGAAGTATCCAATTTAAATGAAAATTTCAGTATATGTTCATTAATTATTTACTTTTATAATGAAAAGGTTGGTAGTATCATATGCAAAAGTGATAGGGTAAGCATAAAAGGAAAGTAACTGATGAACAAGACAGCGTTATTCAGTGAACCCGGAGGTTGTCGGTGAAGGGCAGGGCGGAGGCGTGTGCCACTTACGTTCTCCCGATTGTCCTTACTTCCTCTCTGTGACGACCATAGGAAGCCGCTCGAGCGCTCGCTAACCTCCATTTTATGGTGGGGGGGGGGACACGGGAATCAGGTCGACAGACGAATCTGTGCACAACGTCCGTGTCATGGGAGGCTGGGAATGCCACACTTGGCGAGCCACAAACTCCCCTCGAGGTTGGCCTTCCTACGCCGCGCATTGACAGGAGATTCGATTATTGCAGGGATTGTTAGGGACGCGTTCCCTTTCCTTACTATCAGTCCCCCCATCTCGCGGGTTGAACGCCATCGTAAACCCCGGGATCAATCGGACTTCCTTCGCGAGTGTCGGTCAGCCAATCCTCGGTCCAGTGACCATTCTCAGCCTAGTAAGGTCTTCTATCATCTTCTAGTGGAGGAGGTCGCGTAGGATTCCCTACGTGAGCGGCTCGAGATGTCTGTCCGAGGTGGAGTTTCGCTCTTACTGGACTTGGGCGCCAACAGCGGATTACCTCAGTAATTTTCGCTTACCTGGCTATTGGCTCGGAATCGGCTGCCTCTCAATGACAAGGTCTTAATATGGGGCTTGGCGGATTTGCCAGACTGTGAACGGTGTGGCCTTGGTCTGGAAGAAACAGCCTCGCACGCCTTCTACCATTCTCCCCGGGTCTGCCCCTTATGGGACCATGTTGGCGAGTTGACGGCTCGTCTCGCTCCCGAAAAGGTCGTGCTCATTGATCGCGCATACGCGTGTGATAATGTGTCGCCCTCGTATTCCGGGGTGAAACGGATGGTGTTTCTTACGCTGCTGGCCACGGCCCGAATGGTGACTTGGACGATACGAATGGAGGAGGTCTTGCGAGGCACACGTCTTTCTCATCATGATCTGCTCCGATTCTTTGAGCATCAGCTCAAGATGAAAATTAGAACTGATAGAAAACGCTTGCATTCGACAGTCATCAGCGAAAGGTGAGTGAAAGAGGCGAGCTTGGTTCGTTTGAACGGGGCTAGCCTTGATTTTCTCTTTTAGGTCAACCTATGTCACATCGGGGAGCCCTCCCCTTGGTTAGGTTAAAGAAGCTCTTGTGTACCTAGTTAATGCGAGTGAGTGTTGTTCCTGGCCTGTTCCCGGCTACATCTTTGGTTATGATCCAAGTTGAGATTCCCAACCTCCCCAGTTTGTTTTTGGCCCCATTTTATCTCGACTGGGTCAGCTTTTTCTTTCCAGTGTCCGTGTATATTTCCTCCTTTTCCCACTCCCTTAGCGAGGGAGCCTCTTGATTCTGTCCAATGGGCAGAATACAGCGGCCTCTCCTTTTTGAGGGTTGGACGGGCCCTACTAACATCTGTTATGTTTAAGTTTACTTTGTGTTCATGTTTAGTTTGTTATTGGGCTCATCTCCCATTTTTTATGATCATGAAATTTTTATGGTATGGGGCGCGTTTTGTAGGTCCCCACCTTAAGAGGATATGGTATTATGGTGTATGAAGGATTGGTTGGCGATAGACGAGTTCTTGTGGTGAATGTGCAAATTGTAATGAGTGAATAGATCGTGAATCAAATTAGCTAGGATAGTGAAGACCAGTCTCAATTCCCTCTTTTTTTGGCCTTGTGCCACAATTGTATTCTTATATAAATAAATATAATTATTCAGTGAACCCGTTTGCTTAATGTAACACGGAGAACTGTGCTAAGACTGCTACTACAGAAAGATATACCCAACATAAAAATGGCGTCGCCGATAGAATCCTTAAATGCGCTGGAAGACCCAGAACACGTGAAAACGTGAATAAGAACTTTTGCAGAATTTGCAAGAGTAAAAACATTACGAGACACCAAGACTGAAGGAGGAGAGAACGGGATAACAGACTTATTTCTTGCTACTGCTGGGTGCGAAGCAGTAAAGAAATTTTCGACAATGTGTTATCCGAGCGAGTTAGAAGAAATGACATTTGAAGAAATTGTCAGAGTTATAAAAAAGAACATAAGACCAAAGAAAAGATTGGTGTTTGCTGAAAGAACCAAGTTTTTAGAGACAAGACAAGCACCCAAAGAGTCCATTATGCACTACTGACATAAATTAAAAGAACGTGCCAAGTATTGTGAATTTGAAAAGGTGGGAACTCTGGAAATTATTACAGTATATGAGTTAATTCTTCTCAGAATAATTGAAGGTTTTCAAGCCCAAAACTACAAATGAAAAACACTGGAAAGTTTACAAAGCAGTAACATGAGTTTGGAAGCTACTGTCAAGTTTTTAAAATAGTTAGAGCTGATTACAGAATTTATTCAACCAAAAGAGGAATTCGACACGTACAGGACGAGCGCGGCCAAGTCCATAATTAAATTCAGATATTGTGGAAAAAAACGCGTGAGAGACAACTACAAATGTCCTGCTTTAGGAAATGTATGCTCAAATTGCAGGAAAAAAAAAAGATCATTTTCAGAATGTATGCAAATACGAAAAGGAAATGGAAAGAATACAAAAAGTACAACCCCTCCACCTCTGAAGAGGCTGAAATATTTACAGTGAATATGCAAAAAAGGAGAGAAAAAATAAGAATAAATGGCCAGGTATTTAACATGCAAGATTATACAGGCAATGAAGTCCCGTTGATACAAAAAAATCTTGATCAAATTCAGACGACCTAAATTAAAAAAAAACGCAATATCCAATTCAAGCAAATTGATGGAACGAACGAATAATGGATACACTTCAAGGCAATTTTGAAACTGATAAGCGTTTTGAAGTAATTAACATTACAGTTTACAGTTGTAGAATGCGAAAAAGATCACGGATTACTAGGAATTGATGTATTAAAAGTAGATACAGCAATGTTAATCAATTCCATGCAGGCACAAGAAAATTGGATTATTGAAAGGCTATAAAGCAAGTATTCTACTAAAAGAAAAGGATCACCCAAAATATATCTAATCAAGAAGAGTTCCAATTCATATCCTACCTTTGGTAGTGGCCAAATTAAACAAATACAAGGCATACTTGAAAAGAGTAACTCAAGGTGGTAGCAATTGGACATCACCAATAGTATCGATAAAGAAAATCTGACGGAGATTTAAGGATTTGTGGGGATTACAAGATATCACGAGATATGTTCGAAATATCGAAAATGCGAGCCACGAGTTAGCAAAAATGGAACAGTTTGCAAAAATTGATCTCAAGGCAGCATACAACCAAACAGAAATTTAAGGAAGTCACCACAATAAACGACCCTATAGGCTTACTAAGACGGACTCGTCTACCGTTTGGGGTAAAGACTTCGTGTCATATTTTTCAGAAAGCAATTGAGTCTTATTGGGAAAATAAGAAATATGACATACCAGGACGATATATGTGTAGGGACAAGAACTAAAGAATTGAAATATAAAACAGCAAATGTTAGTAAGATTGAAAAAGGCAGGCATGACTGTAAACAAAGAAAAATGTAATTTTGACTTCAAGAAGATTTAGGATATCAAATATCGAAAGAAGTCATATCACCTGACGGTATAAAAAGAAAGTAACAGAAATAGCCCCCAACCCCACCAAACAAATAAAAAGGAATTCTAATCCTTTTGGGGACTAATAAATTTTTAAAGTAAGTTCATACCAAGATATAGCGACGAAATAGAGCCATTTACAGAATTACATAAAAAATAATGAATTTAAGTGGACACGAAAGCAAAATGGCGCTTTTCAAACACTAAAGATACTGAGGAACTGAAATTATTTTGATCCACAAAAAGAAATAACGTTAACCACAGATGCAAGTGAAAAGGTGATCGCTGCTATTATATCACAAGAAGAACACCCAGTCATGTACATATCAAGAAGGTTAACGTCAGCAGAAACTAACTACTCGAATATTGAAAAAGAATCACTAGCGATTGTATAGAGCATGGAAAGGGCACGAAACTTTTTGATAGGGAAACAATTCTTATTAAAATTGGACCACAAACCATTAGAATTCATATTTAACCCGAAAAAAAAATTGCCAAAAGTCACATCGTCAAGGATTTTAAGATGAGCAATAAAAGTCATGGCATTCGATTTTGACATAGCATATGTAAAAGGGGATACTATCCCTCACGTAGATGCTTTATCAAGATTACAGTTCAAGAATTAAAAATAGGAAAATACTGAAGACAAAAAAATACACTGGGTAGAGAAGGACGTTATTCCTTTAAAACTCAAAATAGAAACAAAGCAAGACCCAATATTAAGCAGAGTAGTGGAGAGAATAAGAAATAATGTATGGAGCAATTGTTCGATGACAGAGCAACCCTTTAAAGAAACGGAGTACATACTAACCACAGAAAATAGCATAATATGCGATGGGGATATAATTGTAGCTCCACAAATACAGAGACAGAACATATTAAAAGGGGATTATTCTTAGTATTAGTGGACTCGTATTCAGGATAGCCAGTGGTTATTAGAATAAAAGACAGAAAAACCACCACAATAAAGCAAGTAGCAAGAACAATATTCTCAAGGAATGGAGTACCCCAAACATTAGTCACCGACAATGCACCTAAATTTTGCGATAAGAACTTATGTGCATGATTAAAACAGATTGGATGCATCCCATACAAGACACCACCGTATCACTTACAATCTAAGCATTGCGGAAAGAATGGTAGAAGCAGTGAAAATGGGGTTAAAAGCATTCTCACCACTTAATGAAAGCCTAGAAGTGTATTTACCGAAAATGTTCCTCAGTTACAGGTCCATTCTACTGTTACTGAGCCCTTCAGAAGTTAATGGATAGGCAAATCAGAGCCACTATAACTATGTCCTTTTCAACGAAAGAAAGGGTATGGTATAGAAAGAACAATGAGGCTGATCCAGAAGAAGCTAATTTTCCTGATACAAAAAGGACACCACACGGCTATACTGGAGAAAAAGGGACAAAATATACTAACACATGCGGATCAATTCAGAAGCAGAAATGAACTGGATGGCGTGAAAGTGGAAGATCAAGAACAAGAGACAGTCACAAAGGTGGGACAGAGCAGGAAATGGAAGAAAGCAAGAAAAGAAACTGTTGGCATATAATTTACGGATACATCTATTCAGCTCAATTGTAAATTGCTGAGATCTCAATGCCATTCTAGTACTGTGCATAAATTCAAAAAGTCTGGATACCATAACGAATAGCGATATTTATTCTGTTAAAATACACAAAAATGTGGCACATGGCCGAAAGTGAGGATTGGAGAAAGGACGGTCTTCTTCTGTCTTAACTATAACTTAGCTAGCCGCAAACTCTGACCCAATCGTACGAACAATATTCCTTACACCATAACAACACATTCTTGCGTACCTTTCTTACTACAACCACCATAATACATCACTGTCTCTATGAAAATACTAACTAGTCCCCATATTTACAATTCATTGTCTGTGGGGGGAGCGGAATAAAACAACAATTCTAAAAAAACTAGCCCCAATGAGTATTTACAAATATGATTACAAAACTATTTACAAGAAACTAAAGAAAATAATATTAGTAATAAAACACCCCACAATCACTAAATGTGGCTTAAATATCAGTTCACTGGTTGAAATCAATGCGGGACTATAATAGTATAAAACCATAGCGAATAGCTAATCTAAACAATTACCGTGAAAGTATTTATAAAAAAGACATAGGCAACCTTACGGCGATGGGAAAGTGACAAAAGCCAAGCTACCAGATCAGGACCAATAATATTGCTGATTTTTCTTTGGATTTTATTAAGGTGCTCAAGGCAAATAAGCAGGGGTACTGGACTATATTCAGCAGCGATATTTTCTAAGCATGGTAGACTTATAGATATGCATGATAGATTCTGGAGTGAAAAACTGTCAAAGGGAAACCTCCGATCTTTGCAAGGTGCCCTTGCTAGTTGCAAGCATACTAATGCAATACTAATTCTAGTTGTTGTGCTGCATGTCTAATACTGATTATGACTTACCATTTAATAGTACTTTATTTGTTAGTATAATAGGTGATGTAATAGTCAGCAGCTTGGAATGAGAACACTAGTAAAATTTATTTTCGCACAAGTACACTTGTGAAAGATACAAATCTATCAGGAATGAGTTTAAATAGAAGAGAAAACTGGGATCTTTGTTTTTGGTTAGGTAACCAAGAACAACTCTGAATTCAAAAACTGTGGTGAGCCATTTTGGGTCTCCTGGCACCCAATATGCACTCGATCTCTACATTACGTTCTCCAGAAAAAAGTGAATAATTCCGTACGAGTTTTCATCACGGTAGCCAAATTCTGTGTACAGTGTTGTCAGGTTGTCAAATTCTAGGAGTTGTACCGCTGGAACCTCAGAGTCGAAGATGTCTGTAGAATCCATTGTAGATAGATGAAAGTTCAAGAAGATATCTTCCGATTTCAATTCATTTATTTTAATAAAATATAAATCAAGTCAAATAACTTTATCTCTTAAGGATCTCAATAGATTTATCCTGCCATGATAAGCAGAAAGGTGGACACTGTTGTTTTATTTCTTTTAATATTGAGCACTTTAATTGCAAAAAATTTGCTCGCCTTAATCGCATTATCCTCCGGTAATTTACTGGTCGACAGGTTTTGTTGGTCGGAATCAGTATATATATATATATATATATATATATATATATACATATATATATATATGTGTATGTGTGTGTGTGTGTGTGTGTGTGTGTGTGTTCCAATAGCTTAGACCTATTTTAAATGTGAATTAACTTTAAGCGCCTAATGATTTTTTTTCTTTTTCTTTCAGATTTAACAACTTAAGTCTTTGGAAATTTCAACCATGGAAAGATTAATAATCAAACAACGTTTGCCACCGATCCACGTTGCCTATGTCTTTTTTATAAATCTTTCCACTTGCACTCTCGGTTGGTCGATTATGTTGACCCCAAAAATCGCGAAGTGATTAAATAAATATGCTGTTTAATAAAATAGACGAAGGGCCTAATCAAATAGGAATATCCACTAAAAATAAACGTTTAAAGTTATAGAAATCTTTCAAATTAATCAAAAGCCATATATATATCTATATGTCAGGACCCCCTGTATATATATATATATATATATATATATATATATATATATATATATATATATATATATATATATATATATATATATATATATATATAAGACAGGATGTGTGTTTGTGTGTGTGTGTGTGTGTGTGTGTGAATGCACGGCCGCAATTTTCGACGGATTTGCACCAAAATTTACATGAACATGCTCCAAGTTAGCGGGAAGGCCAAGACCGACTTTGAATTTACTAACTCCCATCGATAGTGGAAATAATCGATTTTTTCATGCTTCTACGGCAGTTTTCATGTAGTTTGCGGCCATTTTCTACTGGCCAGAGTGAGCGCGAATAGCTGGCTGCCACGAATAGGCTGGAAAATTCTATTGGCCAACGTCAGAGCCAACAGCTGACTGACATGAATGTTAACTAGCATGCTAGCATGCAAAAAAAATCGATAGCTGCATTCGTCACAAGTGGGAAAAATTTAATTCTGCATGGCACTTTACTTCAATTGGCTCATTCGCTTGCTTAAACTCAACGTTGATTCTGATTCCGCAGAACTCGGTTAGGTGTGAAAAAGTATTTGTTGTTAACATTCTTTTTTCATTCGGTTTTCCAGTTCCGAGTCCTTTTTTTAAAGCTGATCATTTTGTGTTCATTTTGTTTAGTTCTTTTTACGTAACAGATTTAATGTTTAATAGAGAGCTTAGAAAAAATTCGCAGTGTGAGATAGGCAAGAAGTAAGGCATGTAGCAACATCAGTACGGCAAAAGGCATTCCTTTAAAGGCAAGGAAGGGCAAAAATATTTTAAGTCAAGTGATAGCGATTGCTGTATGAGTTGTACGATTTTTGAATCAAGCACGGGCAACACCGGGCCATGCTTCTAATATATATATATATATATATATATATATATATATATATATATATATATATGTATGTGTGTGTGTGTGTGTTGTCTATAAAATAACTGTACAGCTTTCACAGTTTCTTGTATACATTACAGTTAAGTTCCATCAATAGACTTCTTTATATGTTAAAGAAATATTAAAGTTTAAATTTTTGTTCATTTTAAATTCACTTTCCTTTGTCTTTTTAGGTAGACATTAAAATTGATTATTACTGAACCCTGATTTTTAATGAAAACGATAACACTGCAAGAGAAATGTGTGCCCTGGTTCATAAAGAGCAAATAGGACACACAGGTTCAGTTGAATTAGACCATAAAATATGAAAAAAAGCATCAAATCATATTAGCATCCATATCTGGTACAAGAATTTTATGGAAACAGGAAGTATATTGTATTAGGTTGGTGCAAAAATAATGACGTTTTTGACGTATTTTTTAACGTAAAAAAACGTCATTATTTTTGCACCAACCTAATAGACGCCAGAAATTGAACATTGTCTAGATGTGCCGAGTGTAACCAGTGTAGCCTAAGTGGGAGTGTTCTGATGTGTTTAAATAAAAGTTTTTTTGTTTACCTATGTTTTTCAATAAATCCTGTTGAGTCATCTCAATTTTTAAAATTTTTATGAATTTATTAGTTGTACCGATAATTTATGAACATCCTGAATATATATATATATATATATATATATATATATATATATATATATATATATATAAAGAGAGAAGGGAAGAGAGAGAAAGTGGGCCCTAAAGGATTACTGTGAATAGAAACAATATCAACAATAAACAAGAAAATAGCAAAAAAGAAGCGAACCGGTTTTTGCCCCTCGCTCATTTCAATGTCATGTATAAACAGAAGTTGCTATGAAACCGAAAACACTTCGCTGAGTTCTCTTCTTCGGTGTTTACTGTAGAATATTTTATATATATGATGAATGGAGATTTCATTGATATAAATTCATTGACACAAAAGATCATGTTCAAAAAATACTTGATGCGTAAAATACATCTTTCCTTTCGTCTAAGATGGGGACTTAAAGTACCTACGTATTTGTTACCACGCCAGAAATACATATTTTTATTAAAATATAAGCAAGCACGCATATATATATATATATATATATATATATATATATATATATATATATATATATATATATATATATATATATATAATGAAAGGGACTAGGTCCGACAATTATTTTTTTTTATATTTTCTGTTTATACATTATTTTTATAGATACAAATATTTAAGTAAATGCTCTGTTTACAATAAACAATATTAATTACATTCACCGGCCTGAATGTCTGAGAAAATTCGTAGAAAATATGTGCACTCCGACAGGAATCGAACCTACATGGAACCGTCATTTAGCCTGTCGTGCTATACCATTTAGCTACAGAGGAAGCATCTGGTTGGCAATCTATAAAAATAACGTATGAAGAGAAAATATATTAAAATAATTGTCGAACTTTGACCATTTCGTAATGTATGCTGTCATTTGTCTACGTTAAGATACGCTTCGAGCAGATGTGAATGTTCGGATCGTGGGAAATTTGTTGTGCAAAAACAGTCATTTGACTTTGCTAAACAGACGCGTCCTCTGTAGCTAAATGGTATAGCACGTCAGGCTAAATGACGGTTACGCTTAGGATATAGGTTCGATTAGTGTCGGAGGACACATATTTTCTACGAAATTTTTCGGACATTCAGTCCTTTAAATGTAATTAATACATTATTATGAACAGAGCATTTACTTAAATAAGTGCGTCTATAAAAATAACGTATAAACAGAATATATATGTGTGTGTGCGTGTATGAATAATAATATTAGTAATAGCAACATGTATTTGACTACGTCGCTTCTTATAAATCATTTTCTACTGTTTCAAAAAAAATCCTGCACTTCAACAATGAAAAGAGAGAAAGAGCGGAAATGAACTTCAAACTAGTGTATAACAAAATACCCATAATGAAAACTAAAGAAAAAGAGTCACTTCGTGCAGTCACTCGTGAAGAAACGATAATGCTCAATCGGAATAGACACAACAGAGTGATTTAAAAGAAAAAAAATATCACATTCATTTCTTGCTATTCCTCTGGGTAAACATTCTTGTAGAAAACAATATCATGACTGCAAACAATGTAAAAAAAAAAAATTCGGCAGTTTTTGCCTCTAAATTCTTTGCTGGTTATTAGAAGATAAGTAAGAATGGAAGAAATCAGTTCGCAATCTGTACAAAAAAAACAAGACAAAAGAAAGGAAAATAAATGTACATTTTCACGTGTCTACTGGTGAGAATTACACGAAAGTTGTTAACTGCTTCACCTTCGCAATAAAAGAATCAGTGCAAAATTTTGATATGTCGTCATTTTCACGAAACTTTCTTTCGACACTCATACGTCTACACCGTTTTTTTTTCTGTTTTACACCATTCTTTATTGCTTTCTGTAGATCGCATACTTCATTTCTCTTTCACATTTTGTCTTCATCTCCTTCTGTTTGTCCAGTTGTTTTCCTTTTTTAAAACAATGTCTACCTCTTTAACTAAGGCAATTCAATAAGTTTTCTGTCCTTTTTAATCAATGATGTAATATAATGTGCTGTTACATAAGAAAGTTTCCTGTTAATAGCTTCTAAGTAGAATCAAAACATTATTGATCTTCTCAAAGTTCACTTGTGTTATATGACTTTGAATTTACGCCTAGCCGTCTAAAATGGCATTCTCGTTTCACCATCTCTGCAGACTCTCAGCTTCCCTGTTTCCTCAATCTGACTTCAAGGCAACTGCTTTCCGTAAAGATATATCGTTATATGTTTTTGGTTTCGTTCTTTTTTTTTCTTTTTAATCTGTATCACCCCATGCAAGGCAATGAAGACACTAAGACACAAGGGGTTACAGGGTGTGGAAAAATTAGGAACAAAAACATTAATAATGAGCGGGAAGAGGAGAGAGTAATCAGGAGGTCAGTAGATAGAGATTGACATTGCATTTAAATTTTTGTAGATTAAAGTTGGCCAGAAAGCATGTAATAAGAATCCACAAGCGGGAAGTGTGAGTAAAAAGAATTATTAACATAGAATTTATGGCTACACATACCCAGATCAACTGTAAATTGATGAGATCTCGACGCCAGTCTAAAACTGCGCTTAAATTCTGTTATGGTGTGCTCCCTCTTATGAGGCTATTGTGGACTCTTCCACTTGCTATAAAGTTAGTAGGAAAGTAAAGCCTCGGGGGAACAGTGCTATAGCCTGTTCGTTACTGTCAACCAGGACAAGGCTTTGCCGAAGGGCAAAGTATCGTCCGAGGAGGTAGACCCACGGTAAACTAGGCCTTGTGCCACATACATCCCACGTGGGGGTACTGCTAAATATTAACAGTGATATAGACTGTGACTGTTCGCAGCTCCTGTCGAACTCTCTGCCTTGGGCAGAAAGGAACCCGAACGAGGCTGTGCCGAAGGGCAGAGTCTCGTCCGGGGAGGTAGATAGAACCAAACCCGTTTATGCGGGTTCTACGGAGATTTTTTTTGATCGAGCCTACGGGCTCGGATGAACCACGTTATACTCGGCCTTGTGCCACATGTAGCCTCGTGGAAGGGGGCTACTAAATATCAACAGTGATATAGACTGAACGCTGGTCAACAGACACACACTCCCAACTCGTGTAGCACACTTCTGTAGTATTTTCTGTTCAATACACTATTTATCTGCAACCTCTTGTTTTGTTATTTCATAACGATTATTTGGTCGCAACAACTTCAAAAGGTCTAGATACCATAGCAAAGTGCTCATACGAACAATTGCCATGAAAGTATTTATAGAAGAGACACATAGGCAACCTTACGGTGGTAGGAAAGTGGCAGAAGCCGAGTTGCCAGATCAGGACCAATAATATTGCTGATTCTTCTTTCGATTTTATCAAGGAGTTCAAGGTAAATAGCATAGGCACCGGACCATATGTGGCAGAAATATTCTAAGCATGGATGAATTGTAGACTTATAGATATGTATGATAGATTCTGGAGAGAAAAAGAAACTGTCTCGTACGACACACTGAACCACCTTTCTTAGCACCTGACCTAGTAATGGATTCAGTATCGTCTTTCCACTTTATGCCAGTTTCTTTCAGACTGCTTTACAAATGAGATACAATTCGTATAAGCTTTTTCTATTTTTATATTTGAGCCGACCTTTAGTTTACCAGATTCGTGCCTATCAAAAGACGACATTTTAAAATTGAAAATTGTAACAAACAAAAATGCCAGTAGAAGTGGCATTTAATTGGATTCATATCATATTCAACCTCTACAACGTAATGGACTATCATTTTCCACCTCTAGCGGGATTTGTTATCTTAGCAATATGAGTTACGCAGATGACACTGTGGTGGGGGAAGATACAGAAAGAAATCTACAGAATACCCTAGACTAGGTAGTAAATGAAAGCGGGAAGGACGAGCCATCAACTGAAAGAAGATAGAATGTTGTAAGAAAAGAAAAGCCCAAGAAGCGAACTATAAATATCGATATCAAACATGTACAGAAGTTCAAATATATGAGAAGTGTTTTAACAGCGGGTGGAAAATGTGACCCCGAAATCTTACAAAAAGAGTAAGCTGGATATACAATGAAGAAGAAGGGCTTAGAGAATCTGACACTTACAGGACATATTGAAGGCAAATTTTACAAATAGAGGGCGCGAGACACCTACCTGACTTGCTTTGAGAATAGAAGGCGTAATGAGGAGAGGGAGGTTTGTCAAAGGGACAAACGTTACCAATGGTTAGAAGGGATAGGAGGCTGTGAAGAACCATGATTGTCCACGTCTTGAAGCTCGCTTTTTAAATCAATTCACCCCAAGCAAGGCGATAATGTTACTAAGAAACAAGGAGCTACGACGACAAACCTCCAAATAATTCTACAATATTTTCTTAAATTTAAATAATGCTATTTTTACCGAATATTTTCCAAAAAGTTCAATAAAATCTTGTAATTATTTGAATTGGTTAGAGTTTAAAAATCAACTTTTTTCTTGTCGTCTGCTTTTATTGATTTTATTGATTACTCCAGGGTAGAGGTTGTTCAGACTGAGTAGGAGAGGAATGCAATATTCCAAAGTTTTCGTCCTTTCAGTGAAATTGTGTTTATGTGTTTCTCTGTGTGTGTGTGGCTGGGGGTTGTGTATACCTTAATCAACACAAGTATGTGTAAGTTAAAAAATTTTGTGGTGTCAACGAAAACTCGTTGTCACTTTTGTAATGTCAACGAATACTCGTTGTCACTTTCGTAATGCTCGTTGTAGTAGAGACTTTGTAATCGCAGATACAACTATAGTAACGTCGTTAAGCAATACTGGTGTTAGACGCCTTAGAATAACACTCGCACTAATAGTACATGCTCGATAATACTCGCTCAAAAGTAACAACTCTATAGTGATCCGAATAGTACTTCGTATAGTGATCAGTATAGAGAAATAGTATAATGAATAGTATAGAGAATAGCGATCCTTATAGTAATAGATTATAGAGTAGAAATAGTGATTGGTATAGTAATAGAGGATAGAATAGAAATGGTGATCGATTAGACGCCACGCTCATTCCCATATATACATTTCCTTTGCGATCACGTGATCTACTTATTAAAAATGGGATCCCCTGTGCTTGCTCTCTGGTGATCTGGGTTCAAACTCCAGTGTCGGCAGCGACACTTTATTCCTATACATCACAAATGCACAATACAAATAAAGATATATACATTACATACGCGCATGCGAAGTCACATGCAAACATTGTGTGACGGACAGAGAATGAGTTTTTATTTTATATTATAGATTTCAAATCATATAATCTTCAGATGATTCAAATCTTTGCCTTCATTTTTCAATTTTATGATAGCAGCTGCTGAATGCGCTAGAAATGCCGCTGTATATAAAAGATGCCAGCAGACACAGCGGAGTGTCGGTTTTCCATCGACACCACAATTTTTTTTAACTACCTTCAATATTTATTGTTTTAAAAAGCAATTATTGTAATTATAATAAGACCTATACATATGATGAAAGTGAATTTATACATTTTCTCTGTTCTTGAGAATTTACAACAAAAATATCAAACTATTTAGTTATTAGATTGTTTATTTACAAGAATATTTTTTTATTTACAACATTCTAAGAACTAATACAATCAAAACTAATGCAATGCAATCATTTATCAATTTATAAAAAATAAATATGAAAACACTTTTTTTATTCATGAAGTTATAAACATTTACTAAATTATTAAATGATATGAATCAACTATAGAAAATCCTTATTATTTACCATTTTATAAAGTTCGAACTGATTGAGAATTTGCCGATGTCAACCATTCCAATAAGCAATATAATAAATAGATAGTGTTAAATAAATCACATGACCCGACGACGTGCTTTGCTTTCATTAAATCACAATTAAAACAAACGTTTGGCATATTTACGTACACCTTCCTAATTCAAACTACGACAAATATGGCGACAAAGATGAGGACAATAGTCCGCATAATGTAAATACTCAAACTAAGTTATTAAATATATCACCAAGTGAAACATTTGTTTTTGTTTTACTTTTTTAACATTTTGACTGGAAAAAGACTTTGGGGTCAGATTTCCGCTAAAATACGAATTTTCAGTTTACGATTTCTCACACGTCATAACATTGGAAAATTACAGTATATTCCAGTCTGACTGGAGAGTGCCGAAGTTTCTTAGCAAGACTTTTCGAGTGATTCCTCTCCCTCTCTCTTTTTTGTGTATCTGTCTTTCTTTATATATATATATATATATATATATATATATATGATGACAATTGGAAAAAAATCTTACTTTTTTGCCAACGCGTTACGTCTTCCTTGAAAAAGCCCACATTGGACGAAATGCGTCGGCTAATATTACAGTTTTCCTATTGTCTTTTACATATATATATATATATATATATATATATATATATATATATATATATATATTAATTTATATAGATATATATATATACCTACGTTCGAAGTGCGACTTAAAGTTTCGCTGATCTAGCAACTCATCAGGCACGAACTATTACGGTTGTTTTTTTTTTTTAAATTTGTTTTGTTTTTTCTATAAGGATTTTTTTTCATAGTTCTATAGGTCCTATCTATAGGTCCCTTATTTGATTAGGCACAATCGAATTCATGAAAAAACATTTAAATTCTCTATGAAATCTGAACTTATTTCGCTTAAGCATTTTAACATAAAAAGATTTTTGTAATCATTTTACCCCAAGCAAAGCAATAGAGCTACTAAGACACAAGAGGTTTAATGAGTGTGAAAGAATAAGAAAAATCAGAAGCATTGTTAAGGATTAAGGAGCGAGAAGAATAAAAGAAGAGGAATGAAGAAGACAGTTGATAACGATTGACGTTGCTTTTACATTTTTAATATCAGTTAAATGAAAAGCAAGAAGCCGGAAAAAATTTTCACAGGCGAGAAGTGCGAGAAAAAAAACTGTTAGCAAAGAACTTAGTCAATTCAACAGTAAAATGAAGTTGCCAATCTCGAACTGCATTTGAATTAATAAAGTCTACTTAACATAGGGCAAATTATACTAATTTCTCGAAAATAATACCCAATTTTTTACAGGTGATAGTATGGTGCGTATTATAAATAGGTTTAAACAAAAATATTTTTTTGTTATTGATTTATGATAATAAATACGTACTTATTGTTCTAAAATAAGAAGGATATTAGACCAATTTTCATTTTAAATCCAACAATAATAATTGTAACATTTTTTGTCAATAAATTTATGTTTATCAGTAATCGCACTTTTTTTATTTGGCGAAAAAATAAAAAATCTATAAAAAGGCCAATTTCAAAGAAAAGAGGTTATCAAGTTAACAATTTATTGAAACTTTAATTTTCATTATCATCACCAATTTCTATTATAGAATCAATATCTAAATTGTCATTAAACAAATTATCATTCACAATATTATCTTCGTCTCGTTCAAAATAATCTTCGATCTCTTAATTCTCTTACCAAAGGATAACATCTTCAGAGCTATCCATGGTTGTCGTGAGATAACATTTCTTGTTAGATTTATCTGGAAAATTTATCGCATGATAATTTTCAACATTATTTTAGCCGCTTAGTTTTGATTTTATTCTTAATATCAAGGTCGACAAAATGTCTTCCTAATTAATTTTTTTTTTTTTTGACAAAATTTATAGATGCGTATTATACATAGGAATAGATATATTTCTTAATTTTGGGATCATTTGTTGGTGTGCGTATTATTTATGGGTGCATACGATCAAAGTATTTACAGAAAAGACTCAGGGAAAGAAACTGAAACCCAGATGACGTTTTTATCTTAACGAACCTACTCCAATGAGCTCCAGTCTCTTCATCAGTAAATGAACCAATACTTTTTGTAGTGCATAAATATTGGTTGTTTTAATATTCATTTCTCCAAATTTTCTTTTTCCTATATTTTGACAGTTTTTCGCTTATATCTTTGCTAATGTTTAGTCTTATAGATATGTAGACGAATGTTTACTTGTAATCTTGGTCCATAGCATAAATGATATTTTTATACGTATTGTTATGAATAGTGGCCTCCCCTTGTTTTGAGAGAGCTATTTCTATTTACTGGGACTATAAATGGACACTATACACGAACCTCGTATTCTCAGTTGAATAAAGCTTTTGTAACGTCTACACCTGCATACTTTTGTCATTACATGTATATTCTTTGTTATTGATAGTTCTCACGATACGAGGCTCAAGAGCCCCTCAAGGTGGACGGTTGCTGAGTGTTATTGCAAGAGAGGGGGGAAATAAGAGAGTATTATGAATGCGAGTAGAATATATATCGGTTGATCCGGGATATAAAGAAACCAAAATTTTATTTATCAGGGAAGCATTCTCTCAGGAGTATGTTCCACAAAGTAAAAGTTATCAGAGTGGAACTTGTTTTTTTATCGAATGAATACAAAGGGGATGGAGATGGTTTGCCACCGTCATCACGTCATGGTGAGTCCTAGATGTGTAGGTCCGAGGTAGCACCTGCCGTAGTAATGGCGATGTAGTAGTGAAAGACTAGCAACGTTTCGCCTGTGTGTAAAGAATAAGTCATCACCTACAGCGCTTTTGAACTCTGTCGAGACTGGACAGTGAAGATTAGGTAACATTACCCGCTGGTTTCGTTAGCCAGCTACAGTTACCATGCTTATTGAGATATTATATAAAACCTTTATATTTTATTAGGTTGGTGCAAAAAATAATGTCGTTTTTTGACGTATTTTTAACGTCAAAAACCGACATTATTTTTGCACCAACCTAATACTCATTCAGTTGAGATTCTTGAAGTGCCAGACTTGGCTAATTTCGTATTTACTGTATTTCTTTCTTTGTTGACAGTTCAATATAGGTATTAGGTTGGTGCAAAAATAATGACGTAATTATGTCGTTTTTTGACGTGTTTTTTAACGTCAAAAAACGACATTATTACTAATATTTACGCTGGTCATGAATTTGTTAATGCTTTGATATAGATTTACTCCAGTGGTTCTGCCTCTAGGCGTCCTCGTCACAGCTTAGCACCATCTGTTGTTTTTTCATATAAAAGTTGTTTCAAGTCTACATTTTCCTTATTCGGTATTTATTTGGCATAATCTGATTGTTTGTGGGCGTTTTAGAGTACAAAACTGCTTGAATCAAATATATTAGGTTGGTGCAAAAATAATGACGTAATAATGTCGTTTTTTGACGTATTTTTTTAAAGTCAAAAAACGACATTATTACGTCATTATTTTTGCACCAACCTAATATAACCTACAAGGAATAAAGTGAAATGAACTGGTAACAACTTTATGGCAATAATTGTATTCATTTTTATGCATTATTCATGGCTTTGTCCTTTGAGTATATTTTTATTTCATCAGTCAGCCATTACAATATCTCTCCATAAGTATGCGTTCATATGTATGTATTTTATTACCATAATTCGCTTCTGCCCAGCATATGTGGTTGGTTGCTGGTAAGTGTATTTTTAGGTCACCTCTACTGACTTAAAAAATAAACCGATCATTTGTTCTTTTCATCAAAAGTCTGTATTCAATAAAAGCATGATTTTTATCATGGTTCTACTTACAGATTGCTTACGTCCATATCACGTTAAAAGATCGGTTCCGATACGATCACCGAGGTTAAGCAACATTGAATCTGGTCAGTATCTAGATGGGTGACCGCTTGGAAATACCAGGTGCTGTAAGCTTGGGTGTGTGGGAGGTGTAATGGATAATGGCTCAGGATTGTTAATCGAAGAGCCGAGTTCCAATTCTGTTTATGTTCGCTATATTTACTTACGCAATTTACCTTTCGGAAAGGCAGGACTCCATCTCTTCCTATTTCATACTGTTTGTTGCTCGGGAGGTTCATGAAATTGGGGAGACTGATAAGGCGATATTGCGACAGGGATGAGCGCTCATCCGTTTTCTTGGAAAATCGGCATAGTTGATACCTCTCATGAACCTGGGAAACATTTCTCCTTCAGACAGCAGCTAAATAATTTTTCAAGATTGGGCATATCTTCAGCCATGGGTTAATTAGTGGGACTTGTATCAGTAAAACATTATTATTTCTTCCAAAAATCTTACGATTAAAAACATTTACTGGAAAGGGTCGATAAGCTGTAGAAAACTGATCAATAAATCAATTAATATTTACAGATCATAATCCATTACATACTAGTTGTTTCCATGTTTTAGGACAGAATATCAGTGTTCCCATGATCACTGGTACTGGAATTAATTTCTTTGCTAGCCCTTCTCAAACTTGCAGTATTACATACTTTAAATCAGTGTAGTTGTTGATCTTCTCCTTTTGCTTTCAATTCTCATGTCAAAGGGACAGAAAATTTCTATCAGGTATCGATTATTATTTCTTCCTTTTCTTCTTCTTCTTCTTCTTCTTCTTCTTCTCCTTCTTCTTCTTTTTCTACAGGTATCTATTTCTTCTTCTTCTTCTTCTACTCATCCGTCTTCTTCTTCAGGCATCTATTTCTTCTTCTTCTTCTTCTTCTTCTTCTTCTTCTTCAGGTATCTATTTTTCTTCTTCTTCTTCCTCTTCCTCTTCAGGTATCTATTTATCTTCTTCTTCTTCTTCTTCTTCTTCTTCTTCTTCTTCTTCGGCTATCTATTTTTCTTCTTCTTCCTCTTCCTCTTCAGGTATCTATTTTTCTTCTTCTTCTTCTTCTTCTTCTTCTGCTATCTATTTTCTTCTTCTTCCTCTTCCTCTTCAGGTATCTATTTTCTTCTTCTCCTACTTCTTATTCTTCTTATTATTATTCTCCTTCTACTTCTTCTTCTTCTTCTTCTTCAGGTATCTATTTTCTTCTTCTTCCTCTTCCTATTCAGGTATCTATTTTTCTTCTTCTCCTACTTCTTATTCTTCTTCTTTTTCTTCTTCTTCTACTTCTTCTTCTTCTTCTTCAGGTATCTATTTTTCTTATTCTTCTTCCTCTTCCTCTTCAGGTATCTATTCTTCTTCTTCTTCTTCTTCTTCTTCTTCGGCTATCTATTTTCTTCTTCTCCCTCTTTCTCTTCAGGTATCTATTTTTTTCTTCTCCTACTTCTTCTTCTTCTACTTCTTCTTTTTTTTCTTCTTCTACTTCTTCTTCTTCTTCTACAGGTATCTATTTCTTCTTCTTCTTCTTCTTCTTCTTCTTCTCCTCCTCCTCCTCCTCCTCCTCATCATCATCATCATCATCATCATCATCATTCTTCTTCTTCTTCCGGTATCTATTTCGTCTTCTTTTTCTTCTTTTTTCTTCAGGTATCTATTTATTCTTCTTCTTCAGGCATCTATTTCTTCTTCTTCTTCCTCTTTTTCTTCTTCTTCTTCTTCTTCTTCTTCTTCTTCAGGTATCTATTTTTTGTTTTCTCCTTCTACAGGTATCTATTTCTTCTTCTTCTTCTTCTTCTTCTTCTTCTTTTTCTTCTTCTTCTTCTTCTTCTTCTTCTCCAGGTATCTATTTTTTCTTTTCATCTTCTACAGATATCTATTTCTTCTTCTCCTCATCCTTCTTCTTCTTCTACTTCTTCTTCTCCAGGTATCTATTTCTCCTTCTTCTTCTTCTTCTTCTTCTTCTTCTTCTTCTTCTTCTTCTTCTTCTTCTTCTTTACACTCCAAACAGAGCAATAAAGACCACTAGGATGCAAGAGGCTACTGAAAATGAAAGAAATAGAGCAGACACTAAAAGAATAGGATTCAAGGAGACTGATGACGACGACGCTGCTGTTGTTCTTACATATGCACTATGTTATTGTTTACTGCAATAGAAACGGTAATTTCATGCTTATGAAATCAAAAGCGAGTTGAGCGCCGATATTATATATTTTATGTTTTTTTAACAAAGGTCAAAACACGAAAAGAAATAGTAAAGAGTTAATGAAATTACTTAAGTGGATATTAAAAAACGCAAATTCAAGGAAAAGCGATTCAATGAAATTTTTAAATGTCAAAAACTATGAAACAGTTTAATATGTCAAGTAAAGTAATTTCTCATCATCTGCAGTTGAAACAGGACAAGCAAGAAATAGTAAAGCAAGTGCTGGTACGAAACGCGTGGGAGATCTTTCTAGCAATAATCAACCTATTTTTGATTCAAATGACGATTACACCGAGCATCACGAAAGTCCCATAAAATAAGAAGAGACAGAACAGGAACAGGAAACAGGAAGTAGATTCAGCGATTTTAAAGAATGCACTGACCTCGCAAACTGGCACGTAACCTTTGAAAATGATTCCCTTCACAATTATTGAATGCAAGTTATTGTTTCTTTTTTAGTAAAGAAAAATCGATGTTGCATATACCAAAAGGAACAAAAAAGGAGTTTCTCAAACAAATACTTTGAAAAAAAATATTGAAAATGATTGTATATACTGTTTTGTTTACATGTGACACTATGGCCGTACACCCACATAGAAAAAGACGGTAAATGATTTTATTTGTCTAAAGTGTTTTGTATGTTATTAATAGCGGTGAAGTCAGTGAAATAGGAATTTTCAAAAGCAGCCAACACTTGACTCAAAAAGAATAAAATAATAGATAATTAAATTAAAGCTTTTGAGAAAAAGTGACAACAAACTGGATGTTGAGGAATTCCGTTCGCAGGCTTTTATCAACATTCACAGTTTAGATTGAAACTATTTCTGGACCGCCCTTTGGTAGAGACAGATTATCTCTCCTGATAATTTCAAGGCCGCCCGTTATAGTTTTCAGTCGTGTATCATGATGTGAAGATGGGCAATGGCTGGTAGGAGAGAGTCGGAGTACGCGCTAATTGAACGGAAGAGCTGATATGTTAGACTGACATGACAGCAGTTGCCCTAAATGACACCTAGCAGAATGTGCAAGTGAATCTCTTAAATATGAACAAGAATTTATCAGAATTATGGTTCGAGTATTCATTTCTCAAACAGGCGTTTATTTTCACCTGTTCTTTCTTTGTTGTCATTCAGCGGACTTTTCATGTTTTTTTTTCTACACACCGACGCAAGCGAAAATAGAGACGTAACTTGGGGTTCAGTTGGCGAAAATCTGAGAGAGGATTCCATTGTATGTTTACATGCAAACTCTTTTTCTTCAAATCACTTGCAACAAGTGTGTCTATAAAAAATATAATAAAGAAGCTGTGAGAAGAAAAAAAAAAACTGTAGCTAAATACGTTGCTAGGAAAAATACGAAAAAAATATGTTTCGCAAAATATGCTTTATGTAGCATATATTTTCATCTTGTTCTATGTACCACTTCTCTTCCAGGGATAGGCGATCATGGCTCTCCAAAAACTTCTTATTCCTTGTGGCCCTTAGCCTTTTTTTCTACTTTTGCTTAGGTCAAAACTCCCCGTTCTGCCATTCACACAAGCTTTCCCTATCTATATCGCCCTCATTATGTCACATGAGGATTAAGATTTGCAATCCTTCCTCTCAAGGAAGATCTCTTGATAAGCAAACGGCCAGCTAACTAGAGTTGATATCTCAATAAAAACACAGTGGAGATGACAACGGGGCATTACTAAATTACCCATCCCCAAAATAATCATGGCGATAAGCAATATAATTTTTAGAGAAAACGATGTGAAGGTGATTGAGTCCACTGTATCCTGATAGGTTCTAAAATAAAAGATTATATAAACTTTGGTTTTTGCTGTTTTACTTACTCGTCCTACAATCCATTAACTATGTATATAACTTCTCCATAATTTTCATTCTTCCTACCATCAACTGAAAACGAAAAGGAATAGTCGAGGAAATTTTCATTTACACCTTACAAAAGTCAGATTAGAACAGAAGTGAAGCAGTGCTAATATAACGAGATTATTGTTCACTAAATACATGTCACTTATTGTAGAGAGTTTGTTGGTTAATTTTATTTAACGTCATATCAATCTCAATGGGTTATTTAATGTCGAAATTTAAATATTATTAACACGACTTTTTTACACGTGTATATCCCAAGCATCGAAGTAAAGCCACTAAGACACAAGGGGGTTACTAAGTGTGGAACAGTTAGAATCAGTAACGTTGCTAAGGAGCGAGAAGAAAAAAAAGAGGAATCAATATATAGCGATTGATATTGCATTTAAATTTTTACAGATTAAAGTTATCTAGAAAGCATGGAGCCGGAATGAGAAAAATGCAAGACCGGGGATATCTCTGGGTTAAGATTCTTCAGAACTAGAGGAATTCTATCCGAATCAGAAGGTTTCGTAAAGACAAGTCTTGAAACTTTCCGTGTCGAGACAGACATATCGCAATGTTTGTGTCCTGTGAGAATTGAGCGATACCTCCATTACCCTTGATAGAGAAACAACCATTCCAAGACTGGAAAGAAATTACAGGCATACCATCCAAAGCGAAACAATGACGTTTATCCAGGAATCAAAGCAGTAGAAATTCTCCTTGATTCGGTAACATTATGTCTGAGCGCGTGGAAGCAGACATAAGAGACAAGCTCGCTCGTTTGTGAAGAATATATAACTTACTAGGAGGTGAGATGAGACAAGGCCCGCTCGTGGATGAGCTAATATCCCTTAATCGTTACTTTTCGGCATTCAAAATCGTTTACGTAGTTTTGTACGAGTGAGGGCATTCTTTATACAGCAGCCTCTTTTCAACAGACGCAACGCTATTTCTATGGCAAATGTTCAGATAAGCTCCATTCTTTAGTTCCACCAGTTCAACTCCTTACAGCTGATAGAACACGCACTACTACAACCACGGAGTCGAATCATCCACATTCCCCCCGTATTCCAAATATAAGGCATCTTTTTTCCTAAGATCTGCTACTTTGTGGAACACTCCCTCGTGGACGCTTCCCTGTAAATTACAGACTTAACCTCTTCAAGTCAAGGATCAATCTTTATGTAGTCCCTTCGTGTTTTATTTTATCGTTCTACGATCTATTAAATATGTATATAACGTTTCCCTAAATTTTATTGTTCTCACATAACTCGAAATCGATAAGACAAATCATAGGGATTTTTTATTCACAATTGTCGTTTGTCTTGGGAGATAACATAGGTGATATTGTTAATAGCGAAGGAAAACTCCATCTGTTCAGAATTCAAGATCCCCCAAAATTTATTCCTCCCGCATATTGCGAGTGGGTGCTGAAAAGTTTATTCACTTCCTCAAATCTGTCCAAATAACCAAATATTTTTTTTCTTTTGCATTCATTTCTTAGTCTGGCACGCCCTCATAAATTAGGAGGCATTACTTACGGAGCGAATCTCTATGTCGGCGAGAGCAAGCAATGAGGGATTACATTTGTTAGATAGGAGGCATTTGCTTGAAATAATCTTTGGATTATTATGAACTTTGAAAGATCAAACTACACATAAAATAATAATCAAAAAACATAATACATTGCGAAACGAATAATTTAGTTTTGAACCCGACTGAAAGTAGAAGTGAAAACTGAAAAAAATAGTAAAAGTAAACTTCTGATTGAGTATAAAACAAAACCGGCCTAATACGCTTTTCTCTTATCATGAAAATAATAAAACTGACAGATGGTGTGACAATATTACTCAGTTGCTCACGTGAATCCTGACAATAAAAGCAAAATTATTGCTTTGTTTTCTGACCTTGAATTACTTCTGCAATTCATTTTGATGTTATATAAAACAAACGAAAATAGTTTTATTACATTTATACAACATCAAAATAAAGTAATTCCTGTCAATGACGGGAGTCGGTGTTCTGGCTCACGTAAAGTCCACCACTTCAAATACTTATTTTCAAAGTGTTTTCCCACTTAGCAAACTGATGCAACAATTTCTTTTTAGTCTTATCTCTAATAATTTGCTAGTATTGGCATCTCTCCCTAGAATAACGGTTTGCAAACTCACCTCTAAGCCTTTAAGTACTGATTTTCAATGAGTTCACGAAGCTTTTTGCCTTGCGTCAGACTAAGCTAAATATATTAATTATGAAGGCTGATTGATAACTAAGGTCGTCAATCCAAAAGAACTTCTTTTAGAACAGCTATAATAATGAAATTAATAGCAAAATTATGCAAATGCATTTCTCTTTAAAATTACGTTTCTTCAACATAGTCAACATTTACCTGTATATTCTATCCATTCTTTTTATTTTTTTTCCATGAAGAAAGATTTGGTGCATTTGCGCACAGCAGATTTCAATTCCGTATCGAATAAAAAATGTTGACTTTTTAACATTTTTTTAAAAACTTTAGTCAACAACGAAAAGTCTGCTGAGTGCAAATACGAGAGTGTGTGGTGCATAGAGTACGTGCTTTTTGACTTCTCATCTTTGTATCGTTTATTCACTGCCCTGCATTTTCTTGACGCGTACGCTTCGTTTTTGTACTCGCAACATTTCACAAGAGCTCACCGAATTAATTTTCATTCCGTCATGGCAGAAGTTCCGTGGCACTGACTTACTGATCACTATTTTATATGTAACTCTGTCATCCTATTTATCGCTAATGAATGTTTTTACTTAGCAAAAGGACACATTTGAAAAGAACTTCACATACTAACGAATACATCTCCAAACCTGATTCTAACGCGTCTATTAGCAGGTGGATACCTTAATTATCGATCAACACTCGTACATATTGATTATTGTTCCTATTATAGCGAGATCGTCATCTCAGGATGTTCCACATGATGTGTCAGACTAAGCTAAGATCCTGAGCATATAGGATGTGTTAGACTAACGCAACCTCCTATGTCTATATGTGTCAGACTGAAGCTAGATCTTAAGTCTATATAATGTGTCACACTAAAGTAAGTTCATGAATCTATTCGATGTGTCAGACTAAGGCAAGATCCTGAGTTTATATGATGTCCCAGACAAAGGCAATGTCTTAAGTCTATATGATGTATCATATAAAATTAAACTTTTAAATCTTTATGATGAGTCATAATAAGCTACGGTCCTAAGTGTATACGATGTGTTAGACTAAGGAAAAGATCTTTACTATATATGATGTGTTAGACTAAGATAAGATCTTTACTATATATGATGTGTTAGACTAAGGCAAGATCTTATGTCTCTATGATGTATCATACTAAGTTAAAATTCTAAATCTATATGATATGTCAAACTAAGGTATGCTCCTATATTTATTCGATGTCAAATATCAAACACGAGCAAGTGATCGCTTTTCAAGCACAGGCTGAATCCACGATACTGAATGCTGATTTTAAAAAAAGGATCCCTCCTTACTTGGACGAATGGTTTGAATGGAAAAGAATTGTCATATTCCAACCATTTGGCCTTATATTGGATAAATACTAATATTGGCTTTGTAAATATCCCTGGTGGTTTCTAGTGAATTTTACTTACCAAGCTTCACTGTCAGTCTACAACAAATGTAATGATTTCAATGCTTACTAGATAACTCACACTGGTAACCTTGTGCCAGATAAAGCTAGGCTTCTTAAACCCCTTTAATCTACAAAGGAAAAGATTTATGTTAGAGAAAAAAGTGGAATGGATTAGGAAGGAAATAAAAAAATGATGAAATACAAAATATAGAAAATGGTTGAAAATTAAATTTAATAAAGAAAAAGGAATAAATAAGTAAATTGCAGAGAAAAAAAGAAATGTTCGTGAAATTAATCATATTTGCATTAACTTTTGTTTCCTTTACTCTTTTACTTTTTAATAAATATTAAAAGATCATTCGTTACTAATCTTTTTCTCAATCTCTTGGTTGGTCTACGAGGCGGTTTGTTCCTGTAAAACGGCAGACATCGATCTATCATAGCATAAATAATTGTTAAGTAATGCTGAAGTATGAATGAGACTATTTCTTGCAGTAAAGCAAGAAAGGTAAAAGAGAGCGAGGAAGAAAAAAAGATTTAAAAAAAGATGTTTTGTGACGTACCGTGGCCGTTAATAATTAAATATAACTCAAGACTTCAATGTTAAGATAAAACAATATTACAAACGCAAATAAATATTTAACAAGAACAAAGAAATAAAAGTCAACCAAAGATAATTTACCATTCCAAATCATTGACACACAATAATTCACACTAATTCGACTGGATAGTTTCATTTAATAGTCACTCGATAATCTCTTCAGTCAGTAGCCTGACACGGCTATTTATACATCTGGCAGTAAACATATATTCATAATTCCAGAGTGTCACGCTCGAACCTCGGTGTCGGTAGTTACTCATTTTCTTCCTGTATGACAAGATGGAAGGCAAAAAAACAACAACCTAAATGCATCTAGTTCTAAGAAAGAAAGAAAGAAAGAAAGAAAGAAAGAAATAAAAACTAAAGAATGTTTTAGAGGGGAATTGAAAGATGAAAGAAAACATAGAATTTAATAGGAGAACACAAGTTCATCTATTCTTTCGTCCTCTTTCACTCCCAGTAGCCCCTTGCATCGTAGTAGCATTATCGCCTTGCTTGGGTGAATTGATAAAAAAAGAACACATTTGAATGAACATATCACGTCGCTAAAAGAGTTAAATATCTCACATCTGTGCCAATGATCAGTTTCTTTTGGGGCTCTTATTGTTAATAAAATAGATTTTCAATGTTCCATTTGAAAGTCTTGGAAATGATATATATATATATATATATATATATATATATATATATATATATAAAGTCCCTACAGCCTTCCCTCTGTAAACAGAATGGGTGGCA
>OZ010584.1:89581365-89623865 GCA_963932145.1 Acanthosepion lycidas
ATAGTTATATATATATATATATATATATATATATATATATATATATATATATATATATGAATGAGTTAATGGAATTAATTTGAAATTTGACATTACTTCTTATTCTTAATGGATTAATTTTAAATTCGACATAACTTTTTATTACTATGAACTTTATACCTTGTGGGTACACGTGTCTGCTAAAGCACGTGTACCTAGGGGAGAAAAATTTTATAGTAATATATACTAGAAATGAATGGTTTATATCTTAATAATCAGACGTTAGTTTTGTATTACTATAAACGTTATATCTAATGGCTACACGTGTATAAGTAAGTGACCAATCGATGAACTAGGAAAACGTTATTACTTCTCTTTGCAAACCCGGCAGAAATGGGTTAGACTCGAGTAGGATTATCAAACTACTTCCACAGAACTCATCTGACATTGAACTTACGGATTATCACTTATTTCGATTCCTACAAAAGTCTCTTAATGAGAACAACTTCTTTTCTGGCAGGTGCTCTTGATTAGGACCTACAACCAGTGATTAACTGGGGCAGAAATGAATCAATAACTGCTTCTACTGCATGGAAAGTTGGGTCACTGTATCGTGCCAGAAGTTGTTTCGCGTCAGGATCCATCTTGCACATTTACAAATCTACCATTCGTCAGTGCATTGAATACTGCTGCCATATCTGGTTATGTGCTTCTGCTATTCATTTCGAGGTTCTCGAAAAAATCCAAAGAAAAATTTGTAATGTAATCAACCCTACCTGGAATCTCAACTTTAGTCACTTTCTCACGGACGTGGTGTGGCTTCCCTCTGTCTTTTCTACAAATATTTTCAAGGACACTGTTCTGACGAGCATTTTTTCCACTGGTCTTCCGAACAAATGAGCTTAAGCGTGACACTATATTGGCAATTAGGTCCCACCCGTTTACTGCTGAAATAGCTAAATGCAACCGCCACTTCTACTCCAACTGTTTCTTTTTTGTGCATTTTTCTGTGGCCAGCTATTGACTCACAACTCTTTCCGAGTGGATAAAGGCGTTGGTTGAAGTGATCCAGTGACTTGACCCAAAGAGTTGTGGCCACAGCAGAGGTAAGTAAAAAAATTAGTGAGTTAAGTTACTAAAGAGAAATAACTGAAACTAAGATATCCGGAAGAGGCATGGCACGTGGAACTAGAACAATCTACACCAGTGGACTAAATAAAAGGTTCGATTCGAAATTCAAACTTATATTACCTGAAGGTCTGAGCGTACAACGGCCTAAACGTCGTTAATATGATAATAAAAATGAGAACAACAGTCCGAATAATGTAAATAGTATAAAAACTGAATAGCCAACCCTGATTCTCGCCAGGATATACTGCAGCTATTGTTCACCCTAACCACGACTACAATATAGTGATTGTCCAAGCGTAGATTAGATGTGACACAAGTTCGAATGATTGGGGTACCCAGTAAGGATCGAACTCACTACTCAGTCGTAATTGTTCTAGCGAGACAAGCTGGGTGCCCAACCACGACTACAATATATATCAGAGGGAACGGTTTAGTAGTACCCTTGCTGCATTCAGAAGAGCCCGTAACTATTGCAAGATATTTTTAAAAAATGAAAAGTACACCTATGCACAAGCAGTCCAAGCTAAGGCCCAAAGCAAGAAACCCGGATCCCGTGAGTTCTAGAAAATCTGTAATCAAATTTTCAAGAGAGGCAAAGCTTTAGTGTACACTATCATAAATAGACCTGAAGTTATCTCCTCTTCTGATAAGGCAAAGTTCTTCAAAACAAACTTTGCCTCTAACTACACGTTACAGGACAAGGCCACCCACTTCCATACTTCCCATCTCTCACGACGCATAAAGTTATTAATATCTCTATGACGGCCCGGGAAGTCTCCAGATTTATCAAAAGTCTTGATCATATGAAGGCTAACATTCCAAATAAAATCCCGGTGGTTGTACAAGAAATCTTAGCGCTGAGTTATCGCTGATCTTGGCAAAGTTGTTAAAATGCTGTCTGAAGCAAAAATCATTTCCATTTCCATGGAATATGTCAAGCGTATGCCGTTTTCAAGAACGCAGTTTGTTGCGTTTCTGTGTCATCTCTAGGTAACTCACACTACCACATAAAACAGTATCTACAAAAAGGACAATTTCTTTTTCTTATTTGTTTTATTAGAAGAGAGGGTGCAGACGAAACAGTTTAAATCCTAAGAGGCAGTGTGGGGAGGAATGAAGTCACGGAATGCATGTCGCACGTTGGCTCAGCGTCCCTCCGCGAGTGATCTTAGTCGATCTATCAGTCTGGGTGTGGGAAGCGTATCGACACTTCAAAATTCTTGCCTCCCTCTGTTGAATTCGCGTTGTTTTGGACTTGTATCCATAACCCAAACAAAGGCAATCCATCACTGTTAAAAGACCACGCCTACGTGACACTCCAACCAATCGCTGACCTTCGCATTCTCTAATAAGATGAGCTCTCATCCCCGTCGCAATATTAGCCTTTCAACCCGCTTAGTGTCACAAGCAAATTATTTGAAGCTATCACCATCTAGAAGCTTGTTGATCATCCCAACATAGACAACCTCAGAGTGACAAACAATATGGATTTCGCTCTATTCAGTACATTGTGGATATCCTGTCATTGCTCAAAGAATTAGTGAGACATTAGATAATGATAATCCATATGGAATAACCCATCACCACCATCAGTGACTACACTATAGGTAGTAAGTACCTATAAAGTCAAGACTTGTGAGACTTGCTGGAATCAGTTGATTACGGCAGAACAGTCGACTAGAGTGTTCATCTGTTGAAATCTCTGCCTCGAGCAGAGAGGAACCCAGGCGAGGCTTTGCCGAATGGCAAAATTTCGTCCGGGGAGGTAGACAGACCTTGAACCCGTTTATACGGGTTCTATGGGAATATTTTTGTCCGAGCTTACGGGCTCGGAGAAGCTACGGTAAACTCGACTTGTGCCAGATATATCTCTCGTAGGGGTGCTTTTAAATCTATCAGTTGATTACGACTCCGACTTACTCGAGCACTATTCGACCTTCCAATAGCAGCACTCACTACTGGTTATCACAATAACCCTTTACTTATTTATTCACCATGTTGATCCAGTGATATTCCTATCAGCACGGAATATAACAGACAATAAATACATCACAACAATGATTGTCTTTGATATAGCGAAGGTATTTGACAAGGTGTGGAATAGAAGTTCGCTACACACGCTGTCCAGCTCTTCAATCACTGAAAGAATTTTATTAATTATCAAGTCCTTCCTAACAGGTAAGTTAATGAACGTCATTGGTCCAGTCACGCGAGACCTATGAGATCAACGCAGGTGCCCTGCAAGGTTTTCTTCTTGGTCCTATCCTATTTCTGCTTTATATTAATGATCTGTCCATTTTTAAGGATGCAGGTAAAATGGTCGGCTCCCTGTATTTCCCCAGTAAGTACCCAACCTTTCCTGTTATTCTCTACTTTTACAAGAGCCAAATCAGGCCGAAAATAGAGTATTGTTGTCATATTTGGGCTGGAGCTGGCCAGAGATCATTCTCCAGCAGTGATAGAGTTCAAAAGCGTCTCCGAGACCTTGTGGGTGACGAACTATTCTCCACCCTTCAATCTCTCTCCCATAGACGGGGTGTGGCAAGCCTTTCACTATTCTACCGCTACTTCCATGGAAAGTGTTCTGACAAACTACATTCCCTGATCCCACAGATTCAAACCTTCACACCAAAAACTCGCCATTCCACTTACATAGTAGCAAACAACCCATATTCCTCCATATCCCCATCGATGAGAAGTAAGTTCCACACGAACAGCTTCTTCCCGCGAACCATTGACCTATGGAACCGACACCAAACAGGATGTTTTCCCGATCACTACAAGGTTCAATGTTAGTGTTAACCGCTATCTTCTACTCCTATACATATAAATGGCATCCAAACGTAACCTTCTACTTCGAGTGAACTTGTAAAGGGTGAACCTCACTGTAAAAAATGATTTGTCTAAGAGCATACTCTGATCTTCAATTAATATCTATGCAGATGATACAAGGATATATGAGGGCACCTCCAAAAATCTACATGATAAGCCTGGCAGCTAATCACTTGTCTGAACTAATTATAACATCTCTATAGGGAAAGAATTGGCTGGTTATATGAAGTATCTCTAAAAATGAACCACTAACCTTCTATCATTGTCGAGCAAACACTGAATTTTTGACTGTCGTGATGATCAAGTATTCTCACAAGGAAGCCCCTTGTTTTGAACGCCTATTAGGACTTAAACAGACACCAGACCTTAAGTGGAACTCGTATAAAGGTTCCATCGTTAAGATGCTGAGTTAATAATGGGTTCCCTGTACCGCTCTAGTAAGAACCTGTCTCCTCCTGCTATGCTCTACCTTTACAAGAGCCAAATCAAACCAAAATTAGAGCACTACTGCTATATCTGTCTGGCAGCAGCCCAGTTTTGATTTTCCAGTTTTGATAGAGTTCAAATGTGTCTGCGCGGTCTTGCCGGTGATAAATTATTTTCCACCTTATCCCCCTTGACGAGGCGTCACAAACGTCTCACTACTCTATCGTTGTTCCTATGGAAAATGTTCTGACGTGCCACCAATTCTAATCCTCACAGTTAATGTACACGAGTTGAACTATCCTTATTCTCTTCGTATTCTATTAGTAAGAAAGAATTTCCACTTGAACAGCTTATCCCACGAACCTCTACTTTGTGGAATCGACTCTTAAGAGGGTGCTTTCCTGACCACTGTAATCTTAACCTCTTCAAGTCTAGTTTTAACCGTTATCTTTCATTCATATCCTCATAAACTATACATGTTACGCTTAACATTTATACAATTAACTTTTTCAGTAGCTTTCTATCTTGAGTGGCTCTTGGGGCCTTGTATAGGGTGAATTTGTCAAAAAATAAAATAAGATAATAATTACCTTTTAGACCATTAAATATTTAAATTTAAACACTATTAAATTTAAACACTATTAAATTTAAACACTATTAAATTTAAATACTATTTAAATAGTGTTACGTTATTATGATGTTAATTGCAGTTAATGGTAGTGTTTAGCCTCTGGATAAATATTAAACTAAGAAATATCTCAATTTCACATATTAGACCAAGGTGATATTTTTAGACTGTGTTGGGGGAGTAGGTTTAATAAGCCAACAAACAACATAGGTGTTATATATGAATAAAGTGCCTTTGCCGACACTGGAGTTTGAACAGAGATCACCAGAAAGCAAACACAGGCGATCCCATTTGAAATAAGTACACCACGTAATAGCAAAAAAAATACATTCATATATATATATATATATATATATATGTGTGTGTGTGTGTGTGTGTGTGTGTGTAAATTAGCGTTGGCGTCTAATGGATCACTTTTTCTATTCTATCCTCTATTACTATACGGATCACCCTTTCTATACTATTCACTATATTATTTCTCTCTTCGGATCTGTATTCAGTTGTTACTTTCGAGCGAGTATTATTGAGCAAGTACAAGCCATCCCAATACGTCAATTAATCAATTAGTGCGAATGTTATTCGAAGGCGTCTGACACGAGCATTGTTTAACGGCGTTACTATAGTTGTATCTACGATTACAAAGTCTCTACTACAACGAGCTTTACGAAAGTGACAACGAGTATTCGTTGACATTACAAAAGTGGCAATAAGTATTCGTTAAAATCACAAAAATAGGTAACACCTGAAACACGCTTGTTAAATTGTGAATAGTCAAAGAATATTCACCAAAGGTAGTTACAATGTTTCGCTAATTCAACGTTGATTACGAACAAGTATGCTTTCGATATGTTTCGAAAAAAACTTTTATGGAATCCACACTGTGAGTTTACTTATTAAGCTACCATGACCTGATATAGCTATTGTTAAGCATTATTTCTTGGTCATCTTTCACGAATAATAAAATATCTCGTGTCTGAGTTTCCATTCATATCTCTGTCATCTTTTAATCAGATTTTCTTTTTAATGGTTTTTTTTTTTTTTTTTTTTTTTTTTGTGGGGGTGTTTAACTCTATTTATACTTTTGATTCACCATCCGCAAGCTTTGTTCGTTTCAATTTGTAATTTGAAGGTCAAACATTTCTGCTGGAATGAATTGTAAACAATGGCAATTATTTTACAATTTGTCTCGTGAATTGCAAAAATCATTAAACAAAGACAGCAGGCCCAAGAGTAGTACATACAATGATAATCGCGCTATTTTGAGTATCACGATTTCTCTATTTTCATTTATACGTCAACAGAAGCGTCTTATACATAGGGATAACGGAATTGCTTATCGTATTTTCTTGTGTATAATACAAGAAAAAATCTGAACGAAAATTAAAGGCAAAAAAGGGGATTCGTATTATCCACAAGTACACAAGAAGACAGAATGCATGTTTATCAGCAAAACGATGGTCCCAAAATGCAAAATGCAAATCGGTAATACTAAAATCAAACAAGTACAAAAATTTAGATATCTGGGAAGTGTTCTAACAGAGGACGGAATGTGCGACAATGAGATCCGAAGACGTATTGGGATGACCAAAGATGCATTCCAAAAGAGCTACGCTTAAGAGACAGAAAACTTCATTAGAAACAAAGAAAAGTGTACTAAACTGTTACGTGATATCTGTCCTCCTATATATATATATATATATATATATATATATATATATATATATATATATATATATATATAAGCGAATGCTGGACAATCTCCTCAAAGATGAAGAAAAAACTTGAAGCAACAGAAATATGGTTCTACACAAAGATGCCGAGGATAACGTGAACCGAACAACGAGGTTCTGGGGAAAATAAAAACAAAAAGGAAAAGGGAAACTTATACTTAACACAAGGAAGAGGCAAATGAAATTTCTGCGGCACGTAATGAGGTAGGAGGGCTTGGAAAATCTGATACTCACAGGATTGAGGGAAAGAGAGGCAGAGGAAAGGAGCTAGTAACATACTTGATGAGTTTTAGCAAATTGATAGTAGAATAGGTTTAGGAGAAATAACAAAAAGACAAAACTACTACTAGGAACAAAGCTACAAAGAACAGGAAGATGTGGAGGGCCATGACCACCTAGGTCCTGAAGGGACACGGCACTTAAAAAGAAGTTTTTTAAATGAATATGTTTGTAGTTAAAACATCTAGATTGAAGCCTAACACTGTAGAAAGATTTCCAATCAACCTAAATCTGAAAATAGTTCGGTAAATAAAGTAATAAATATATAATGTCACATTTGCAGCAATATCGATTTTTTTTAAATTCCTGGTGAAGAGGAAGATGATGCAGAATATTTGCCTTTGAGAAGGAAAAATATTGTTGAAATACTTGAAAGCTCCTATTAATATCACCGATTCAAAAATTTATTACAATATTTTTTTTTTATGCGGAAATATTTTTTATAAAGTCTTAGACTTCAAATGTACATTAAGAATTCCTTGAACAAAATTCGGTAAAAGTAAACTCATTTTCCAATTTCTGGTTTTAAGAAAATAATACCACCACCTCCTCCCAATCCCATCCTCTTCAACCTGTAGACTTTCACCTTCTTCTCAACGCCGTCATTTTCATCTTTAATTCTCCCACTTCCTTCTTAGACCCCTCTCGTAACGTGATAACTATAAAACTCGTTTCACAGACAAATTCGCAACTGTAACGAAATCGACCCTCATTGGAATGCCACTAACAGAGATGGGTGAATTAGCCATCTTCATATAGTAACAATTGTGATCAACCCCTTTCTACTTTGTATTTAGTTATCCATTGTGCTGAGTCCTTTTACAACATTGCTGTTTCAAATAAGTGGTTTTTTAAGCTGATTAAAATTTCTCCTTTTATGAGTATTATAACTTCAGCACGATCATGGCCCTCCACATCTTCCTGTCCCTTGTAGCTCTTAATAAGTTTTGTCTTTTTTGTTATTTCTCCCAAAGTCAGTTCAACCATCCATTTGCTCATTTGCTGCTTTCTTCTGTCCCTCTTACCTTAACTCCTGGCAATATCAGATTTCCAATCCCTCATTACGTGCCCTAGAAATTTCATCTGCCTCTTCCTGATGTTAAGTATAAGTTTCTTTTTTCTTTTTATTTTCTCCAAAACCTCGTTGCTTCTCACAAGTTTGGTCCATAGTATCTTGCTTTAATTCCAATTCCAGATCATAGTTTCTGTTTTGGAAATGTTTATCTTGAGTTCTATTTCTGAGAACAGTTTGTAAAGGATATTGATTTTCTGTTCAAGATCATTCTTATCCCAACTGTGAATACCTATGTCATCAGCAGAGTCCCCCTTATCATCAGTACATTGGCCTCAGGAGAAAAAGCAGGATCGTTGTCTTATATTAGTAGATTTGTTTAGGGTGTGATATGGAATGCTTAAATGATCAGTGCCTTTCTTTTTACATCTAAATGCGAAGGGCATATTCTAGAAAAATTCTTCCTGGTATTCCTGATGAGTATTTTCCTATCTATATTTTCCTATTCTCTTTGTTTCTTTCTTTTATCATTTCAATTCAGGATTATCTTCCTTCAGGTGTATTCTTTCCTTCTAGCTATTCTTGGAATGGTCTCGCCTTCCTCTGCTAATGAAGATATGATAATGTTATTTGATTCTATTAGGTTGGTGCAAAAATAATGACGTAATAATGTCGTTTTTTGACGAATAACGTCAAAAAACGACATTATTACGTCATTATTACGTCATTATTTTTGCACCAACCTAATACTCTGTTGTCTTGATTTACTGAACTCTATTTTATTACTGTATTCTAGATTTACCCTTTCATTTGAAGGGCTTGGGTATTATATGGACTTTTCATGGTTTATGTGGACAGAAGGGAGCCGTTTTGTTGGCTGGTATTATCAGTTTCTTTATCTGATTCAAAGTAGACTCTAACATCTGTCACAAAGTGCCTATTCCAAGACTCTCAGATGCTAAAGTTAATAGTTTTTTGTTTTTTTTTGTTACATTATGTCGGATATGTCATTTGATTCATAAAATGGAATATCTTTTTGAGTAACAAAAAAGGTGACTGACTATACCTTTCCTTACCAGTAGCATATTTTTCGACCGCGGCCTGGTGTGTCACCGAAGAATGTGTCGCTTGGTAACCCGCGTGACGGATTATATTCAATTCTATTTTCCTTCTCTTAGATCCATCTCTTTATGTGCTGTGCCCCTTCTGGACGTAGGGGACCATGGCTCTCCGTAATTTCCTGTCCCTTGCACCTCTAAATAAATTCTGTCTTACGGGGTGGAATGCTTTAAAAAAATTCTAAATCCTGTGTCTCCATCAACTTTCTCAAGCTCATCAATTATGTCATGCGATGTTTTCATCAGTCCCTCTTGGCGTCAACTTGTCCAGCGAGCAACATATTTTCCAATCCCTCTTTCCTCTTTATGTACCCTAATTGTTTCTTCCTGGTGTTAATTATGAGTTTCTCTTTTGTTTCCAAGGTCGTTGCTCATATGTTTAGTCTATGGTATCCTCAGCACCCTTCTTCATCTCTGACGAAATTATCCAACATTCACTGTCATACATTAGGACAGATATTACATAACAGTTTAGTATTCTGTTTCTAACGAAGTTTATCTCTTAATACTCTGCTTAGCTTTCGGAAAGCATCTTTGTCTAAGATAACGTTTAACCCTAGACTTGAACATATTAAGATTGTAGTGTTCTGAGTATCAACCTCTTGGGAATCAGTTAGACAAATCAACGGTATGAAGGGAGAAGCTGCTCCAGTGGAACTTACATCGCACCAATGGAATACAAAATTAATGATGGTGGTTTGCTACAATGTACGTAGCATGGCGGGTCCTGAAGGTTAAAACTGGTGGAACTAAGAAATATAGTTCGTTTGAACACTTTGCATAGAAATAGCGATACAGCAGCGAGAAGGCTTGCTTCGTTTCATCTGTGTGAAAGTAGTTGGAGGGTGAAAAATAATTCATCACCCACAAGGGCACAGAGACGCTTTTGGTTTTTATCGAGACGGGAAATTAAAGATTGGGCAGCACTTGCCCATATATTACAACAATACTCCTTTTTCAGCCTGATCTGGCACTTGTAAAGGATAGCAGGACGAGTCAGGTACTTACTGAAGCAATACAGAGAACCCACCATTTTTCTCCAGTATCTTTAACGATGGATCCTATATACGAGTTCCCTTTCAGATCTGGGTTGAGTTTGTGTTGCAATAGACGATCAAGGCACGGTGTCTTCCTTTGTCATATAACGTTGAGTTAGAGGCAAAGATTGTGGCGAAGAGCTTTGCCTTATCCTGGGAGGATGAGATGACCTCAGGGATATTTATAATAGTAGGAACTAACTCTTTGCCTCTATACAGAATTTGATTAGAGATCTTCTAGACTCCCGAGATCCAAGTTGTTCGCTTTCGACCTTGACCTGGATCGCTTATGTATTTTCTAGAGCTTTCTTGCAGTGATTGTGGGCAGTTCTAAATGCAGCAAGTGTCCTACTGCACCGTTTCCGGTGATAAATATTGCAATATTGATTACGCTATGACTGCATAAGATTCTCGGGTGAACCAGTGCTGCCTGTTCAGTTGTTACTGGAATTTATTCCGGGGTATAAAACTTTCTATTCCAGAAAGGAACTATTACAAGACGAGAGCGGCAGTTTTGAAGACATTATGTTCGAAGAAGTCTGCGAGAGGAGGTTTTGTCATGTAAGATCTAAAACTGAATCTGTCCGGTTTGGCGCAACGAAAATTGTTCTATGAAACATCGCATCATTGTGTGCTTTTGGTTTGGTATCAAGTGACACACACCAGGGAATTATCAAAAGTGCCTCAGATAGTGGAGATAAAATTTCAACATTTCTCAGGGCAGGATTTGAGGAAAAGGTCAAGGACGTTCACCTGATGTCCTGTTACACCAGGAACACGGGTGGGCCTTTTACTTCTAAGACACGTGTAGAGGGTGGGGGGGACTACACCAACAGAATATCTTTGCTCCCTTTACCACTTTTCGGTTTGCCCAGAATACCCTAAATACTAGATTATAGAGCGAGTTCTTACGCAAAAATAGGGGATCTCATTATACACAGATATTTCTTTTGAAGAGGTTAAAAATCTCATATTTTCGGTAACCGGTTGCACTATACATAGGTAATTTCCTAGAGTAATTAAAATCCATGCATTTTCAGCGACCGTAACCCACCTACATAGGCGGCAGGCGTGGAGTAAAGAAGCTTAACTTACATGTGGCACAAGGCCGAAAGTATTGAGCACCCAGTGAGGATTGAATTCACTACTATGGTGATTTTCTAAGCGTACCTAGATGTGGCACAAGGCTGAAAGAATGAGGCACCCAGTGAGGATCGAAACCACTGCCCATTCATAATAGGCGGTTTTCTAAGCGTACGTAGATGTGGCACAAGGCCGAAAGTATGGAGAATCCAATGAGGATCGAACTCACTGCTCAGTTATAACTGATCTAGCGAGACCAGCATGCTAACCATTATACCACGTCGAAGTGACGAAATAAGAGGCGAAGTATATATCGACCGAATGTAGCTTTTCTGGACTGATGAGGAATAAGTTAGAATGACAAATCTAAAGACTAAATTATCTCCTAACTTGCGTGTTCAATATCTGTCTATATTTCTGAGATGAGGTATTATGTACACTATTTAAATTATTCAGACTATTGTCCTCATCTTTGTCGCCATATTTATTACAACGTTTCGGCCGTTGTACGCTCCGGCCTTCTTCAAGTGGCTGGAATGTCGAACTGAACCCTTTATTTCGCTCACTGGGGTAGACTGTTCTAGTTCCACATGCTTTAATGGATGTCAGTTATCAGTTATCTCCTGTTAATTTTCCTCCACTGCCTTAACCGGCGTTAGTTAGATCCAGTGACAGGACCCAAAGAGCGTGAGTTCAATACCCGGTTAAGGCAGTGGAGAACTTTCAGAGGGAAATTAACAGGGGATAACTGATAACTGGCATCCATTAAACATGGCATGTGGAACTAGAACAGTCTATCCCAGTGGGCGAAATAGATGGGTCAGTTCAACATTCCAACTACATGAAGAAGGGCGGAGCGTACAACTGTCGAAACGTTGTAATAAATATGGCGACAGAGATGAGGACAATAGTCCAAATAATGTAAATAATTGCGTGTTCAAGTAATATAGATTCATGTTATACGATACTATCTCAGAAATCTAATTCAATATTAAACACTATATGAAAACATATGCGAATATAGGGAACAAGTAGGACAATCATTTATCCTCACTGCTGCTGATATTATTCAGATACCCATAATTTCTGTTTACACATGCACGCTTACATACATTATTGGCTTATGTTAAGATTATCTATAGGCATTTATTGATTGATTTGTTTTCATTTATAACACTTTGTGTGTTATATAAAACCAGAAAATATTTTTGCATTTAGTGATACAAGTCTTACTAATCAACCCGTATCTTGGAGAGAAGGAGTAGATACATATTTTCTTCTTCTTTGGTGAGTAGTGGTAGCGGAGCGGCCATCTTTACACTATAACGGCAGCAAGAAAATTAGCGCGATTAAGCTCAAATTCGATCACGTGTATCAACTATAAGCACGCCTGAGCAGAAGAGTTGACATTCCCAGGACACTTTTGATTCGTTTTCAGGCTGTCCTTGTGAATTTTCCACTCAAGATGAAACCTGGGGTCACCACTTCGAACCTGAATCAAAGATTCAGAGCAAACAGTGAAAACGCTCTGGTTCACTTCCGAAGAAGTTCAAGCAGGCAGCGTCTGTTGGCAAGGTGATGTCTTCTGTTTTGGGGATCCAGAAGGTGTAATCATGATAAACTACCTGGAAACAGAGAAAAAACTCTTTAATGGACAGTACTATGCATCAGAATTAAAACAACTGAAGGAAGCAATCAAGTCGAAAGGCAGAGGGAAGCCGCGGGCAGGTGTGCACTTGCTCCAGGATAAAGCACCCGTTCACACTGCTCAGTTTTCAGTAGCTGTGACTTTGAATTGCTAACCCATCACTTTTACTCACCAGATTCAGAGCCATCTGACTTCTTCCGGTTTCCTAAACTCAAATCCCACCTACATAGTCGCCATTTTGGAAACAATGATGAGATCGTATGTGCTGTGGAAGAGTTTTGATGAGACCAGAACGCCACTTTCTTTCGTGATGGGATTGCAATGCTTAACCGTCGTTGGAGCAAGGGCATTGATGTCAAAGGGGACTATATTGAAAACTAATGAAAAATTGTCTTGTTTCTTCAACTTCTGGGTGAAGTTTAGAACGTTTTGAGCGACCATCGTACATCCAACAACAATGTTTTTCTTTTAAGGTCGACGTTTTGTCTGAGATTCGAAGTGCATAGTGATACCTCATTCGGAATGTCGCTCAGGACACGTACCATACATACCATACCAACATGCCAGAGAAGGTGTGCAACGGAACGCAAGAGGTAAGAAAGTGAATTCGAACACTTTTCGCCGAATCCGTTTTCCATGTCGGTAACCGCGCAAAGGAGCGTCTGTAGTTTACTAATATTACATTGTTCTTAAAGTATTCATCTAAATGCTTAGGAAGTCGGGTCATTTTTTCAGATTTTCTATGCTGTTTCTTAGTATGTATTTCTGAATATACGTGGCTCTATTTGAGCAGCTTACATCAACCAGCATTGATAACACATACTGTCAGACTTATTGTTTTGTAAATGTTTGTGCTTGCATGAATTTTCTGTTGCAAAAACCTCAGAATTACTAACATTAAATGAACCTTGCAGCAGTTGTCGAATTCTAAATTTGTGCGTTTCAATTGGTTAAAATCTCACAGAAATACGCCAGAAAAATAACATTGTCCGTGGCACTATTATCAACGAGTCTATGAAAAGAGAAAATAATCTACACTGACGTTCCAAAAGTCATGACACAGCAGTAAGTAAAGTTAATGGTAGGTGGTGCCACCCTATCTTGACGTCATGTAAATATCAAGAACTATATTCATATCTCGTTAAGCTATTTTAAGTGGGCTGGTCATGTTACAAGAATGAGTGACGACAGAATAACTAAGGTCTTCATGTATAGCCAGCTTGACCGTAGAAAAAGGACTGTGCGACGGCCGTGGCTCAGGTATAAAGACAATCTAAAGAGTAACCTCTTAGCTGTCAATGTGCCTCCTGCTAACTTCGAGCGAGTAGCCCTGGGTAGACATAACTGGAGATATTTGTGCCAGAGTAATATCAGAAATTTTGAAATCAGTCGTATTGACCGTAGCTAAGAGAGACGAAAGACAAGAGCGAAAAGTGCCAGCTATGTCTCGAGATCCTCGCTGTTTCCCAAAATGTGGACTTGTATGCAGGTCACTAGTGGAATTGAAGTGTTACATATGGCACAAACATAAAAACTGATTGAGGTTGTCGGATCCTCATAAGTCGAAATTGACGGGAAAGTCTATCGTATATATATATATATATATATATATATATATATAGTCGACTCTCCCGTCGAGTTCGACGTATGAGGTTCAAGCAGATCAGTTTCCAGGAAACGGGCAACCCGACACCGGCACATGAGATTTGATTATAGTGGTGAAGGTTTCGTGCAGGACCATCCACACTTTTTGAAGAGACCTGGTGCACTAAGTGCCACAAGGTCCCCAAACGACCGTCTGCAGGTTTTGAATTCAGAGTTGTCCTTCTCCTAGACCAGTTGCTATCCGAGGCTATAGAACCCAGTCTATCCTGCTATTTTACCCATAGATGGAGGGAGAAGAAGAGGATTCACACCTTTCCCAAGAGTATTAGCACGTAAGTGAATGTAATGGATTCTACTGGAATTCGAACTCGGCTCTGCGATTCCTCAATCCAAGCCACTATTCATTGCTCCACCGTGCCTCCCCCTCCCCCTCTCTCTCTCTCTCTCTCTCTCTCTCTCTCTCTCTCTCTCGATATATATATATATATATATATATATAAAGAGAGAGTGAAAATTAATTTGGAGAAGTCTATCACTTAGCTGACTGGTGTTGGTTCAGTCAAGCCTGCTACGTAGTTTCGTGAGCACATCAAGGCAACATGTTCACTCTTCAGGGTTTGCTGTCTTCTTGACGTGCTCACGAAACTACGTAGTAAGCATACTGAACTAACACCACTCAGCTAAGTGATACATTTCTCTAAATTAATTCTATTAACGCTCTATCCTAATTTTTTATATTGAGCATTTTTATGACAAAAACCTGCTTGCCCAAAGAGAAAAGAACTAGTAATTCTGGCACTTAACAATATATATATATATATATATATAGATAGATAGATAGATAGATAGATAGATAGATAGAGAGAGAGAGAGAGAAATTCAGAGAGATATATAGAGAGAAAAAGAGTGAGAAAGAGAAAGAGATCTGTCTCTTTTCATACCCTGTACACCTTAGGAGGGTTGTAGAATAGATCAGCCAAACCTTAGTGTTCAGTCATCCAAACAACTGTTGGAATGATAATTACTGTTCTTAAAATTACAGACCATATCACGAAGAGATATTTTTCTATACTTACCCACTTCCGGTATTTGCTTTATCAGACATCTTGTTTTATAAGTCTGCCTGTTTACTAAGATTATTTCAGGCCATTTAATGTGAGATATTATCTCATGAACAATATTTATGCCTCAGGACAAACATATTACTCCATAATGACCTACTATAAACGCCTCTTTTTATTATTATTATATATTTTAATTCTCTTTTCCCCCTAATCTTTTTAGGGTTATTCAAGAAATGCTCATCTTGACTCTCCTTAATTTCAGAGGTCAAATAATGACATGACCTTTTCTCCTTACCAATTCAGCTATATTTTTTGACGTTAAAAAATACGTCAAATAACGACATTATTACGACATTATTTTTGCACCAGCCTAATATATATATATATATATATATATATATATATATATATATATATATATATATATATATATATATATATATATACCATGTTTTTTTTAACTAAAATCTTACTGATCCACCGAGGATCTAGCATATTTCACTGAGAGTGCTTAACGGTTATGTAATAGAAGTCCTTCTATATGACAGTGAATGCTGGACAATCTCATCGTAGATGAAGAAGAGACTTGAAGTAACAGAAGAGTAGTACTACAGAAGAATACAGAGGATACCATGGACCGAACAGGCGAGCAACTGCGATGTTTTAGAGAAAATGGAAACAAAAAGGAAACTTATACTTAACATCAGAAAGAGTCAGTCGAGATTTCTAGGGAAAATAATGAGGAAAGAGTGCTTGGAAAATTTGATACTTACAGGGCATATTGAAGGCAAGAGAGACACAGGAAAACAACGTATAACCTACCTAGCTAGCGTGAGTAAATGGATGGCGGAGCAAGATTTAAGTGATAGCAAAACACAAAATTTATTAAGAGTTGCAAAGGAGGGGAAATTGTGGAGAGCCATGATCGCCAACGTCCTGAAGAGAAAAGACACATAGAAGAAGAAGTTTGGTAACATAACCAAATAAACTATAATTTCACATTTGTCGCCAAACACCCACTTGGTGCTCACCGGAGTAACATGCTTAAAGATGGTAATATTTAAAACTAAGCTTTTTACACAGACATCCCAGATGAGAAGTGGTATTATTCAATAATCTTCTGAAAAAGTTTTTAACTTCTTTGTCATTTTTATTGTATTATTAAGGTCGATGTACTTTTTGACATTCGTCAAAAACTGGAGAGTTAAATTTTTATGTAATACCAATCCTTTAATATGCCAGTGAATGCCGGCCAATTTCCTTATAGATGAAGAGAATATTTGAGGAAAGAAAAAAACAGAGTGCTGAATGGCTATATAATATTAATCCTCCATCTTGGCAGTGATTATTGGACAATTTCCTCACAGATGAAAAGAGACGTGAGCCAAAAGAAATGTAGTTCTATAAAAGGATAAGGAAAGTGCTATGGACGGAACGAGGAAGTTATAAGTAAAATAAAGAACAAAAGCAGAGTTATACTTAAAATAAAAGATGGACAGTTGAAAGCCCTAATCTGGAAAGAAATCTTAGAAAATTTAATACTCACAGGACATATTGAATGTAAGACATGCTGAAAGAAATAGCGAATAATGTAGTTAAAAACTCTGCGTAAATATATTGTCAAACAAGGAATAGGAGAGGTAATTTTTCTCCACCAGCTATGGGTTAATTAGTAAGACGTGTATCACGAAACCATTATTAGCTCAAAAAGTCTTACAATCTAAAAATATTTTATGTCTTTAAATAACCTGCAAATTGCTTTATAAGTCGTAGAAAACGAATCAATCTCCCAGTTAATGCCTAGAAATGTATATTACTTAAGCTAGTGCCTATTAATGAACTTTTTTTTGTTGGGCACCGCGAGGTGGTGTAATGGTTAGCAAGCTTGTTTCGCTAGAACAATTACTACTGAGTAGTGAGTTCGATTCTCACTGGGTGCCCCATATTTCGGCCTTGTTCCACATCTGAGCTACGCTTGGAAAATCATTTTGGTCGTCTCAAGGCAGTGTAATGGTTAGCAATCTTGTCTCGCTAGAACAATTACGACGACTGGGTAATGAGTTCGATTCTCACTGGGTACTCCATACTTACGGCCTTGTGCCACATCTGAGCTACTCTTGGAAAATCAGGGCACCTCGAGGTGGTGCAATAGTTAGCAAGCTTGTCTCGCTAGAACAATTACGACGACTTTGCAGTGTGTTCGATTCTCACTGGGTTCCCCGTACTATCGGCCTTGTGTTCACATCTGAGCAACGCTTGGAAAATCACTTTCGGCGTCTCGAGGTGGTGTAATGGTTAGCAAGCTTGTCTCGCGAGAACAATTACGACGACTGGGCAGTGAGTTCGATCCTCACTAGGTGCCCCATACTTTCGGCCTTGTGCCACATCTGAGCTAAGCTTAAAATCACTATAGTTGAAAACAGTAATATGGAGGGAAAAAAGAAAAACAACGGAGTCAACCCATTGCGCGCTTTTAAGTTTGATGTTTTTTTGTTTGTTTTTTGTTGGGTTTTATTTTTTCGTATGACAATTCAATATTTGACACATGTGCTTATTTCTTAAGTCTTTTTTTACTCGCCTAAAAAATGTAAAATTTTAATAGTCTATCTTGTGTAGATTTCAGCGCGGTATATTTTTCTAGCGAGACAAGTAAATGATGATATTTTTACCCACTTTTGTTTATTAGATATTTAATTGTGTCACTTGGTGTCATTTATATCTTGTCTAGACTTTTCGGCTAAATAGTTGTATATTTGTGAGTGTTCTTTAATTTAAAATTATGAAAAAACGACATTTTTGCGCTTGTATATAAATATTTGTTACAAAATAAGATCCTTGCATTTACCTTGATAAAGTCACTCAAAGGACGAAATGGGTCAGCTAAGATAAGTTTTCCTTTTGTCTTTTTTCATATTGTTCTTTTATATATACTTTATATGAAATTTTACCGAACTGACAACCGAGTTGTCGTCAACATTTGTAGCACTGGTTCGATCACAGTGAAGCTACGTCACAAAGGAAAAGAAAAAAGTTCTTGTAGACGAAATAAAGAAAAAATTTCTTCAGGCTTTATTTATATGTGGTTTGTATCGTTATTTGTACAGAAATTTTAACTCTTTGTACAGAAATGTTAACCCTTTCCACTTTGAATTCTATCGTGACACTTTCATAATTTTGCTATGTCTGGAACAAGGCTTATATCGGAGCTTCTCTCTGGCTGCAAGTCACGTGAGATTCAACAGAGTAGTTCTCGCACGTCGCCTGCACGCTGGAACTGGCTTTGTCGCTTCAGTATTCTTCTTATATTCACTTTCACCCAAAACTGACATGGAGGTCGGCGTGGTTAGGAGACCTGGTGTTTCCCCTATCTTACAACAAGAGCCCATTTGTTGTCTGGCTCTGAAAAATTAATTATATCTCCAATTTTGGAGAGATTCCTTTCCCTATATGTGATTGAGTACCTTAAAAGTAACACTCCTGGTTAGTCCTGGTCTACGGCAACCAAATATAAACCTTCTCGCCGGTCGGTCTTGTGGTCACTTGCCGTTGGAGTTGGTCGTTCCGATCTATGCTCCGCCATGCCCCACATTGTGTTGATGGATCACAGAGCTGGTAAAAATCAAATTGTCGTCAGCAATTGTAGCGTTGACGTGATCTCGGCGAAGCTATGTTACAAAGGAAAAATAAAAAAATATATATATTGTTGCAGACAAAATAAAGAAAAGACAGGTATTTCTTCAGGGTCTATTTCTATGTGCTTTATTTCGTTCTTTGTACAGAAATTTTAACACTTCCCATTTTGAATTCTATCATGACACTTTGCTCAATTTAGCTATGTCTGGAACAAGGCTTAAGTCGAGAGTATTCTTTGGCAGCAAGTCATGTGGGATTTGGCAGAGTAGTCCTCTCTCGTCGTCTGCACTCTGGAACTCGTATTCATCTGGTCGCTTCAGTGGTTTGCTTATATTGACCTTCGCCCAGGACTGGCATGGGGTCCCCGTGGTTAGGGGACGCGGTGTTTCCCCTATATTCCAACAAGAGCCCTTTATCGTCTGGTTTTCGAAAATTAATTATATCTCCAAATTTGGGGAGATCCTTTTTCCCATGGGCATTCTTTAACCCTTTCCGTCTTGTTCCAAGTTATATTTTAATTTTAACCCTTTTCTTTCTGTGTGCCAGGGTCACGACATAAGCTAACTTAATATTGTTTTAATTTAAATTGTTTTAATTACCCAAACATTCATTTAGGATAAAGTCCAATCTTTCTTCTTTAAAATAACACCAACGAAAAGGCAATGAAATTGATGAAAACTTATCTTTTAATCACAAAAAATAGACCCCGTCAGTTGCATAAACAAGTCAAAAACTTTCTGCGTAAGGGTCACATGACTGAATCCGGGTCTTAAGAAGGGGACAAGAATACTCTCTATGGGTTTAAAAAAATTAAAATGAGTATAAAAATGAACTTTTGGTGTGACACAGAAGTTGTCAGATGTTTCCAATATAATCTTCAGAACCGAATAATACAAAGTTTTCATTTAAATCTGTCCAACTATAGGCGCTTTGAATAGGCAAATGTTTGATTTCAGCTGCACGCAATAAAAACATCATCACTTCAGTAGAGAGTGTTTGCTGGCTTAATACGGCTGGAAGCAAGCAAAAGAATTTCTGCTTTTCAATGACTTTCTCTCTGTGACAACACTTTATTATACTGTCTCTCTTTTTCATGCACCCAGCCTGAAAGGAATAATAAAAAGGGAAGGCTAAAGCCATGGCTTTTCTAACGCAAGCTTTTCAGTGACTGTTTCTCTTTCGCCCACTCACTGTTATGTTCTGTCTCTCATGCTCCCTACTTTTTAGGCTAGTAAATTCATTGCTTTTACTTGCGTCTTTTCTCGATAACAACAAGCGTTCTCTCTACTTACACTCTCTAAATAATATTGCTTATAACAATTATCCTAAGAAATGAAGAAGTGAAAAATACAAAATAATACAAGTACAAAGAGCATAGTGAAAATTATCAATAATTAATTTTGTATTACACAAAATTATTTATCCTGGATAAAATGTAAGACAAGTAGTGCATGTGTTGTATACGTGGACACTTCGCCTTGATGCCGCTCTCTCGCATATATATATATATATATATATATATATATATATATATATATATAGGGTGCGAGTGCTATTTGAGGACGTTTTTAGTATGTTAAATAAACAACAATATCTTAGCAAACAATGTATATATTTAATTCAATTTGAAAAAATATCCTTCATGATACTTCTTTATCTAATTATTCTATGAAACCACCTTTGGCTTCAATGACTGCTTCTATTCGGGTTCGAAACCGTCCACAAGCTGCAATTAAGTGATCCCTATTCATTTTGGACATCACCTGGACAATGGTAGACTTCAGTACAGCTATGGTATTAGGTTGGTGGAAAAATAATGACGTAATAATGTCGTTTTTTGACGTATTTTTTAACGTCAAAAAACGACATTATTACGTCATTATTTTTGCACCAACCTAATACTATGAGGATGTCGATTAATCTCCCTTTCAACAATGCTCCACACGTAATAGTCCATAGGATTTAAATCTGGCGAGTTAGGGTGCTGTTGGAGGTCACATGATCGTAAAATTCTCTGATAACCACTCCTGGATTAAAATGTCTTTGTGAGAAGGTGCAGAGTCTTGTTGAAAGACATGGCCTTCCATTGCATACTTTATTTATCCAGGGCTTTCAACCGTTTTAAGAACAATGTATCAAGCAACATTGACCCTTGTGGGAAAATATAAGGCGGCGTGTCATGACCTTTACTGCTCACAACTCCTAAAACCATCACTGTAGCCGAATATTTGGTGTGCATCATCCTGGGTAATTCAGAAGGAGATGCACATAGCCACCTGTCATTCCGTCTGTTTTTTTGTTTTTTTTTTCTGATCTTGGTCAAAGTTTTTTTTGTTAGAGAAAAACCAAAGCATGCCAAGTTCGTGGGGATTTTTCACTTTATTCAGTAACCGTTGTGAACGCATGAGACGGTTTTCCTGCGTCGATATGAATTAACCTTTCCTCATTACATATGATTTATATCGAATGTCCTGATGTACCACGATTCTGATAGTCCACTCTGATACCTGGAGTTCTTTGGCGATGGACCTCATTGATCTTCCCTGGTTCTCATCAATGACGTTTTGAACATTCCGTATAAATACTGGTGTTCTCACGGTATCAGAGCGCTGTGAATGCTTTTTTTCCCCTTTTTGCTACACATCCCTCTAGTTCCAACCGAACCTTATGAACAAATGATCTGGCAACATGTAAAAAGTTACTGATTTTTAAATCACTAAGTTTTTGCAGTTAAAGCAACAATGACTGCATGTCTTTTCATTTCTTGGGTTAACATCTTCCTCTGATTGAGTTATCTGAAATAAAAAAAAAATAATATTATAAATGTGCGTCTCGCAAAGGACCTCCAATCGGTTGTGAACTGGGGCAGGAATTGGCTGGTCAACTTTAATGCTTCAAAAACAATACTGCTCTCTATTAATCACCACAGAGATCCTTCCCTGCCCTCCATTAGAATGTCTGACGCTCAACTTCTCGAGAGCACCTCTCTGCGGCTGTTCGGTCTCACGTTGACTGCTGACCTGAGATGGAACAAATACATTGAGTCAATTGCTTCGTCCACCGCAAGGAAAGTTGGCTCCCTGTGCCGCGCCAGGAAATTTTTCTCCCCGGAATCGATCCTTCAGATCTACAAATCAACAATTCGCCCTTGCAGGGAGTATTGCTGCCATATATGGTCTGGATCCCCTTCTGTTTGCCTCGGGGTTCTTGATAGGCTCCAGAGGCGGATATGCAATATAATTGGCCCTGTTCTGGCATCTCGTCTACAGTCGCTCTCTCACAGACGCGCCATCGCCTCTCTATCTTTTTTACAAATACTTTCATGGTAATTGCTCCGAGGAGATGCATTCGCTGGTTCCCAGACTTCATGAATTCAAGTGCCCTACGAGGCTGTCATCCCGCTCTCACCCTTTCACTGTTGAAACTACTAAATGTACCCGTCTCTTCTACTCCAATAGCTTCATGTTTCGTACCTCTCGCCTGTGGAACTCCCTTCCCTATTCCAGTTTCCCTGAGATCTATAATCTCCAACTATTCAAATGTAATGTCAATCGACATCTCCAGTTGCCTTGATCTATCCACTATGCTTCTCCTCATCCTTTCCGCTATCACTCCTATCTGATCTTGCTCCAAATCTTCTGTAACCCCTTGCGTCCTAGTGGCTTCCCGCCTTGCTTGGGTGAAACGCTTTAAAAAAAATCAATCAATCGTCCTGTAATACCGTAGTCCTGAAAAAAGATCATCTTGCCAAACCTGTCAAACGCCTTTGAAATATCTAGAGACACAGCATGAACATCGCCATTATTATCAAGAGCTTGATATACATGTTCAATGATGGCCGTAAGAACATCAGCGTCAAACCGGGCATATCCATTTTTCGTTGCTACCATATATATATATATATATATATATATATATATATAAGGTGACCCAAAAAACGGGAACTTCTTAACAATCCAATAAGACCAAGAGTGATAGAAGAAAAATATTTTATTCATAGTAACTGAAACCTTAAAACATGCCATTTAAGAAACAAGCATAAAATTTTCATTTTTTAAAAATTACGTCCTGTAGATGGCGTCCTCCTGTACGAATGCATTCTTGAAATCTGCCGTTGAGATTCTTCATTGAGTGCTGCAAGATCTCAGCTGGGATACTGTGAATTTCATCTTGAATTCTAAATGCCGAAATGTTTACTTGCTCAAGGTCACTGTCTCGCAGTGTTGCCACGCACTTCAAAAATTCCCGTTATTTGGGGTCACCCTGTATATATATATATATATATATATATATATATATATATATATATATATATATATATATAATCACGCTTACTAGTATTAAAACAACACAAAAACACAACTTAATAACACCCCAAAACAAACCCTTTGAAAATGGCTACAGAAATGTCCGAAAGCGCTTGAGACAATGGATAATACTAACAATTTTTCGACCTCCCTTGCTCCCACCAAATATATATATATATATATATATATATATATATATATATATATATATATAAATATATTTGTGTGGGGGGTGTACTTGTATATATATTACGATAAAGTTCATCTCCATAAAATTATTTAAAAGATGATCCTCACAGTGTGCCCCATCACTGCTAGGACATAAGATTGATTAAGCTAACCGTCTTCCTATGCTCGAGTAACCATGTAAATGAGTCTTTTATCAATTATACTGCATTCATGAACTCGACCAATTCTAATAGTTTAGTTATATTGCAAGCTCTTTCTTTTCTACATATTCGACTCAAGCATAAAAACATTTAAGCAACTTTGAGTAATAATTTTTGCACAAAAACAAAGCAACACAACAAGAAGTCAAAATTATAGGTTGCGTATTTGAAAACATTTTTCCTCGCCAATTTTTACGCCAGGTAAAAATTAATTTCTAAGCATGCCTTTCTATCCAGGAAGACTGACGTAACATAATTATCTCCTGCTTTTAAGTCTCTCCGGCAAACGCTGCTAAACTTATTTTAGATTTATTTCTTCAATGCTATTTCAGTCTTTTACGTCTTTTGCTAAACTATTTGTACTAAAAAGAATATTTTTAACTGTAAATCTCTTTCCTGTGCTGGATAAGATTAAACAAGATTTCATATCATCGGAATAAGTTTTCATATTTCAGTTGCAACACTGAGTGGCGTGGACTCTGTTCTTGGGCTTCTTGTAAGCTGCTTGTTTCTTTGTGTGTGTGTGTGTGTGTGTGTGTGTGTGTGTGTGTGTGTGTGTGTGTGTGTTAGTGTGCATGTAACAGGGCTAGGTAGGCATTCCTATCGCCCAGTCAACACTTCTCCCCCTTCTCATGAACAAGCGCAGAGGCTCACCCCTTGTTTCTTGTTTAAGAAGGGGTTCCCAGTATTTTTAGTTTCCTTCTCTCTGGCCACCGTATTAGTACTGTCGTGAATCTCTTGTGATGTGTGCAGTCGGTAGCAACGGCTCTTCATTCTGAGGATACCAGATTGACAGTTTACTGGTTGATGTTCCCGACCTAACTCTTGCGTAGCGTCTTGAGAATCTGCTCTGATCAATATCTGCATAATATCGGGATCCATGTCGAGCATGGAAGAGTGTCCCTGCACGTACCCCCGGTGGGCAACCTTGAGGCTATATCATGTTGCAGGCCGCGCCAGATCCTTTCTGCGCTTAACTCATAAGATGACCTTCTGCTATTTCTACTTCAGACCTTCTCATTTTCACTACCAACATGACAACAAACGATCAAAAAAGTAAACCTAAACCAGCTCTAAAAAATCACCTAAACCCTTTAATATTTCCTTTTCTAACATCCATGGTATTCGAACCAACTTCTCCCGTGGGAAATCGTTCCTCATTGAGAAGTCTCCTGATATACTGGCTCTCTGTGAGACCAACTCCAACTCGTTTATTCCCTGCTCTGACCTCTCGATCCCCGGTTACCTTCCTCTCCTTAGAAAAGACTACCAAACCCACATGCACGGCCTAGAAGGTTACGTCATGGATGATTTCCCATTGGCTAGGCAGCTCGCTCTCGAATCTTCGGATCATTCATACATGTGTCTCCGTCTATCTCTCCTCAATGCTGTAAGCTACATTTTCTTCCTTTATCGCCATCCATCCTCCCAAGACTGTGGTGTACTCGAAAGCATTTCCAACAATATAGACAAGGCTATCTCTCTTCATTCGTTTGCTCATATATTTGTGTTCGGTGACTTTAACGCCCATAATGTGGCCTAAAAAACTGACCTTGCTCGTATACGAGCCTTTAACTTCTCAATTACTCAATCCCTCACACAAGTGGTTTCCCCAACAACCCTGGCGATAAGGTTTCCCTTCTCGGTCTCTGTTTCACTTCTATCCCCTAGTCTTGTCATATCATCCAGTTCTGCCCTCTTAGCAACTCTGATCATGCTGTAGTGTTTGTCAGCATCTCCTTCTACTCCACCCCCAGCAAAGAACCTCCTACCAACAGAACATCTTTCGGTTATCATCGAACTGACTGGGACTCGTTCCGTGACTTCCTTCGCGATGTCCCTTGAAATGTGATTCTTAATCTCCTCTCTTCTGATGTTTCTTCCTAGATAAAAGCTGGAATCGAGGCTTTCAACCCCGCAAGGAAATATATGGTTAAATCACGCTCATCCCCTTGGTTCTCTGTTGCTTACTCAGCTGCTATTACCCATAGGAATTACTACTTCCCTCTGTACCGTAGCGACATGTCAGATTGCAACAGACGTCTCATTGTCTCATCCCGTAATGAGTGCGAGTGTGTCCTCAATGAAGCAAAATCACTATTTGCTGAAAGAATGAAACAACGTATTGCATCTTGCAAATTTAGTTCCAAAGATCACTGGCATCTCTACAAGAGCGTACTAAACAATAGCCAAAATACCTCTTTTATTCAATCAATTTCAGGTCCTGGCTTCCTCAGCTGATAAGTCCGAGTGCTTCTCTTGTAAATTCTCATCCAATTCAACTCTCAACTTGTCCAGTGTACCCACACCCAATTTCCCTGCCAGAGCTTAGGCTCTGTTGAGCGATTTGCACATAACCCCATCGTTGGTATTGGACACCATCTCTAAAATAGGCTACCATAAGGCTGGCGGTGGGGACAGGATACCAGCCATTGTCCTGAAGAAATGTGCTCCTGAACTGGCTCATGTCCTCTCCAAACTATACAACTACTGCCTCAACGACTCCTGCTTTCCATCATGTTGGAAGTCTTCATCTGCTGTACCTGTCTTCAAGAATTCTAGTGACCCTTCTGAACCATCTAACTACCGTCCTATAAGTCTTCTACTACTTTTCAGTAATTTATTTGAAGCTTCAATCAACACCGAAGTGGTTAAGCACCTTACATCCCATGATCTGTTCTCTGACAAGCAATATGGTTTCTGCTTTGCACGATCTACAGCTGATGTGCTCACGGCCATAACTGAATTTGCTTACCAAGCACTTCACAATAACGGAGAAACTCGTGTCGTTACTCTAGATATCTTTAAAGCCGGCCTCCTTCGTAAGCTTCAGGGATACGGTATCTCAGGACGATTATTTGACTTAATACAATCCTTCCTGTCAAACCGTGTAATGAAGGCCGTCCTTAACGGATTCTACTCCAGTTCCTTTCTCACGAACGCAGGTGTTCCCAAAGGCTCTATCCTGGGTCCTAAACTCTTCCTTATCTTCATTAACGATCTTCCCGATGTCATCAGTTCCCAAGTAGGCATCTATGCAAACACCACAATTTCCTCCTGCCTAAATAGCAAATCTGCTGTTGCTGACAAAACTAACCTGGCCCTTGGTCTCGAAAAGGACCTCCAATCTGTAGTTGACTGGGACAGGAAATGGCTGGTTAACTTTAATTCCTCAAAAACAAGACTGCTCTCAATTGCCCACCAGAGAGAACCCTCCTTGTCTCCTATTAAAATGTATGATGCTCAGCTCCACGAGAGCACCTCTTTACTACTGCTTGGTCTCACACTGCTCACTTGAGATAGAACAATTACATTGAATCAATAGCTTCATCCACCGAAAGGAAAGTTGGTTCTCTGTGTCGCGCCAGAAAGTTTTTCTCGACCGAGTCCATCCTTCAAATCTATAAATCAACCATTCGCCCTTGCATGGAATATTACTGCCATATATGGTCTGGAGCTCCCGCTGTTCGTCTTAGGGTCCTCGACAAAATCACGCAACGGATATGCAATGTGGTTGCTCCTGATCTTGCATCTCCTTTACAGTCGCTCTCTTACAGGATGTGCCGTCGCATCTCTCTGTCTTTTTTACAAATACTTTCTCGGTAACTGCTCCGACGAGTTATTTTCGCTATTTCCCAAACTGCAAGAATTTAAACGTGCCCTTAGGTAGGCATCTCAGTCCTACACCCTTTCACTGTCGAAACGTTTAAATGTAGCCGTCTCTTCTACTCCAATAGCTTCATGTCTCGCACTTCCTGTCTGTGGAACTCCCTTCCTCTTACTTGCTTCCCTGATAACTATAATCTCTAACTATTCAAATGCAATGTCAATCGACATCTCTAGATGCCTTGATCTATTCCCCGTTCTTCTCTTCGTCCTTTTCTCTTTCACGCCTCTTTACTCTTGCTCCCACTGTAAACCCCCTTGCGTGCTAGTGGCACTCTCGCCTTGCTTGGGGTGAAAATGCTTTCGCATCTTCTGCCGATTTGTTCTCTTTTTTTCAGTCTTTCTATATCGTATTTGCCCTTCTTTAACGCCATTTCCCTATTTGTTTTATCTGTATATTTATTTCTTTATCAATCTTTATTTCTACATCCTAATCATTAGCGTTTCATAAGACCAAAATGGCGAAAACCTCACGGTAAATATTATGTTACATTAATCTTTCAAAGTGGGAGCTGTTTGTTTATCCCAGAAAAAATATTCGAAATTCTGTCTCGTTTCTATTTCGTTATCTGTCTTCCGGAGATAAATAAGTATTTCATAATTCGTGAGGTTTATTTAATCAATTTTTATTATTATTATTACTAGTAGTAGTATTAGTATTATTATTATTATTAGTAGTAGTAGTAGTAGTAGTGTTGTCTTCTTCTTTTTCACTCACAATATTATGGATCAATACATGCTTTTACCAGAGTGCGCAAAACTAAAATTATCAAAGTAGCGAGACTGGAAACATGGCATCTGTCTCGAAATACCAACTCGCACCATACCAAGCACATTGTAGCGAACCACCCGCATTCTCTTCATTTTCCATTGGTGAGAGGTAAGTACCACTCGAACCGACTCCCAAGAGATTCCTGCCTCGATCATTTCAATCTTTTAATCTTCACATATCCTCATAAACTGTGTTCTTTACCCTCTTATTTTGTAGCCCTCTATATCAAGTGTTTTTGTGGGTCCTGTATAGGATGAACATTATTGTACAAAAAAAAAGTAGAATTTTACCAGTTTTAATGTTTACATCTGTTCATTTCTTAACAAAATTAAAATACTTGCGACACTCCAGTTGATGGCTGCTTTAAAAAGCAATCTTCACACATATTTCAAGTTTAGAGGCAAGAGTAAATACTTGATTTGAGTGTGATGAAACAATTGTTTGAAAGCAGAGACCTGATGACCAGTTGACTATCGTTTTTATACCAATTGAATGAACTACCTCTTGCAAACTAAGCTAGGAGCACACACATTTGAGGGCCACGCTCTGAACTTTGAAGAATCGTCCAAGATTGCTTTCATTTTTTTTTTTTTTTTTCAAAAATTCATTTATTAGCTAACTTCGGACCAGAGGGACTTTCACTTCCTGAAGGCTTTTATCATATATTAAATAATAATAATAATAATAATAATAATAATAATAAAAATTGTTCTGACAAGTACAGCCCACACTTTACGAAGGGCTCTATCTATGTAATTTTTTTTTTTTTTTTTTTTTTTTTTGTCAGTGAAAAGTGTCATGATGCCATTTCTAACCTTAGGTCCCTGGGTGGGACCTGGAAAGAAATGTGTAAACGCCAGAAAGCAAAGAAAATAAAAATAATAATAATAATAATAATTCATTACTACATAAAATTTCCTTAAAATTTTAGCTCTTTTTGCTTAATCTACCCTGCTGTCTTATGGTAATCTTAGGGATGGTAGATTTCAAATTTTAATGAAAAAATTCGACGCCGTTCTCTGATGAGTTAAATTGTTTTAGTATCCTAGCATAGTAGCAGTTAATTAAACTAAAAAGAAGTATAACACTTACTATTTATTAAACCCAGAGAATGGCCCAACAAAATTTGAGGTTTGATCAAAACCAATCAAAGTTCTCTGTTAATTCTATTTTTTTTTAGTTTTTTGCAGCATCGTTGGATCTCCAATTGTACTGATGTACAGTTGGTTAAACCATCAAAACCTTCGTTTTGGAGTAATTTCACATTTACTTATCATTTCTTAGTTGCGTCTATGTCCTTGGACAGAGTGCGCTCAGGGGCTTCTCTGTCAAAGGACAGAGGGGCAACTGAGAAAATTATACTGAAGAGGTGCCGAGCCCTGGGGAACAGCTGCCCGAGGCCGCACCCTCCCATTGCACCAGAGGGATTGGTGCTTGCACCGAGGCCAGCACAACCGACGGTTGCGGGGGCTGAGGGAAATTTTTGTTCCTTGCCCGGGTGCACCCCCTCGGGTCCCCACCTAAAAATAGACCTTGTGTCACATCTCGTCCTAATGTGTGTGGGGGGAGACAAAATACTGTGATTAGAATTTTGAAAATAGAACCAAGTAATTAATTTAACAATCTAAATAGGCAGAATCAGATCATGAGAGAAAAAAGCAGAAATTAATTAAAAATGTATTGTTTATTGTCTAACTTGTTTTATTTTTGCAATTGCTTTGTCGTATATGTCAAATATATTTCTTCGTGGAGGGAGGGAAGTTGCGACCTTTCCGTTTATGTACTGATTTTCTAAGCGTAGCTTAGATGTGGCACGAGGCCGAAAGTATGGGATACCCATTAAATGAGTTTATGTATGGAGTAAACATTGGCGATTAAAGTAAATATAACTATATAAATATAGATACAAATACATAAATATAAGTAAATAATTGCACAAAGAAATATTAGAATTTTGAAAATATAACCGAGCAATTTAAATTTACTCGGGAATATCAAATCTGCGTAATAAAATCTTGAGAGAAAAAACACTAATTTAATTAAAAATATTTTGTTCATTTTCTATTTCATTTTATTTGGGCAGTTGGTGTACCGTTTAAGTCAAATATAGTTGGGAGGGAGTTACTAGGTTGGTGCAAAAATAATGACGTAATAATGTCGTTTTTTGACGTTAAAAAATACTTCAAAAAACGACATTATTACGTCATTTTTTTGCACCAACCTAATACTTCCTCTCCTTTATTGAATAGACTTAGATATAGATTAAAACTTGCCGATTAAAGTAAATATTACCTTTATATATTTCAATTCTACATAATTAGTGAAAATCTGTTTGTTTTTTGTTTTTTAGTTTTTTTTTACAATGTAGATTTAATACTTTTTTAAAATAGGGTGTCGATTTCGTTGTAAAAAATCATTGCGTATAAATAAATAGAACGTCCGCTATTATCCGTAGTATGCGTTTGAACTCGTGTACAAGGGGATAATGAGACCCTTTTGTAGACATTTAGAAGGTTACACTAGATAACTTTGGTTCGATTTATTTACCAATCGAAAAGACGCACGTGAAACACGAAATCAAACCCACAAAAGACATTTTCTAAATATATGCTACGTGGGCGGCAACAATATCGACAGTGTCTGGTGTTGGCGATAGAGGAGAAGCAAGTAATGGCGAAGAGAAAGAAGCAGCAATGCGAGAGTTGACTGCAGAGGAGTAACGTAGATCTGTTTTCAGTTATTGAAAATGAAAAGACTCGAAGCAGATTGGTGCAGCTAATATTTAGCGCTGCACCGGCAGACCTTTTAACAAGTGACCTTTGAGAAATTCACGAAATGCTTCAGTCAGCTGTTTCAATCAATTGCAAAGAACATGGCTGCCAATTTTATTTAAGAGGATAGTTCACGGAAGACGTTTCAGATTAGCAGAAATAATTCAGCCGTTTTCTCATATATAACCAAAAACGTCGATAAAGTTTCCAATCGATTCTGGCGATTGCTTACAATATGTCTGTTGATCTCTGATTGGCATACATCATAATGTAATTTTACCTGTTACTCCATTAGTTAGTATGTTCATAGGTTTCTATGTTAGTACGTAATTTTACGCCCTGCTGTTACCGCGGATAAATCATGCACCATTCCATTTTGATTGCGAAGAAAAACTGGAGAAATAGATTAAAGACTCTATTTGATTTTACCGAGAAAAAGAAAGCTTACATAAACATAAGAAAGAAATAAAGAAAGAAACAAAGAAAGAAAGAAAGAAAGAAAGAAAGAAAAGGATGTTAGAGAAGGCAATCACACTGCCATGCGTTTAACGTCTGCTTCAGTGAAATAGAAAACTTTGACATTTTTTTATCTTTCCTTCTTTAAATAATAGCCTATAAATTTAATGGTATTCATACGACAGTTCTACGAGAATTTAAATAAATTGGAAGGTTTCAGTGAAAATGGTTGGACAGGCTTCTTAGTGATGATGACAAAATGTATCCTTTACAATAATGTTAAACGCCATCATCAGTGGATCAGTCGATGAAACATACTTGATCAGCAATTGGGAAGAGATCTGCATCCAAAGAAGATCATGTTAAGTGTAAGGTGGAATATTCAAGGAACCCTCTATTATGAACTGTCAAACAGTAATTAAACAATTAACGCAGATTCCTGCTGCCCACACCGTCGTCATTTGAAAGCAGGTTTAAACAGAAAACGTCCATCTTATTCAACAGAAATGAAGTAATCTTTCATCATGATAATGTCCATCGTAACACTTCACAATTGACAAAAGATCTCTTAGAAGTCCTCGGTTGGGAAAAAGCTGCTTCACCCTTCATATTCTCCCCACAGTGCTCCTTCTGATTATCAAGGGTTTTATTTAGGGTTTTGCAGAACCATTTGGATTTTCTATGGTTAACACCGAAAGAAAATGCTGAACATGAGTTATTCTTGCATTTTATATCAACCTCTAAAGAATTTTACAAATGTGACATCGATAGAGGCGAAGTGGATGGCTGCTGAAAAACCTATGTCTGGCAACAGGACTCTGCACCATGCCACACAAGCAGGAGAACCCAGTCATGGCTATCAGAAAATTTCTGCAACCACATCACCCCTTATATCTGGTCACCAAATTCCCCAAATTGCAACCCCCTCCTTGATTATTATGAGTGGGGCACAGTTGAGCGAGAGACCAACAAAACTCCTTGTAACACTAAAGATGAACTGAAAGCAAGGATTATGGCAGCATTCATCAAATTAAACAAGGCGATAATCCAGAAGAGTTGAAAGAGATTCCGAAGTCGTCTGGAAGCCGTGGTTGAAGGCAATGGCGATTTGATTGAATAGATTTACTCTTTAGTATTTCAAGATACTTTTGTTTAATTTTGGTAAATATGTCTGTTAAAATGAGATGTCAGTGTTATTTTCATTTTTGCATAATTTAGACAACTTATCCATCGCACCATGTATATACGTTCTATTTAGCATTTAAAGTACACTTACTCGCTGTGATTTTTTCGATTTCAATGAAGTTGAATGCCTATCTTCACGACCTGATATGAAAATATACTTTCTTCTTCCACAGAGAAAATCAACAAGTAAAGCTCAAATATAACCGAGTAATTGATTTAAATTTACTCGGAAATGTCAAATCTGCGTAACAAAATCTTGAGAGAAAAACACACACATTAATTTAAAATTTATTGCTCATTTTCTAACACATTTTATTTGGGCTGATGGTTTACCGTGTAAGTCAAATATATTTCTTCATGGGGGTGGGAGTTACTTCCTCTCCTTTATTGAATAGACTTAGATATAGACTAAAACTTGCTGATTAAAGTAAATATTACCTTTATATATTTCATTTCTACCTAATTAATGAAAATTTGATTGTTTTTTAACAAGAATTTGAAGATTTCCATCTCAAAAATGAAAAACTTGTAGATTTATATACATTTTATATACAATTTATATACATTTTTAAAAGTATGTGTCGATTTCATTGTGAAAAATGATCGGGTATAAATATAGCGTCCACTATTATCCGTGATGTGCGTTTGAATTGATCTACAGCTGATAATGAGACCCTGTTGTAGATATTTAAAAGGTTGCACTAGATAACTTTGGTTCGATTTATTTACCAATCGAAAAGACGCGCGTGAAACACGAAATCAAACACGCAAATGACATTTTCTAAATATGAGGCAACAATATCGTCAGTAATGGCGAAGAGAAAGAAGAAGCAATGCGAGAGTTGACTGCAGAGGAGTAACGTAGATCTGTTTTCAGTTATTGAAAATGAAAAAGACTCGTAGCAGATTGATGCACTGGCAGACCTTTTAACAAGTGACTTTTGAGAAATTCATGAAATGCTTCAGTCGGCTGTTTCAATCAATTAATTGCAAAGAACATGGCTGCCAATATTATTTAAGATATTTCACGTAAGAGGTTTTGGTAGAGTTATTCTAAGCTGAATTCAAATGAAGCAGAAATACTTTAGCCATTTTCTCATATATAACCTAAAATGCCGATAAAGTAGGAAACTTACTATTTATTAAATTCATTGCACCCAATATTTGACTTTTGTTAAAATTCGATGAAAGTTCATTGTTAAAGGTTTTTAGTTTTTTACTATATCGCAAGATCACCAGCTGGGTTTTAATCATTATTTTTTTAATCATCTCACCCCAAGCAAAGCGGGAATGCCAATATCACGCAGGGGGTTACAGGGATTGAAAGTGAGATAAATGACTAAGTATATGGTAGGGATTGAGGGAAGCAGAAAAGATGAACGGGGTTCAAGAAGACAGAACATGGTGATTGACGTTGTATTCAAATTTTTTAATATTGTAATTTTCAAAGGAACAAATAAACGGGAATTCCACAGGCAGGGAGTAAGAGAAAAGAAACTGTTGGAGTAGAAGTGGCGGTTGCATTTAACTATTTCAACAGTAAAAGGGTCGGACCTAGATGCCAATTTATTAGCATGTAGTCGGGACACCAGGGAAAAAGCTCGTCAGAGCAGTTGCCATGAAAATATTAGTAGAAAAGACAGTGGGAAACCACATCACGTTGGTGAAGAAAGTTGGCTGAACAGGCAAATGCTTCGCTTAAATGCACCTTTATTAAAGTAATACTATTTTGAAAATTACATGTTAAATATAAACAAAGAAAAGTTAGAATTATGAATATCTAATCAAGTAATGAATGTAAATGTCTTCGAAACTATCAAAGTATGTGTAATGATTTCTTCATTGTCTAAGTTGTTTTATGCTTGTAGGATGGAGGAGTTACCTCCTCTCCGTTATGAAATGGACTTAGGTATAGAGTAAAACTTGACGCATAAAGTAAATAATCCAAAGCCGATCATCAAACAGACACAACTGGAACCATTACTCGCTGGAAAACGACAACACGAATTCCGGTGAGGTGCTGTGTCGAGTGTGTTGCACAATGCCACCCAGGTGGGTATTCTGTTACAGTATCCCATGGAGGCAAAAGAATGCTGAACTTCACTACTGGATATATATCTTCTATCTCCTGCATTGAAAGGAATGTGAATGCTATTTGAATCAGTTTCGCTTCTCTGTTATCACACACAATTCTAGCCACAAGTCTCTTTTTACAGTCATAAAGAACCAATGGTCGGCCACTAGGTTGTCTCATGCCTTCCATCAAGTATTTCAAGTACATACGGAACACCGTATCCAACTGACACTCGCGATCATGCTCCATTTGGACACTAATTCTTACTGACTAAGCAGATATCAGAGTACATCAGATATGGATCTGGTCATTTGTATGACGTCACGGTACGGTGGCACCACCGTTTCGCCCAACACCGCAAATTACAACGAAATTTTCTTCTATCGCACTTCTCGCTTGTGAGACTCTCTTCCGGCTTCTTGCTTCAAAAATTTAAATGCAATCTTTATCTTCTGTCTTCTTAATCCTTGTTCTTTTATTGTCCTCTCTCCTTGAACTTGTCACGATTTAGGTCGTCGAGTTTAGGCGTTGCGTGCGGGCGCATCACCCCGGGTCGGTAATTTTTTCTCTGAATACGACTAGTAGTTTTTCTTATATTTTCTAACACTCAGTAGCCCCTTGCGTCCTAGTGGCATTATTGCCTTGCTTGGGTTGAAATGATAAAAAAAAAATTATGTTCTTAAATAGACTCGTCAGAAGTAGATTTTGATATGGATGACATCAAACTCGTTCAGAAATATCTAAACTCTCATTTTATACAGTCGCTTTCTCAGATCAATGTTTTAAAATGACTCTAAGAGAATGAAGCTTCTAACGAGTGAAGCCTGTAGCGAGGACCGTCCTTCTTCTAGCCTTGTAAACTGGTGCTACAGAATCACAAAGAACTGTACCAAATACCAAAAACCATATCGCTTAAGGACCTTCAGCAGTAGAAAGAACTAAAATGAATAGCATACGTAACTCGGAGAGAAAATAATGACATAATGTTAACATTCTACTCTATTTTAAAGAAAAGATTAAGAACCCCCCCCGTCAATACTGGAAAGCACGATAAAAGTTACTGGACATAAGAAACCTATTTTCATGACAAATCGTTTTAATGGAAAGATTTTATAAATTTCAACCGCGAGTAGCACTGGCAGCACGGTCAATGAATGCCGAATGTTTCCTTGTAAGGAAACGGCTGATATTACTATTACCTTTACAGTTATGACTTTTCGAACGTTAGTATATGTTTCCTCAAACCTATTTTTCTTTTATTATACTCCATCCTCTTTATTCATCCATTTTTCTTACCTACTCTTGAATACGGTTTTTCCGTTGTTTTAAAAGTATTCCTTCATTTCTTTAATTTGCATTGCTCTGAGCTGCTTGCACAAGAACACACGTGCATCATCCAACCGCACTTTTGAAAGCAGGGTGAGAACAATTTACTTCTGCTGTTCGGTTCATAATTTCCGAGAAGGTCACAGTGAACGGCATATACCTGAAGGAGGTCGGACGGTACATCAGGCAAAATGGCTGAGTATAGGTAACTCTGATAAACATGCATGAAACTCCAAATCTAAAAGCATATATTTTTTTCTTTAATATTATTGAAGAACATAGATACAGAAGATAGTTTTTTTTTCTTTCTTCTCGATGTCAGTTATCTGTCCACGAGTTCAAGTTTAAAGCAAGCCTGCCTTTTTCCGTTACAAACCCGGCGAAACGCATTCCTACAGAAGGTAGTGAAGGAAAGCGGGAAGAAAGGACTAAACATTAATTACAATAAGTCAAAATGCATGGTAGTCAATCAACATGCAAATTACAAATTAGAGATACCGATACCAAACACGTAAAACAATTTCAATATCTGCGAAATGTTGTAACAGAGGACAGAAAGTGAGACACTGAAATTGGTATAGCGAAAGTGCCTTCCAAAATCTAAGTAAATTATTAAGAAACAGGAAACAGAAAAAGTACTTAAATCTTATATAATATCGGTCCTCCTATACAGCAGCGAATGCTGGACAATCGCATCACAGATGAAGAAAATAATTGATCAAACGGAAATGTGGTTCTACAGAAGGATGCTGAGAATATCATGGACTGAACATGTGGGCAACGATGAAGTAATAGAGAAAATGAAAACAAAAAAGGACACTTATACTTAGCATCAGAAACAGACAGCTGAAATTGCTAGGAGATATAATGAAGAAAGAGGGCTTGGAAAATCTGACACTCACAGGACTGATTGAAGGCGAGAGAGACAGAGAAAACCTACCTAGCGAGTTTGTATAAATAGATGGTAGAACAGAGATTAGAAAAGATAGCAATAGACAAAAGAGCTACAAAGAGCAGGAAATTTGGGAGAACCATAATCCCCCGCGTCCTGATGGGACCTGGCACATAGAGGAAGGTTTGGTTTGGTTTGGTTTGGTTTGTTTTACGGCATATCAACCTCAATGGGTCATTTAATGCTGAAAAATGATTTTTACAAAGTATTTCTGGTATTAAAACCTATTTTTACACTTTCATATTGTTTTTACCGCTGTTTCGGGGTTAACTATTTGCCCATGGCTGGGACCCTAACAGGTACTACCACCGCGGGTCAAAGTGAACCTGAGAACGCCAGCAATTAAGAGGTCCTGAAAACGTCCTGATTAGAGGCCTTGTTGCTGGACGTAGTTTATCGTCTTACCCAGTACGACATAGAAGAAGGAGGAAGTGCCTATGTAAATGGTTAGCAGAACAGGAATTAGGAGAGATAGCAAAAAGACCAAATTTACTAAGAGCTACAAAGGACGGGAAATTGTGGAGAGCCTTGGGCGCCAACGTTATAAAGGGACACCGTACATAGAAGATGAAAAATGTAGTCATGTGACTACCGTACTTTTGTAAATGTCTGTTCATACACAAACAGTAAGTATTTAAATAAGATTACCTGAGTGCGTACACATCTAAATCGATACTTTTTAAAGAATATGAATCGTTTGCCTTTTTTCTTTTTCTTTTTCTTTTTTTTTTTTTTTTGTCGGTAATAATTTGTCAGATCTTTAGTCAAAGAATGCTCTTAATTCGTTAAAATTGGTGATAATCGAGAAACGAATACGTTTCCAATTTTCTTAGAAGGAAAAAAACAATTTAGGATTTCAGAGAAGAAAATAAGAGCAGTGTAATTAAGTCTACTGCCAAAAGTAAAAACCCAAACCTATCTTCCCGCCTTCCATATTTGTTAAAATGGTCCATAACACACATTTGACTAACTGCAAAGACTCCATTTTCTTCTATGTGCCGTGTCCCTTCAGGACATTGACGATCATTATTCTCCACAATGTCCTGTCCTTTGTAGCTCTAATAACTTTGTGTTTTTGACATCTTTCCAAAACCTACTAAGCCATTCATTCAATCAACCTTGCCAGTAATGCTATCCATTGCTTTCCTCTGTACTTTCAATCTGTCCTGTGAGTAACAATTTTTTTGTTATGGTCCGGTTCCTTGTACTACGGTGATAGTCCAAGGTAGAACCAATAAAGAAGAACTCGAACACGGATATGGAATAACACAGATATATTACAAACAGGAATATATACAGAGAAGAAAGTGTTAGTACGAACAATCAGGTTTAGTAGTAATTGTCTGAACGCGACTCTGTTTCGGACTGCCTCTGACTCGACTGACTGACTCGCTCGCTCTGACTGACTGACTGACAGACTCCTGACGGACCTCACTCCAGATTTCAGACTGAATAGTATTTAGTCCCACCCCACGAGGGCATCATGTGACACAAGGCTGGTTTAACGTGGGATCTCCGAGCCCGTGGGATCTCCGAGCCAGTGGAATCTCCGAGCCCGTGGGCTCGGCCCAAAATATGCCCTTTGAACGCATATAAACGGGTTCAGGGTCGGTTTACTTCCCCGAAAGAGACTCCACCCTTCGGCGTAGCCTCGTTCGGGTTCCTCCCGAGAGAGTTCAACCGATCAGCCGATCAGCCGGTCGCCCGACTTCAGACGGAACTCTCTGCTTCCTCTTGAGGCGCAGTATTTATTATGTGTTTAATAGTCCATTATGTTATTATGGGCAAGGTCCCATCACATTTTTTAAGCCCTCTTTTCTCATTATGTGCCCTAGAGATTTCCTGATTTTAAGAATCAAAGTCATTTTTTGCTGTCATTGTCCAAAGAACTTCGTCGTTGGTCACATATTCGGTATATTGTATTCTCAGCATCCTTCTGTAGAACACACATTTCTGTTTCTGTCTATATCTCTGAGATGAGATATTATGATTACTTGCATTATTTACCTTATTCAGACTGTTATCTTCATCTTCATTGTCATATTCACAACGTTTCGGCCGTTGTACGCTCCGGCCTTCCTCAGGTGATTGGAATTTTGAACCGAACAGCTTGATATCATATTTTTGAGTTTGAATTTTTATCAAGATGTTCGAATAGATTCTGAAGGTGTTCATTTTATTTTATTTTTGTTTATTTTTTCATATTTTGTTTATTTTTTCATATTTTTTATGTAAAATTCTGATTCCAATACTTAATGATATTTTCTTTATATTATTTGTTTATTGTTTTTAATTTTATATATTTCTCTGTTGTGGGTTTTTTCGTTTTTTTTATTATTATTCCATTTAGATTCCTCGACTAGTTTCGGCCGAAATGGCCATCATCGGGAGGAGAAATATTTCTGCTTGCTGCTAGCACTAAACTACAGAAATGAATGTCTTGATGGAGAAAATGAACTTTTGTCTGTAGTTTTCATTTGTTTTTTTATCTTTTTATCTTTTTAACATGAATCTTTTAACATTCCTTGTGTTGGTCAAACAGTCTCTTTTAAGTTGTTATTTGAGATAAGAGCTGGATAGATACATGCTGCTATGAATTCTCTGGTCAGTTTGACAGTTTTATTGGACTTGGTGAGGGGATGTGTCTCTGTTTAGTGTTTGTGTGTGTGTCATTTGGTTCTTAGGGAGTGAGTGAGTAGGATGTGTGTAAGCGTGTGTATTGCTGTGGGTGTGTGTTATCATTTAGCTCATTAGGGAATGAGTGAGTATGATGTGTGTAAGTGTGTATATTCGTGTGGATGAGTGTATAAGTGTGAGGCCTCCACACCTCCGTAAGCATGTCTGTCTTGTGTGGGTGAGAAATGTGGGTAGGTTTTGAATTGTTGAGTTATATATTGTTAAATTTATGGTTCAGCCCGGCTGGGTATTTTGTTTTTAGACGTTGTATCAACTTATTTTCATGGGACTCTAAAATCTTTCTAATGTTATCTGCTCTGAACTTTTCTATTCTCTCAATTATAGTGAATTTGGCATGGGTTTTGAAATCATGTTTTTCCAGGCGGAAATGTTGTTCTACAGGTAATAATTTTTCATGGGGAGTCGACTTAATTCGTTTACGATAATTGTTAATTCTGTAGTGAAAGGGCCATTCAGATTTTCCTACATATTGTTTCTGGCATAGTGTGCATTCTAGGAGGTAAATTATGTTAGGACTTCTACAGTTAGAATCGTGGTAGATTTTGAAAGTAGATTTAGTGATTGAGCTAGTGAATGAATTCGTGTTTTTAATATGGTTGCAACATAAACTTCTTTTGTTGTTGCATGGTTGGGAAAATCCTGTTGTTTTTGTTCTTAGTTTATTACGGATTACCTTGTCCCCTGAAATGTGGTTACTACCTATGATTTCTTTTAGGTTCTTAGGTCTACGATATGCAAGAAGGCCTGGTTCCTTAAACAGTTTTTTTAGGTCTGGTTTGAGATGTAGTATTTCCCAGCGACGTTTGATTATTTGGGATAGTGGAGGCAGAGTGGGGTTGAAAGTGGTTACTAGAGGAATGCGGCTAGATTTATTTTTAATCTTGTACATTAGGTTGTCTTCTCTAGGTGTGGAAATTGCTTTATTTATTTGTTCCCTGATTAGGTGTTGTTTATAGCCACGTGTTGTGAATTGATGCTCCAGATTTTCAATGTGTTTATTTAATTCTTCATTGTTGGAACATATCCTTATGGGTCTAAGTGCTTGTGAATAGGGAAGGTTCTCTTTGAGGTGTTTAGGGTGGGAAGACTTAAAGTGTAGATAGTTGTGGGTGTCGGTGATTTTAGTGTGTAGTGTCGTTTGTAGTTTCCTGTTTTCATCTATGTAAATGCGGGTGTCTAAAAATGTTACTGATGTTGTGGATTTTTCATAGTCAAACTTAATTGAGTCGTGCACTGTGTTTAGGGTCATAAGGAATTGGGAAAGTTTGTCATCACTACCCGTGTATACAAAGAATATATCATCGATATATCTTGCATAGAATACGCAGTCGCTACCAATGATTGGATAGATATGGGTCTCCTCAAATTTTCCCATGAATATTGTAGCATATGATGGAGCTGCAATGGTGCCCATGGCACAACCTCTTATTTGAAGGTGGTGTGCTCCATTGAAGTTGAAAGTATTCAATGTAAGGATATGCTCCATGAGTTTTATGATGACTTCTGTGGTGGGGTCTTGTTTTCTTCTTTTAGTAAGTGCTTCCTGAAGGGCGGTTAGCCCTTCGATGTTTTTAATGTTTGAATAGAGCGACCTAACGTCCATAGTCACTAGAGTAGCATTCTCTGGTACTGTTTGTATGTGATTAATTTTGTTCAGTAGATCTGTTGTGTCTCTGATGTAGGAATTTTCTTCCTTAGCTAGCGGTTGTATGTAATGGTCTATGTATTTGGAAATTTTTGCCGTGTGGCAGTTGAACGATGAAATAACCGGCCTTCCTGGGTTGTTGCTTTTGTGTATTTTAGAAAGGAGATAGAAACGAGCAGGTGTAATGTTTGTGGGTGTAATTGCTGTGTATGTTTCCTTTTCGATTAGATTGTTGCGAAGCATTATGTTTAGCGAGCTAGTTCATTCTTTTTGGTATTCTGGAAGGGGATCTGTAGGTATGCTTTTATAGGTTTCTTTGTCGGCTAGCTGTTTGTTGGTCTCTTTAATGTATTCTTCGATATATATGTATATATATATATATATATATATATATATATATATATAGAGAGAGAGAGAGAGAGAGAGAGAGAGATACTTGCAATAATTCTGTATACCTAAGGTTTAAATGTATTTTTCATAAAGGAAAACAAAACCTTTTGAAGCTTTCACCAGCTTCGATTGAAAACTAAAGGATTAAATTTTCTAACTCCAGAAAAAAAATACTGTGAACTATTTCAAATAGAAATTTGAATGATTTTTAGTCGATTCTTCCGAAAAAACAATCGAAACGGTCATTTTTAATTTTTTTAGAGAAATGCACGCAAAACTTATTTTTTCGTTTTTGAAAATCCCGCTAAAATTAGATATACATTTCTGAAACTTTACTTTCGTAAAATTAGCAAATTTAAACTTAAATTAATCTTTTCTGAAACAAATATCACTTACTTATAGCATAAAATTTTCTAGACAAACATTTCTTGACCTGTATTGTTATTTTCACGTATCCATCGTTAATTTGATGGCTGAATGTGTTGACAGGTTTAGTATGGTGCACAAAAATTGACATAATTTTATGAATTCTAAGTAAGAACGCTTTTTTTTGTTTCTTATAATAATTTAAAATACTATAAAAATTTCTTACATTATTTAGTTACCTCTTAAAAAAAGAAAACATATTTATAATAATTTCCATCATTTGTGAATAGTTTCTGAAA
>OZ010584.1:89628865-89758865 GCA_963932145.1 Acanthosepion lycidas
AAAAAAAAATAATAATAATAAATTCACTCCATCTCCAAAGAAGCTACACTCTTCCAGAAACAGCTTAATGTACCTGAAATCCTCCCAACAAAAAACGAAGTGACGAGTAAGACAGAAAGCCACTTGGGTAAATGAAATTACAAAATCCTGGTAGGACAAGGCGTTGCATGGCAAATACCTAAAAAAGAACGAAAGAAGCAGATGTGGACCAAGAGAAAACACATCAGTGGCCAAGGAGCACCGGGTTGAAAGCTTAGACAGAAGGCCTAATTATTGCCGCTCAGAACCAAAGATTCCTTTCAAAAATTAGTGTTATTTACGTTTCGGGTATAAAACTGAAGCTAGCAAATATAGATTTGTACAAGTCCCAACGAGAAAAACGTGCTTTCCTTAAATATACATAAACTCAAATACAGGTTATGTAATGGTTAGCGACTCGGAAAGCTAAACAGATAATCAAGGACGGAACTAACCCGAAATGCAGGATCTGCGGAAAATATTCTGAAATTGTCGACCATATTATCTCAGGATATCCGAAACTAGCAAAAATGAATATAACCACAGAGATAACAAGGTAGCGATATATGCACACTTGAAGATGCAAGAATAAGCACAAAGTTGAAAACACTGAGAGATGGTAGGAGCACCAACCAGAGACAGTCACCCAAAATAACAATGTAACTATCCTATAAAAATTACGGTTAGAAGTTCAACAGTAAAATGATAAAAACTAGGTGGCAATCTAGTCAGTCAGTTATGTGTCATGCGTGATACATGCTTAGGCAATCATGACATGACTGACGAAGCAGGTTTTTCCCGCAATAGGTTGCCATTTCTTTCTGCGGTAGACCAGTTGCCATCCAAGGCTATAGAACCAGGTCTATACTGCTGTTTACCCATAGGGGGAGAAGAAAAAGGATTCATACCTTTCCCAAGGGTATTAGCACGTAAGTGAATGCAAGCAATGGATCTGGCTGGAATTCGAACTTGGCTCTCCAATTTCTCAATCCGAGTGGGTATCCATTACTCCATCGTGCCTCCATCTAGTACGCTTAAATTCATGAAGTCAAGCGACCTAAGAGAAAAAAATGAAAATATTTATAGAAAAGGCACAGCGGTGGGAAAATGATTGAATCCGAGATGCTTGATCAGGACCAATAACATTGAAGATTCTTCTTTAGATTGTGTTAAGAATCTCTAAATAGATAGCAGAAGCAGCAGAAAATGTGGCAGTAATATTCTATCGATGGATGAATAGTAAACGTAAAAAAGTGCAAGACAGATTCTGGAGAGAAAATTTTCTTACACGACACACAGGGAAAATGAATCAGCAGTAGGCCTACTAAATGACTCGATACAATCGTTTCAATTCATGTCAGAAAATTTGAATTTATGTCATCGAGGAAGAAAACAGTAAATGTATTGTTTAATATAATTCATGTTGAAAATAAAAAAGAACGTCCTTTTATTTTTATTTAACAGACTGAATGACATATAGAGCGATTCCATACAATCTCTTCTCAAAGATTGTCCGCTTTCACACTATAATTAATGATCCGTCATATACAAAATGTTTGTACAGTAAACGTGCTTACTGGAAAATGAATACATTTTAATGACTGTGACTGTCTTCGTAAATCTCGTGGCAAACCAATGCTTGAAATGATTACACTTTTATATAACTTCTATTTATTTATGAGGTTTCTTTTTTAAAGCCAAAATCCACTGGAGTACCTGTTTGTTCCAATTTCAATTAAATTGTAAAATATAAACCAAAATCAAATGAAATATGTTTAGTAGTTTATCTATCACTAGAAACATTAAAGTCAAAACACCACATTTTTTTCATTTTTTATACTATTTTTTACCTAATACAAAGCCCAAGAGCTCCTCAAAGGAGAGATTTACTGAATAGGATTATTGTAGGGGCGTATAGGAGTTGGAAAAAGGAAGAGCGGTAAATTATAGGATATATAGAATGGATAACGCTTGACCCTAAACTTGAAGACGTTAAGCGTGTAGTGGTTATAGATGCATCCAGTAAGGAGCCTGTTCCACAAAGTGACAAACTCCCCAGAGGATGTACTGCAATCATCTTCCAAGGAAAGATAACTTTACTGAACCCATCCCTCCTAAGGCTCGTTGTGAATTCAGAGTTTTCCCTCGACTTATTGCGGGTGCAATGCAAAAGAGCTCAGTGAACCTTGTTATTTAACCAATAGGTGGGGAACAAAAAGACAAATCTTACTCAGAGCTGCAAAAGACAGGGAGTTGTGGGGAGCCTTGATTGTCCACGTCCTTAGGAGACGCGGTACAGAGGAAACAAAGGGGTCAACATAAATAGATTACGGACAAACGATATTTTAATGAGAAGGACACTGAACAGTTAAATGAGGTCCGAATCCAAAATATTTCCACTTTATATTTCTAAATAGATTTTCACTTGTTTTTGTTTTCATATAATTACGCTGATAGAAATATCTAAAAAAAAAAAAAAAAAAAAAAAAAAAAAAAGATGACAATTCAAAACATCCCACAATCTCTTACTTTCGTGAGTACAAACTCTTCATTATTCAGTTAGGTATGTGTCATGCATGATACACGCTTAGGTGATCATTTATATTTCGATACATGACTGACGAGGCAGATTTTTTTTCCCGCAATAGGTTACCATTTCTTTCTGTGGTAGACCGGTTGCCATCTAAGACTATAGAATCCGGTCTATTCTACTATTTACCCATAGCTGTGGGGAGGGGAAGAAGAGGGTTCATACCCTTCTCAAGGGTATTAGCACGTAAGTGAATGTAATCGATTCGACTGGAATACGAACTCGGATCTCTGATTCCTCAATCTGAGCCACTATCCATTACAGCAACATGCCTCTACCAGTTCAAAAGCAAAATACAAAAATCGCTTTTCGACTGAAACCTGCCGGGCTGTCCCACCGTTGCAGGGACACTGATTATTAAGCGTGTAAGAAGAAGTGTTAAATTTCATTTAAAAAGAACTAAAAAAAGAAAAAGACTTATCTAAAAGAAGTAGATTTCCTAAACGTCACATTAAACCTAAGGAAAAAAAACATGTCAGCCATATAGAAAACTCAACGATAAACCACTTTACATGTACACATTTCCCAACTACCCGGCAACAATAATCAAGCAGGTCGTACAATAAATTAACCACAAGTACTTTGACAATTCTTCTAATGAAACAATCTCTAACAAAACCAAAAGAAGATAATGAAACAGCCCTACAGGATAACAAATTTCATTATCATTAATGTCATTGCGCCCAATGGTAGTGTCCATAGTTGTTGGAATCTATCGTGTTCTTTTTTTTCACATGGTATCTGCAGCCCAAGTCTAACCATTTTTGTGCAGGTTCAAGTGGCCGAAGTTTTAGATCCAAAGTTTTTCTTCTAGACTGGTTGTCTTCTAAGGTGAGAGAGCCTGATTTCTCTATTTAACCCATAAATTGGGGAAGAAAAGATGAATTCATACTTTTATGCTAAAGACAATATAACGAACTCGGATGGAATTCGAACTCGACTTGCCAATTATACATTCCTAGTCGCTAACCCTTACAATACCCGCGCATCCATACATTGAAGAATATGTTTCAGTAAACATACTGACAAAAAAATGTGAGGGTCGTAAAATATTGAGAAGCACTAAGTTAAAATGTATAAAGAACAGATGAAAGATCAATTAAAATTTATTGTTTAGAAAAACATTAGAAAAAAATTATGTATCTTACTGCTAACCTCCGAGACAGTAATGCTAATATTTTGAGTATTAACTTAGTTGAGGCTGAATTAAAAATTTTCAAGTTCCTAAAATGTGTGGAAAGAAAATTGCTTAATTAGTAAATTTAGTTAAGCATTCTTTTTTCAGTATTCAAGATATATTTACATTTTCTCATAGAATTGCTTTCATTCTTAATCACATTTTTGTTAATCTGTTTATCTTATAAATGCGTTGCGTTCAAAGGTCATGCGCACTCCTATGCGTTTGGCTGTACTGATATTTCCGAAGCTTGGTTTAGCCTGGCATCGCGTCACAAGAATAAGGTATCTCATCGAGATGAATCGCACTAAGACGAACTTTCTAAGCATCATCCCACGACGAGACGCCCACAAATATTTTGAACAATGCCTTTGATGAGATTACTTTATAGCTAGTTTCGACCATTTCCTGCGAAGTAGTTACCTTCAGTGTGTATACAACCTTACAAAAGTGTTGTATCGTCGAGGTGAATGATACACAGAGAAGAATGAGTACTTATATTTATTCAGCACCAGTATCTGTTGCTAACGGATACATACAAAAAATACAGAACTTATTGTTCTGTGTTTTTTGTATGTATCCGTTAGCGCCAAAACAATTAACAAGACAACTTACAAGGAATAGATGAGGGTCAACGAATGTTAATCAGCTTAGTATCAACTTATTAATAAATTTAATAATCAACTGTCCTTAATCGTAGACTATTTAAGGCTATGAACCAGACCATCTGGTAGAGTGCTGAAGGGGTGCTAGCTACTCTACAACAAAAGAACAGCGACGTGTCATTATTAAATTGCTCATTCTTGGAATTTGGAGATGGCACTTCGCTCGAATATGCGTCTTTTTCTCATTTTTCTTGAATTTAATGTTGATATTGGAGTTTAGTATTTACACCATTTATATTCGGACTATTGTCATCACTGTTATTGTTTTTATCACAACATTTCAACCGTTGAGCCCTTCGGCCTTCATCAGGTGTATATTGATCTGGGTAACCTACAGGGAATTCTGAACTGAACCGTTTTATTTAATCTACGGGGAGTAGACTGTTCTGCGGATATATCTTTTAATTCTTATTTTTAGTTCGCCTCAGATATACTTCGCCTAGTTTCCATTTGATTCTAAGTACATACAGACCGGCTCAGAGACAGAACTCACAATTATTATATCAACAAATTCACGAACCCACCCTTTAATCTATATTCGATGTAATGAAGTGTAGTTGCCATTTAAATAATAACGCAAGACTTGATTCTTAATTGCTTGACATTTACTCCATTATTTTTTCATTTAATCACGGGCAGTGTGTGCATGAAGCAACCCATTGAGACTTGGTCTGCGACGTGTGACAGACCACCCAAGACTGCCCTTGACCGGCTGGTTATATTAGCGCATGTATTACAAAATATTTCCCACACCTACATATTGGATGTAGGGGTGATGTCACATGCTTTCCAAATCAACAGTCGGGACTGACCCCAGGTCAACCTCCTGGTGAACCCGGCTTCCTTGATGTCTTGTGTGAATTGCATGCATTCTCAATTCTGACATTATACTACAACTGTTAACCTGCTACCACTATAAAATTTGACATTGGATGTAAAAGCATTTTTTGTTACTGTTACCTAGCCTGGTAAGAAATATAGTTATGGGAGAGTGATTTCTCCGAGTTCTCACTCAGCCAGTCTTGCCATGTTGATTATCGTATAAAGATACAAGATATGTTTTTGTTCAAATATCGCAGGAATTCGGATTCATGCCTTTCCATAAGCTAATTATCCACGAAGTGGTTACCTACCTACCTAATTACCACATCGAGATGATATGGTTTAGAACCCCACACTGCAATTAATTGTGAACTATGGTTTTCCATGGCTATAGAGCATATACATATATGCCAAGTCTAAATAAGATTTTGAATTCAGAGTTGTTCTTCTCCTAGACTGGTAGCCAACTCCAGCTAGAAAGACCAGTCTACTTTACTATTTAACTCATATCCTAAGTGAGGAGAGATGTATTCGCACGAATATGAATGTAAGGAACTTGACTAGAATTCGAACAAAGTCGCCGATTTTGTATTTTTCGAGTCGCTAATCATTAAAATGGCGGCACATTTTTAAACTGGATACCAGGCAACTTGAAGTAGAATACGAACTCAATTCGCCGGTTCCCTTTCCCACGCTGATAACAGTTCTGCTAGTTCGCGGTACACGATGACACTACCATCCTGGCGCTATCTACACCCCTAAACATAGTCGGTACGTTACGGCCGAGGTGGTCCGATGTAAAACCCAACAGGTGCACCGGCTGAGGTATGATGAGTATATAGATAAGATCTCGTGACCAGCCATGTGAGTCTCATCAACTTGTTGATATCTTTCAACTCTTTACCAACAAGAAAAACTTGTCACAACGAGGAGAAGACTGGCACGTGCGACTATAAGAAAATAAAGCACATCAAGTCTAAACCTTATGTTTTTTTTAATAGTGCGTGACATAAAGAGATTTCGACTGACAGCATAATCTAGCGACTGCTACTACTAATACTATTATCTTATATGTAAATATAAGAAATTCGAGTACGAATTGAGTTAAAGGTTTTCGTCCTAATCTTAGCTTTCTCCTATTTTGCAGAAAATCATTTCACCTGACGCAAGGCAATAAAGCCACTACGATGAAAGGGGTTACTGAGAATAGAAGAAACAGCGGTGGGGACAAGATAAGAACAGGATTCAAAGAAGATGGCGATTAGTATCTAGTTTTGAACGCCACATCCCGACATTTTATGGAAAATTTTGAATTAAATTGAATCCCAGCGTTCCAAAAAATGCCAAGATGTAACCAACAAAGTTTTGTCTCCCACACTAACAACACCTAGTTCTTGATAATGACAGAGATAATAATTTTCCTCTGCGCTTGGCCTGCGGGTAAAAATAAGAAACAAAATAAAACACTGTCAATGTATCCCACTTCCCAAAACGGTTACCAGTCACTAGCTTAGGGAAAAAATAGCAAAGTACACGCGATAATTGTTTTGATGTTAGTAAACGTGACAGAAAACAGTTCAGAGTGTGATTAAATTTATAATATGAAAAATCCCTATCTTTATGATTTAAAAAATACATAATTTCTTTTGGCTTTTTCTAAAATCTTTGCTTTTCGATCGATTCCACAAAAATCGCTTATTTACTAAATTCTAATGCGCCTTCGTATATCGGTGACTTATTTTCCGTGTTTTAACAGATGATGGAAAAATCGTTACCGAAATACGAAGACAGACTGAAATAGAGAAAGATGCCTATCAAAAACGTTTTTTTGCTTCAATAGGATGAGATAGGTTCGTTTATCGCCCGGTTCACACTCCTCCCTCGTCTTTTGAAGAGGAGTAGAGGTTTCTCTGGCTTTCCGGTTCTTTCTAAAGTCTACTCATTCTCTTTCACTGGGAGTATTGTCTCGATGGCATTATCAACTTGCTTGAGATGAAACGCTAAAAAAGAAACAGGAAAATTCCTTTGTTAGAAACAAAGGAACGCTACGTAATACCAATCCTTCTACATGACGTAAAATTCTAGACAATTTACTAAGAGATAAAGAGAAGGCTTGAGACAACCGTGGTATTGGTCTTTAAAAGAATGTTGAGAATACCATGGACGGAACATGTGAAAAATTAAGATATTTTAAGGAAAATGCAAGCAAAAAGGGTAATTACAGATAAAATCAGAAAGTGACAGTTGAAATTTCTGGAACGAATAATGAGGAAAGAAGGCTTAGAAAATTTGACACTCACAGGATATGTTGAAAACGAGTGAACAAAGAAGCAAGTAACCTATATAATGTGTCTGTGTAAATAGATGGTGAAGGGCTGTAAAAAGACAAACATTTCTAAGAGCTACGAAGCATAGGAAGTTGTTGAAAGCCATGTTCAGCCACGTCCAGAAGAGACAGGGCTAGAAGTCTCTACCCTTTCATATGAAAATTGAAAATACGCCTATTTAAACTGTACGATGTTTTGCATTATTAGGAAAGCCGCTTAAGTGAACCGAATTAATAGAAACTTTCAAGACAGTCAATCCCGACACATTTTGAACATTGATACCTGCCACCATCGACTAAGCAAAACTTAGAAAAGATTCATGTTATCCTTTTATAGTTTTGTTTGATAACTTTTAGCAGCCATTTTATTTTTTTTTTTTTGTTCGAGACTTTTTCACCTTTATATAATCAGCAGTGAGATCTCCTCCTAATTTTATGAACAGCTTTGTTTGTTCTTTCTGCTCAATATATTTGAAGCAATGACTAGCCAACAACAAAAGCAGCAATTGCAATTATAAATGTATTTAAGATAAAAAGGTTTTATTATTAACATTGACATAAAGATGGGAGTCAAAAACGTAACAACTATAAATTAAGTTATTAAACTAAAAACTAACCTTGAACAAAAGCTTTGAGTTATATCATAATATCAGTCAAGGTTAATAATCCTAATCAGAAACAATAGTTGTTGTTATTATTATTATTAGTAGTAGTAGTAGCAGCGGTAGCGGTAGTGGTAGTAGTAGTAGTAGTAGTAGTAGTAGTAGTAGTAGTAGTAGTATTCACTGAGTTTTCAAACCAGTTGTAACTCGTAGTTTTCGCTGGAAATCATATGACAGTATTGTTGTTTATTTTGCTAATATTGCCATTTGGATGATTTCAAGTTTTCCGTTAGTCTTCAATATTCCCGAAATCTTGGAAATTTTCTTTAGGGTGGTTTCAAACAAACCAATAATGAAGGGAACTGTCGTCTTCTTCAGGTTTCATAATTTCTTCAATTTTCTATGGTTCAGATATTTTCCCAACGTTGCGGTTTCCTTTAGATTTACTTTATGGACTGCTAGAGAAGCGATATCCATTGTCCAACAGGTCTTCTTCTTATTGTTTACGGTAAGCAGATCTAGTTTCCTGAACTGCATCGGGCGACCTATCCAAATTAGAAAGTCCTAAAAATTGTATTTTCCTTATTCCCTAACTCGGTATCAGGATTGTGCATATACCATTGGTTTGTATGGTCATATCCAAGTCGTTTTCCTATAATGTCGTCATATCCAAGTCGTTTTCCTATATTGTTGACATATCCAAGTCGTTTTCCTATATTGTGGTCTTTTCCAAGTCGTTTTCTATATTGTGGTCATATCCTAGTCGTTTTCTAAACAACCAATGCATTTTATATATAATTCGACATTATTTCTTATTACTATAAACGCTATAATTAGTGATTACACGTGTTTGAATAAACCTCCCACTGTTTTTGAATCAGTGTAATTCAACGTCGATTGATCGGTCAAGGGTCTGCTATTCATCCGCTTCTCGTTTTCGCCTCCGATATTTATCCTTTCGTCTGTTCTACTACAAACATTGGCCGTCATAATCAATCGTTCATGTCGCTGCCAAGATCAACTCGACACAATCTTCAACCGCAACGAATACTCTTTATCCATATCGCCTTTTGTAGAAGGTTTTATGCATGAACAACAATTCCCTTATTATTTCATTCAAATTTCGCCTTTTCTCTCTTTTGAAACAATATGATTTCCCACAAATCTTTCGAAGATAAGGAGATAATTTATTTTCTTTTAAGTCCACTTAGTTATCTGAGTTTCGTAGGAATTTTGTCGCCAGTTCATCTTTGTGTAAATTTAAGTGTCTGTTTTGAGGGATTTTTGCCTAGACTTGCTTTTGAATTGGGAAACAAACATTTTATAAATGATTTTAAATAGTCATAAAAACAGTCTTAAAGATTTAGCAACCCATGTGGCTTTGGGGTGATCCCAAATCTCCCGGAAGACAAGTGGCTGGAGTGGGTGGGACCCCAGGATTATCCATATAAGCATAGAGCGGCAGGATGTCGAGGAAAGTTGATCCAGCCGTGAGAGAAGTAGTTAAGTGACCAAAGGAGTTGGAGCTCCCCAGCCGCCAGTGACAGAAGGACCGGTAGTGAGGAATCAGGAGTCGCCGAGGCCAGAACCCAGTTAAGTTAGGAAGAAGGCACTCCACTTTTCGAAGCTGAAGGAAGGATCCCACATTTAAGTGAGAAATTGTATTGTTGCTACTTCCCAACCAGAGAGTCTTGAAAAATAATTGACCTCATTTTTTTTTATTGAAAGTGATCACGGCCGAGAAGACAAACCTGTGCACATAGCGAGTTAGGTGTATATGCAGATATATCAACCTTGGATGTCATCACAAATGCAGTGAATGACGAACGATCGGAGAATGTCGTCACAAAACTCATCACAATTTCTCCACAAATGGCGCCACACGTTCTCCGGTTTAAAAGAGCTTCAAATATATTACTAAGGAGATTGTCCAAGTTTTTTTGTTTTTTTAATGAATTTTGGTTAGTTTTCTCTTATTCACTCTTGTTCCAACAATAAAATCTGTCTTGTTCTAAGACAGTGATTCCCAACCGCCGTTCCGCGGCACACTAGTGTACCGAGCGATCCTCTTAATTGTGCCGCGAAATGGGGGTCTGCTTATCGAAGAAACACCAGTCACAGGTTTCACGCTAAATAAACTGCATAAGTAGTTGAATAGAAACATTGAAATAAAGTAAGTTCATGTTTGTATGTGTATTTTTTTTAAATCCAAGGTTTTCTTTCGGTGCAAAAATAATATCGTATTCTCACATAGTAACATATGTGAGAAAACGACATTTTGCACCAACCTAATAGTAAGTGAGCCGTGATATTTTCATTTGCTCCTAGATGTGCAGTTGCTTAAAAAGGTTGGGAAACACTTTTCTAAGATATTTCTCTTGCGTTTTTTCATTTTCAAACTTTGGCGAAGTTTAACGTTCGAACCGCAAAAAAAGAGTGTGTCAAAAAGATGGATTTTCTCTTAACAACACTATTACAGTATTTTCTCTGGACTCCCCTGGCAATGTTTAATTCCAAAAAAGCTATGTTTTGAATTATAATAACGAAAGAAAATATTACATTCTATTTAGTTGCTAGATTGTTTACTTAGAAGATTGTGAATATGTCTGAACCAACTACAATGCAAATTTGCTATCTTATAAATAAATAACTATGAAAACAATTTTTAATTCATAAAAACGTCTATGAATTATAGATCAAGAAAATTGAAATAAACCTGATTTTTCTGAGCATTATACATTTTCCTCTGAGATTATTCTGAGATACTTCTTATTTTAATGTTATTTCTTTTTTTAAATGTCAATTTTTTATAATTCAGGACCTGTTTTGTGTATTTCGTATTATTTATAACAGTATCATCAATATATTGGCGTTTTCTCTCTTGTTTAGTTGTATTCTGATATGTCCCGGAAAGGGATATATTTGAACGAAGTAGCTAAGTGGTTTTGGCTACTATAACCAAGTAGAATACGGTAGCAGTAATCGACTGGTACGCGTCGTCGTCGCAGGTAAGAAGTGTAGATCAATGGCGTAGTCCAATGGGAGCCGTTATAGACTTAGCTCTCAGAATAAGGTTCTTCTGACTCTCCTACAGGTCCGTCGATATTTATGACGGACACCAGCCAATCACACTCCAATGAGGGGGGACACAGGTGTACGCATATTCCATTATGTCATATTCTATAATTTTTATTAAGAGCTAAAATATTTTATTCAGTGGCAAAGCAGCTTATCAAAAATCTAGACCAACTTTGCATCGATTTTCAAAATCATTCACCAGTAAACGACAAAAATGACAACAATAAATGACAACGGTTAAACCATTAGCTGCAAATTAACAGGAACTTCTGCCATTTCAGTTTTCTGGGTAAACTATGGGCGACCGACATTTCTGCCATTGTGAATGGGTTAATTTTAGTTGATAGTTATTCTTCATTTCCAGTCTGCGGCCGATCTAAGAATAACAGTGAGATAGTAGCGATAAAAAGCAACTGAAATTAAGATTAAATAAATATTAGATAAAAATAATAATAGTATTAATATTTGGATAATTGTTATACGTACAGCGTCATGTGGAACCGACAAGAAATATCTTTCATCTTGAATACAATGTCATGCCCAATACTATGTTCTCGTGGTAAACTTTGAGATCCATCCTAACGACATGACCCTAAGATAGGATACACGCCAGAAAGAAACTCATAGTACATGACTTTTCGGGTTATCAGATTATAATAAGGTAAGATTTCAGTCATTCGAATTCAGTCGAGATTATAGAGTTCATAAAATATCATAATTAATTATTAACATTATTATGAGATATTATGGACTCTATAATCTTGACTGAATTCTATTCACTATATACTATTAAAAATGCAGGGAGAATTATTTCAATGGTTGCATTTTTAATAGAATACGCCCCACCAGGGTCATATACATCGTGCCACAAGGTTGGGTAGCTCTCTGTTAACTAGAGAATTACCTCTCTGCCAGAATTTAAATCTAAAATTAAACAGACGCTAGACAGAAATGGGGAAGTGACCCAGAAAAAAAGTTTGTTACTGCCTGATTCATACTCCATTTCATTATACCGACAATCGGCAGATATCCGAGGTTTTATTCTTGGTTAACAAATCGCGACAGCTATTAGAGAGATGTGATTAAATATACTTTAATGTTTAAAAAAATATTCAGTATTATTATTGTTTAGTTAGTAAACATTACAACATAGTACAAAGAGCTATATTGTCAAAAAATAAATGAAATTACCTGCATGTGTGGGGTTGCGGTCAGACGTGGGAGTCTGAGAGTTTTGACATAAAAAAACGAAGATGTATCTGAAAATATCTGATTCAGATCCTCTCTACTTCTAGCCATTCTGACTTTTAATTTGTTTCTATGAGTTTAGTAATATGAATTACTTTTATTTTCTATTAATTAATAAATTTAAAATCATACATTAATTAGTAATTCTTTTTAATTAATAACTATTTGTGCTCAGTTGTTGATATTAATAGCTATCTGCTAATGTGTTAAAATTTTGGAATAATGCAATAATAAAAATTTATATTTCATCTCTCTGATAGATGCCGCGATCTGTTAATAAGCACACGAACCAATTTTGAATTCAGAGTTGTCCCTTTCCTAGACTCTGACTTGGAAAGCCTTTCAATAATATTTAGTGGACGCTTACTATCAATTGTAGTTCGTTATAAATAATCAAACACAGCTTCATACATCATCCAATAATGGGATGACGGATTAATTGCATAATCCTCAAAGACATTGTTCTTTCATCCTCGTTTTACCTGTTATCCTTCCAACTTTATTTAGTGGTAGCCCACGCAATATAGCACAGAATTATCAAGATTCTATGACACTTGTTGCTAAATGTGGAAAGCTAGATTTATTTCTCACTTAAACTTACAAACCCAATTGTATTGAAATTGTAAATGATGTTAGTGTTAATGAACGATCTGAAATTAACCTAATCCGGTCTCACCGGTGGTTTTGCTTATATGTAAGACTTGCTTACAGATATCAGGAAACGTCACATCTTTGAAAGACCAGTTGCTTATTGATATTATTTTTTACAATAATGTTTGCTCTGTACAAGGCCCGAAAGCTACTTGAAGTAGAGGGTTACAAAGTAAGAGGCACAGTTTATGCTGATATATGGGGAAGATTACGGTTAACCCTAGACTTGAACAGATTAATATTGTAGTGATCGAGGGAATATCCTCTTGGAAGTTGGTTTCGCAAAGTAACGATTTATGGGAAGAAGCTTTTCAAGTAGAACTTACATCTCACCAACGTAATATGAAAGGAATGAGGGTGGTTGAATACAATGGGCGTGGCAAGGTGCGCTTTGGCTATGAAGGTTAGAACTGATGGAGCTAAAGAATGTAGTTCACCTGAACACTTTCCATGGAAATAGCGATAGAATAGCGCGGAGTTTGCAACGTTTCATCTGTATGAAAGGGGTTGTGAGGTGGAAAGCAATTCATCACCCACAAGGCCACGTAGACGCTTTTAGACAATCGAAACTGGAAAGTGAAGACTGAGCAAGTCCTGCCCATATAGCACAGCAGTACTCCATTTTCGTTCTGATCTGGTTCTTATAAATGTAGAGGATAGCACAAGTCAGGTATAGGGAATCGGTATAGGGAATCGATCAGTTTTCGATCAGTTTTCGATCAGTTTTCGATCAGTTTTCGAGCATCTTCAGTGCTGGAACGTTTGTACAAGTTCCACTTGAGGTTTATGGTGAGCTTAAGTCTCAATGGGCGGTCGGGGCACAAACCCTCCCTAACACCCGTTCATCAAGGTACACGAACTTTCAGGGTCCGCTAAGTGATAATAGAACGCCCCTAGTTTAGTTTTGTGGCATTGAATGTGACCAGACAGTATTTCCCCACTGATCTGTTAGATCTAGCTCAGAGGAGGGACAGCTGACAAGTCCTAATCATCTAGAATTTTAGAGCTGCACGCATATATCGTTGTATCATCAGCAAGGACACATGGCACAGTGGATAAAGGCGTTAGTTAGATCCAGTGACAGGACCCAAAGAGTGTGAGCTCAATACCCGGTTAACGCAGTGGAGAACTTTCAGAGGGAAATTAACAGGAGATAACTGATAACTGGCATCCATTAAACATAGCACGTGGAACTGGAACAGTCTACCTAGTGAGCGAAATAAAGGGTTCAATTCGACATTCCAACCAACTGAAGAAGGCCGGAACGTACAACGGCTGAAATGTTGTAATAAATATGGCGACAAAGATGCGGACAATAGTCTGAATAATGTAAATAATCAGCATAGAAATCCACAAAAGATCTGAATATACCCTTAAGTTGATCATTAATATAAAGTAGAAAGAGAGTTAACTGAGAAGCGATCCTTGGGGTACGCCTACGTTGATCACATGAGCCACGGAGAACTGGTCGTTAACAAATACCTTCAGGAACCTACCCGTTGAGAAGGACTTGATAATTGAGAAGACTATTTCAGTAATTCCATAACTGGAGAGAATTGCGCGGCAACTCTATATGTCAAAACTTGTCAAAACCTTCGAAATATCTAATGCGATTGTCTTCGAAATGTATTTATTGTCTAGTGCCTAAATAATTCTGTATGTAATGACAGGATAATTAGGGTATCAGCAGTGGACCTAGCCGATCGATATCCATACTGTTTGTCGCTCGAGAGGTTGTCACTATTGAGGTGATCAATAACCTTCTTGTTGATTATCGCCTCAAAAAGTTTGATAATATCACTAAAGAGACTGTTAGACCGATACTGAGACAAGGTTGAGCACGCACCTGTATTCTTGAAAACACATTCCATTCACTTGGGAAGGATTTGGCCTTCAAATAACGGTTAAATAGTTTTGCTAAGAACGGGGATAACTCAAGATTAATATTTATAAGGATAACCACTGGGATTTTATCTAGACCTGTAGCCTTCTTAGAGTCAATGCTTTTGATAAATCTTGAGATTTCCGGGTCGGGATAAATATATTACTAAGTGTTGTGGATTCCGAGATGAAATCCGGTACCAATAAATAACAAACACCAAGAATGAATATATGAAAATAATGTATTAACGTAATAATACAAACTGGTAATGCAGGTTAGTAGTTCCAGGAATACGGGTTAGTAGCAAAATATCTATACAGTCTTTGGTATTGAAGTATCGCTGTATGACTTCTTACTGAGTCTACGGGATCGCTCACTGTGACTCGTGCGCGCTACGCTCGTTCTGTCTGTCTGTTACCTTACTCTCACTCTTCCGGTTACCTACAACCTTTCACTCTCCTCTCTGTTCCCGTCTTGCTCTTGTCAATATTTATTATACAAAAAGTACAAATGTGGCACAAGGCCAAAAATTGGGGAAAGGGGGCAAGGATGGTCATCTTCTGTCTTAACTTTTAAACTTAGCTAGCCGCAATCACTGACCCAAACATACAAACAATGTTCCTTTCACCAAAACGACACATCCATTACATACCATTCTTACTACATCCACCAAAATTCCTCAGAGACTCTATGATATTCTAACTAGTCCCCATATATACAAATCATTGTCTGTGGGGGGAGGGGAATAAAATAACAACTAAAAACCCCAATGAAAATTTACAATGAATACAAAACTATATACAAGAAACTAAACAAAACTTTTTTTTTTTTGTTAGTAGTAAAACCCCCCACAGCCCTAACTGTGGTAGAAACATCAGTTAACTGGACGAAATCAATGCGGGGCTTGAAAAAAATATATAAAACATTCATACAATCCATGCACTCGCTACAAACACACACTCAATCAGACACAACGACAAATACGAAAGACACACTCGAAACGAAAAGCGCCCCGCACCCACCAGAGAACTGATATCACTAACCACCTAACGATGGGAGGGATGGGGAATTAAACAAAAGATAAAAAAAATTGGGCCAGAAATAAAAGGGGGGTCCAATGAGCATACATACCCTAGCTAAGTTAAACTGGAAAGAAAAAAGAAAAAGGTAACTAAAACAAGACCGACCTAAACTAACCTATACATGGGAGGGGTTACCAATGTTCACCCCAGTAATCCCAAAATCCTTAATGCCTAACCGGCATCAAACGGCCACTCCAAGTCAGCACCTTTCACTCTGCAGAGACGCGCAAGAGTCACCCACCTTTCGCTAAATTCCAATGGATGGAGTCGCTTCCTTTCCGTCCTGATCTTGACTTTAAGCTGATGCTTAAAGAACAAGATCAGTTGGGAAGAGGTAAACTTCTCGTCCCCATGAAATTCCTTCTGTCGCGTCGTCCATATCACGACTCTCGCATAACACCCAGTAAGCAAAGGAACACGTAGTGCTCAGCCTTAGTCAACGGCGGTACTATATTGCTACAGACGGAACTGGCCTCGAGGACAAAGAACTTTCCGCGCAGCATGCGAACCATGAGATCTTCAACGAACTTGCACAACGGAACTACGACACTACATTGAAAGAAGGCGTGACCAATGGTCTCCACCTCCCCACTGCAGCGCACGCAGTTTGGCGACTTTGCCAAACCCGCTGCGCGAAGTCTTTTGGCGACCCAGAGGGCCCCTCGAATCACCAGCCAGGTGAGTGATGCCTCGGGGTTGGTGAGACATTTCAAGCCGGGCGCCCAAGGCCATATGCAGCGAGCCTCCCGCTTCGTCAGCCCGAGCTCGTCAATCAGATCATCTTGAACGTTCCCCCTCACTAACACCTGATATAATGCCTTACGGGACAACGGCTGGACGTCGGAGAGGCCATCCTTCGCCCGTAAGAGACGCTTGAGGGCCAAGCGACATTCGTGATAGAAAGAGCCCTCGCCTCGAGGATTACGGCCGACCTCCTCCTCACACGAGCGCACATTTCTCAAGGATGGAAAATGTTTATGGGCGTCTTCCTTCCAGAATTCGCCGTTCTCATCCAGTTGCATACACATCCGGTCTAGATAAGTAATGCGAAGCGTATGTCGACGAGTCTCAACGCAAGGCACCCCTAGACCGCCATCAGAGGGATGGAGGTAACAGATCTCGCGACTAACCATGGCGGCCCTGCCTCCCCACAAGAAGGAGAACAGGAGCCTTACTAACGCCAATAAAGTGTTAGACGGGAGTGGAAGCACGGAGAGTCGGTAAAGGAGAATCGGGTAGATGTGCGAACCGTCTTGCTCTTGTCTCTCGGGTCTTCACGTAGCAGTAGTATATGTATATACTGGATGAGTCTATTTGTGTAAAAAAGGGGAGAACTCCTCAATACTAAGTTTGTGCTCCGTGAGAGGAGGAAGCCAGAAAGGGGATGATCTTTGTAGTCTAACGTAGAGACAAAGATTGTAGCGAAGTGTTTTGCCTCATCTGACGAAGATGAGAGCCATTTATGATATGTACTGTCGTTTTACCTCTATTCAGAATTTGGTTGGAGATTTTACAGAACTCCCGCAAGTTTGCTTTCTATCTTGGCTTGGACTTCTTGCGCACATGCTGCGCTTTTTCGAACTGTCTTGCAATGATTGAGGGCAGTTCTAAATGCAGCAGTTATTTTATTACACCGTTCCTTGTGATAAATATTTTAATAGTGCTTACGGTGAACTATAGCTGCAGCATATTCAGGGATGAAACGGGTATTTTGCCGAAATTTCTTTTCTAGGGTATTAAACGTTTAATTCCAGAAAGAGTCAATTCCGAAATGAGGGCGGTAGTTTTAGAAGAAACTTTTTTTTTTAAGAAGTCTAAGACAGGAGCTTCAACAATGTAAGATCTGGTGTTACAGAATTTCAAAATCTGGGGACAACCCCTCTGCCAAAAGCTATTTATTTTACAAGTGGAGGAAAAAATAAGAAATTGTTAATCTTGTTTCTGTTAAATATCCAAATTCATTTGAAAGTCTAGCGCTTCATGGAAGTTTATAGACGATGAGCGTTGTTTAATGTTTAATCCAAAATATATGTGTATGGAAAGCGATAAATTTGCCAACGATTTTCGTGAAGAAAGAACAATTAATGTAAAAGTGAATCCAGATTATCCCCCTAAATGTGACAGTTTCAAAAGTGAATAATTGGACGCCATAAAGCAGCTAACAGCATGTCAATACTTGGTATCAAGTCTCCGTTAATAGATAATGACTCTAGAGATGAAAAGAGTCACAAGTGTTTAACTAAAGAGTATAATTTTCAATGATGCTATCCCTTTTCAGCACTACACATGATTCCGTGATCGTCTATAAAACTTTCTTTAATCCAGTCACGATGTACGGTTACAATTACAATTAGACCCCATGCTTTGAACGTCAATTGGTTCTCTAGTTCCCGCCAAGTATCAAGTGGAATTCATATATACAATCCATTGCTAAAGATACTAGGAAAATTGTTGGCCTGACCCCTTCTGTCGTGCTCTAGTTTTATAAGAGTCAAATTAGACCAATTTTATAATATTGCTGCTATATCTCGTCTTGAGATGCTAAATACTCGCGTTGCCAGCCTTGACGAAGTTCAGAATCATTTACGTGGTCTTGTGGGATGGTGGGAAGACTTATTCTCCATACTGCAGCAATTTTTCCCACGGACGCCACCTCACAAGCTTATGGCTACCCTATCGCAATTTCCATGGCAGATGTTTAGATGAGCTCCATTATTTATTTCCGCAAGCTCAAACATTTACAGCAAGGACACTACATGGGAGTTCTATGGAATTGGATCAACCACATCTCCTCCAGTATGCCAAATGTGAGGAGAAATTCCCACTCAGCTTTCGCCCAAGAAAATCTGCATTGTGAAACAGAAACACGCGTGGATGCGTCTCTGAACACTTACAATTTTAGTCACTTCAAGTCAATAGTCAATCGTTAGATATTCTTCTTAACCCCAGAAGGTACTATTTTCCCTTTCAAGGAATGAAAACTCCCTCGTTCAGATTCTTATCCGAATCGTAATTAAGGCAATTTCTAAAGAAAAGAAAACTATAAAAATGCTGGGCTGTGAGGTTTTCTGTAGCCGCGCGGCCTAAGGCACACCGGAGCAAAGGATGGTTTCTCCTACAAAGGAGGATGCCGGAGAGCACTACTATTCAAAATACAAACGGGGCGTCTATTTCAAACACGAGCGCTCACTAAAAGTAACTAATATATATATATATATATATATATATATATATATATATATATATATATATATATATATATGTATATATATATATATATATATATATTCAGTTGTATATATCACGCTTGTATATTTCACGCTTTTGCGATGATCGCATAAGCGTAAAAGCCAAGGTCAAAAACTCATATCCATACAACTGAATATGCTAGCTCTGTCACTGATATAGAGCACTTTCCAATAAGTACAGCACATATATATATATATATATATATATATATATATATATATATATATATATATATAAATTATTGTCTATTTGATTTTAATCCTGTCAAATTCACGGATCAATTTGTTAGCGCTGTTACAAAACTGAGTAAGAAAGATGCCGTAGTTTTGGCTGTTTGTTTTATTTTCCCAAGTACTTTCCATCTCATCCCAGTTCGCTTCCAGGGGTGAATTGCTAAGATAAAAATGAATGTAATTGATAATTATGAATTTTTTTGTAAATACGCATGAAACGCGTTCCATTATAGTCAATTTACGTTATGAATATGTAAGGGAGATAACTTAGTTTAAATTTGTGATCATTTTGTTTATTTTCAATTTCAGTTGTTTAATAGAATTTTTGTTGACTTTTTAAAATCTGGTGTGGTCGTCAAGTATTTATTGTAATACTGAATTGTAACTAGATTATTTAATACAACGAAGATATTGGTTTTATCTGCTTATTCGAAAATTATATTAGTATGGTTATGTAGCTCCTTGGCAGCCATTTTTAATTGTCTTGTTAAGAGCTTAGACGTTTTTTTTTTCTTTTGTCATGTCTGTTTTTTATTGCTTCAGCTTTGATTTGGTCACGATTTTCTGTTTTTGTTTTTATTAATTGTTGTTCGTTAAGCTTTTGTATGTTTTGACATAACATTTCAATTTGAGTTTTTTGTCCAATCTATTTTATTGTCTGTAGAGGTGATAGTTAGGTCCAACGTTGAGTAATTCCATTTGGTTGTCTGTTTCTTCGTAGTTAGAGATGTTGATGAATCTATCTTTATTATTTGAAAGATGAACAGTTCCTTTGTATAGTGTATTAAGTTTTTTTAATGTTCCAACGGTGTTGAATTTCAGATTTATTAGCAATTTCTGCGAGTCTATGGAGGATTTCTTTGAGTGGTTGCCAGTTTTGGTCTGTTGTGGATCTCTTGTGTTCTTTCGTTAAGAGTTTTTAAGTTGTCTTTTGTTATTTCAATCTGCTACTTCGCAACGTTACGTTTAATTTGCCAAATGTTGGTATTATGATGAGCTGCTGGATCATGTATACTAAAGTCTGTATATTTAGGCAGCATATCTTCATTCAATAATTTTTAGTTGAATAATGTAGACATATTATGTCTATTTATTTTATTTTATTCCTCTCAAATTCACAGGTCAATTTCTTAGTGCTGTTACAAAATTGAGTGAGAAATACGTAATTAATACAGCATTAAATCAATTCACGAATTAACCCAAATCTTAAAAACACAAAAAATTAATAATGAAACCATGGCTTCATTTGATGTTGAAAGTTTATTTACCAACGTCCCAGTTAGAGAAAAGATTGATATAATTATAAAGAATGTTTACAACAATCCATTTCTCCCTCCATTAAAAATGAAACCTAATATTACGAAAAACTATCAAAATAATAATAAATAAATAATGACCATCAAAATAATATATAATATATACGTACAACGTGATGGAATTTCCATTGGTTCAGCTCTAGGACCAACATTTAGTAACTTTGTCATAGCTAACCTTGAAAATAAGATATTTAATACCACTAAAAAAATCTCCATCTACCTAAAATATGTAAACAATATTCTCATCTTAGTTTTTTAAAATAGCAGACGAAATACATGAACTACAAAAAAAAAAAACTCCCAAAAAACTCCGTTCTTAAGTTCACATATGTACTTAACAATAACAAGAATTCATTTATTGATATATTGAGAAACACCAATAAATACATTTACTACCGCCCCATATAAAGAACTAATTAGCATAAAGCCGTGCACTCTCAATTATAAAAGTTAATGTCCTGACTATTACAAACAGCGATTATACAAAATTTAATAAACCGTGCAAAAGTTAACTCTTGAAACCTGTGGAGAGTCATAATCGTTCACGCCCTAAAGAGATACGGTAAACTCAATAAAAATAAGTATTGTTTTTTGGGTTTTTTTTTAAATCACAGTCGAATGTTAAAATGTATTCCTTTATTTTCGCAGCTCTTTCACAACTATTGCATTCCTTTCCCATTTATATATTTTTGCCTTGAATTAGACCCTTAAAACGTTTAGTGTGTATCATATCAGAATATTACATATATGCACAATCTACCAACATCAGTATTTGATAGAACCAGTTAAACGCTGAAGACATTTTCAGAATGTATCTCTGCTAATATTGACAATTCCGAATACATTATCCTGCTTTCTACACAGCATCATTACTTGGGAAAATTAGATAAGATACATCTAATACATAGAAGTATTAAACGTTTCGAGAAATCTGTTATTGGAAGGCAAGATTTCCAATTTAGATTCACAATACACCTATTCCTTCAACTACCGAATCAAATTAAATAGAAATTATTCTCTCAATGGAATATTAGTCACCGTGAAAGCATATTAATTTCTGAAGCATAAAAATGTTTGCCACCTTTATGAATACGAAAAAAAAAACTCCAGACTCTTCCTTGAAATTCTAAAGCTATCAAAATCTTCATTTCCTATAAATTTATTGATCGTCATCTTTCTTCACATTTCCGTTAGATTTTGTTCAATTGAGCGGGTTTCCTTATGACAAGAGAATATTTTCATAATCACCGTTTATGACATTAGAATACACCTACACTGTGTCATATTTTATTCTGCAAGTCATTTCGATAAATTTGGTTTTAACAGGCAGATACTGGTAACAATTTCAGGATATATTTTATGAACAATATACCGTGTGCGTTTCGGCTATCTATCCTTATTTGATTATGAAAACATAGACTTGCTAATTTTTGTCGGAATTTTTTAGATAATAGATTAAGACATTTTATGTTTATACATTCTTTTTTTATAGATACAAATATTTAAGTAAATGCTCTGTTTATAATAAACAGTATTAACAACCGGCCTGAATGTCCGAGAAATTGTCATAGAAAATATGCGTCCACCGACAGGAATCGAACCTGTATACTATACGGAACCTTCATATATCCTGACGTGCTTTTACCGATTTAGCCACAGAGGAGTGTTTCAGTTAGCAAGGTCGATTTTACTGTTTTTAAACTACAATTTTCCATGATTTTCTCACGTACATTCATATCTGCTCGATGCGTATCCAAATGTAAACAAATGACGTCACGCATTATGAAATGGACAAAGTCCGACAATTATTTTAAGACATTTTATCTTTTATATAATATTTTATAAAATCGATATATTATTTATATTATTTTATGGTTTGCTATTTGCTCATCTTCGCTGTTATATGCACAACGTCCCTGTCGTTCCTTCATTATGCTAAAGTTCACCCAATACAAGGCTCGAGAACCACTCAAACAAGAGGGCTATTTTTAAAAATGGTTATGAGGAATGAGGTGTAATATGTTTGAAAGAAGAGATGGAAGAAATATTGACCCTTGACATGAAGAAGTTAAGATTGTAGTGTTCAGGGAAGCATCCACACGGGAGTCTGTTCCACAAAGTTGAAGTTTTTGTGAAAAAGCTTTCTGATTGAACCTTTCTCCTTACATTTTGAATACGGGGAAAATTAGATTGATTCGGCTTCGTGGAAGAGGCATGACCTGAACTGTTGGAACTGAAGAATGCTGCTCAACTGAACATTTCCCATGATTTACCCATCAGCCTTCTGTTTTTGTACTCTACAACCTTCTTGGAATTTGAAACCGAAATCTTCATTCAGTTCACTCGGTTGGATTGCCCTGAGTATGCTCTCCATGTTGAGGGTTGAGGAATAACTCTTCATTCATATTCATATTTGTAGTGGATCACCTAGACGTGGTGTAATGGTTAGCAAGATTATCTCGCTAGAAAAATTACGACTGAGTATTGAGTTCCATCCTCACTGGGAGCCCTATACTTTCGGCTTTGTGCCACATCTAAGCTACGCTTAGAAAATCAACATATTCATATTTGTAGTGCTTGGTTCTTCAACTCAATCAAATTATATGAAATTTTGGCACTACCAAGCCAAAAGATGGCCTTGTAATTTAAAGCGTTGGTTTAAACATCTGGTTCACTGGTCTTTGTCAGTTATATTTCTGGATCTAATAGTAAGGTGTGCCAATGTTGTTAAATTAGCGTAGCATATTGACGTGACTGCTTAAGAAATATAATCTTGTACTTCTGAGAAAAAAACTTGTCAACTCAAAAATAGTTTGTTTTTTTTTTTCTTTACGTTAAGACAGCCATGGAATGTATATTCATTGGTATTTTTTTCTTTTTAATTTTTATTTCTTCATATTTCCGTTTCTTACTTACTATCACCCCTCCATGTTAGATGACTGAAAGTTCTCAAGTGACGTGAAAATATTTCGATTTTTTTCATTATCTCCTTTGCTTTTTGCCTACCCGCTACCTATATCTTTCTTTTCTGTTTCGACTTTTGTTAAGTTGCATTTATGACATATTATAATTTTGCGCGTTAGATTTTTAGATTTTTTTAGATTTTTAGATTTGCCCATTGAATAAACAAGAGTTGCCTCTCTTTATTTTGTTACTCTCCTCTTTGAGAGAGCTATTTCTGTTTACTGGGACTATAAAAGGACACTATACGCGAACCTTGTATTCTCAATCGAATAAAGCTTTCCTAAAGCCTACACCTGCGTACTTTTGTCATATTTTAATCACAGGGGAAATTTTTCAAGTAGTAGTATATTAATCGTTCGATTTTTATCACCCTACCCCCACGTGCAACATTGTAAACATGCGTTTATTTAGATTTTTATAGAATACCAGACTACACGCGACCCGTTGGGTCACTGACGATTCAGGTTATAAAACAGTGAAGTTGACTTCGACATTCCATTGAAACGAAAGTTAATTTTATTATGATTCAGTTAAATAATTCAGTCCGTTCGTGTCATCATTGGGTCTGGTTTACAAGTCCATGTTCAACGTTCTACTGATTGTTTACAGCATTTAATAAGAATAGAACTTCCGGTATAAACTTGAACTTCAGTAACAGCATTTATTTATTTTGTACAAAATGCAAAAGGAATTGTTATATTTACTTGTATAAACAACTCGTATTTTAAATCTTATTCACTTAAAATATTTTTAAATCATATTCACTTGAAAATATGTTTAAATTTGCCAAAAAAATATTTTTTTTAATATTTAAAATATTTTTTGTTTAAAGAAATCTGAAATATAAATAATTCCTCTACAAAAAATTGGACGAAACAGCAAAGCAGAATCTCTTTATGTCTGCCTTTAACTTTAAAATGTTTTAATTAAAAAAAAATGTCTGTTTGAAGAAAGTTAAAACAAAAATACTTATTGTATTTTTAAAGTTTATTCACTTAAATCAGATGAACTTAAATCAATATATACCGAACTTGGACTTAGTGGAAGCAGGGCGAGAAATAACTGAGCAGTACCAAAAATAAGAATTAGACGAAATATCCCTTAGTATGGGCAGTTAAACGAGAACAGTCTATTTCCGTAGATTAAATAATTAGCTCAGATTTGAATTCTCACTAGGTTACACAAATCGATATTTACCTGATGAAGGCCGGGGGGTACAACAGCCGAAACATTGTGATAACAACAGCAATGATAAGGACAATAGTCCAAAGATAAATAGTGTAAATAATGATAACTCCTCATCCCAGAATTTCAGACAGAAGGTGATCAGGTGTTAACAACAACAAAGATGAGGACAATAGTCCAAATATAAATAATGTAAATAATGATAATTCCTCATCCCAGAAATTCAGGCAGAAAGAAAAAAGGTTTAGTCGAATATTCTGTGTGGATCCATCTCACAACAGCAGCAATGTCTTGCAAACTAACTAGACTTATTTTACGGTTAGAATTTCAATAAGATTATTATTATTATTATTATTATTATTATTATTATTATTATTATTATTATTATTTCGAGTTTTCCTGATCTGTTGTAGGGTACAATCTTCCATCAAGTCTTTTACTTAAGACCCGAGGTGAAGCAATGTTTTTCTTAGAAAGTTCTTGAACATAAGTACACATGAGCATAATCTTTTGTGCCTCAGATAGTGAAAAGTTTCCTGGAATTTTCTTAATTTATGTATCAGTATTATTTTCTATTATTTATTCCTAGTGCTCATAGTATTATTGGAATTGTATTAGGGTTTAAATGCCATATTCTTGCAGATTTTTATATTGTAGTTTGTTAGATTTTTTTTTTTTTTTTTACTGAGTTGTTATTATTATTATTTCTTCCTTTGATTCTGTTGTATACACACTTCCTACCGGGTCCCAACCAGAAACCTAAGGTCAGAAATGGCTTCATGACATTTTCCGCTGATCATTTTTGTAAAAAAAAAAAAATAAAAATAAAGTTCACACACATTTTACATTAGATAAAACTTTTCGTAATGTGTGAGCTGTACTTGTGACTACAATTTTTTATATTTCTTTAAGGCATGGACTACCAGGAATTCCTTCGATGAGTCTCTTGGAACCTTTTCCAATCAATCCGAGAGCTCCAACTACATCTGGAATTATGAATGTTCTCATGTACCACATTTTTGAGATTTTCACTTCACTTACAATCTGCAAGGACTGCCATGTCAATAAGAAAGCACATTGTGTTTTTGTGGTCTTCGATCGTGATGTCTGGGCGATTAGTTTTGATTCTTCTGTCTGAGTGTATTAAAATGTCCCATAAAATTGTTACAGGTCCTGTCTCGCTAACGAGATCAGTTTCTTACAGTTTCCCTTCCGTAAAAGTTACAGATTTTCCAGTGCAGATATTCACCTACCCACTCTATTATGCCGTGTTTTATATTCAGTTGGTGCTTACACTATGCAACCTGATATAAGATGGTCAATTGTTTCTGGATATTTATCACAGAGTCTGCATTATTATTATTATTATTATTATTATTATTATTATTATCATTATTATTATTATTATCATTATTATTATTAACATTATTATTATTGTTATCATTATTATCATTATTATTATTATTATCATTATTATCATTATTATTATTATTATTATTATTATTATTATTATTGATTTACCTGGAGCATCAAAAAGTGCCGGCTACACTTAAGAAATTTTTCAGTTGAATTGTTTATATATTTTAAATCAATAATTTCTGGATTATTAATCTATACAGTTGATTCTATTATTATGCTACAAATAATTCTGTTTCTCAAATTACGAAATATAAAAAGAAAATTATCCAATTCTAACACAAAAAAAAAATAATAAAATGCAATGTACTACAAGTTTCACTTCATCTCCCCTACCTAGCTAAGAGAAATTCCGTTGTTATGGTAATCAAACATCTTCTGTCTATTGGCATCCAGTAATGTTTCCTGACAACAATATTAGTAAGTGAAGATCAAAACCCGTGACCAATAAATATATAATGTCACTTTTTTTTTCTTTCTTTTTGGTTTGTCACTCGTGACTTAAAAACTGCCTCTTCAAATAACTAATGTTATATAAGATTATTGTGAATTTTATTATTATTTGATGAAGCAATGGCTACTGTTATTAATTTCGGACGAGTAGAAACAAAGAGAGCTGCACTCCTTTTTAATGTCTATACTTCTGAAAACGCACCTTCATCATAAATAAAATAACTGAGGCAACCGTGACATGATCATACCGTCAGATGTCGAGAATACGCCAGATAGGGCATGTAACAAATGAGGAAGTTATAAGTAGAGTTATAAGATCTAAAATGAAACTGCACATAATAAAACAAAAAAGAGACAGTCGAAATATTTTCGGCTTATGATGAAAAAAAAACGTCCGTGGGTTATTTTTTTTTCCGAAAAAGAAGAAATGCTTAAAGAATTTAACCCTCACAAAACACATCGAAAGCAAGAAAAGTAGGTAACACAGCATGTAAACTACTTGACAAGTTTATCCTAGTTTGTTTTGATCTGGCATCTGGAGTTCAATTATTTTCTCTCCGCCATTAACTACTTTGCCAGAGACTTTTGTATAAATATCCCCACGGTAATTGTTCTGATGAGCTTTCTTCTTGTGTATTCATTTTTTAAATTGTTGTTTTATTCCCCTCCCCCCACAGACAATGAATTGTACATATGGGGACTAGTTAGGACTTTCATAGAGACAATGAGGTATTATGGTGAATGTAGTAAGAATGCGTTGTTTTGGTGTTAGGATTATTGTGGTATATTTGGGTCAGTGTTTGTGGCTAGCTAAGTTTAAAATTAAGACAGACGAAGACCGCCCTTTGCCCCATCTCCCATTTTGGCTTTGTGCCACATTTTGTAATTAATTACAAATAAATATCGCTTTCCTCTTGTGTACCGCGACTTCACGAATTTAAGCGCCGTACTAAATTGGCAGCTAGGTCTCATCATTTTTTTTCAAATTGTTAGATGTATTCGTAAGTCCTATTCTAATAGTTTCTTCTCTCCCTTTCGGAACTCTCTTCTGACTTCTTTCGTTCCTATCAACTACAATCTTCAAAAAGTTAAATGCATCGCTAGTCATCATATTCTGTTTCCTTTAGTCCTTTTCTTGTATTGTCTTCTCTCTAAAATAACGTCTTAGTGGCTTTATCGCCTTGCATGGGGTGAAGTGATTGAAAGGATTGGTGTAAGAACAAATACCACAAAGACAAAGAAAAGTCATAAAGAGAAAAATAATGCCGAGAGCAAGAAAAGCTAGGAAGCAATGGAGAATAATGACCCCCGTGGTGTGAATGGGTGCGGTACAAAAAAAAAAGAAATCCCTCTAGGTTACCTACATCGATATACACCTGAGGAAGGCTGGAGGACACAGCAGTTGAAACTTTGTGATAACACCAACAAAGATGAGGACAATAGTCCGAATGTAAATAGTGTAAATAATGATAACTCCTCATCCCAGAAATTCAGATAAAAATTATAGTAAAAGACATTTCTTTCATTTACTTTTCATTACAGTTAAATCGACCGACATTTATACTCAAAGGGAGAAAACTAAGATTGAGACATCCGAAAGAGGTATGGTACATGGAACTAGAACAATCTACGCCGGCGGAAGAAATAAAGGGTTCAGTTCGAAATTCCAATTGCATGAGGAAGGCCGGAGCGTACAACGGCCGAAACGTCATGAATATGACAATAAAGATGAGGACAATGGTTCGAACAATGTAAATAGTTATAATACCTCATCTCGGAAATATAGACAGATCCTGAAGAAGGCCGGAGCGTACAGCAGCCGAAACGTCGTGAATATGACAACAAAGATGAGGACAACAGTCCGAAAAATATAAATAACATAAATAGTTATAATCTCAGAAATACAGATGATAAATATTTAAATATGAATTTATATATAACAAATAACACCTCCATTGAGTACAATACCCGTTGGTGTTAACAGCTTTATGTATAATCAACTGACTTCTCATAAAGATATTACGCACCTTTGATGATTATTATATATTAGGTTGGCCAGAGAGTCTTAACTCACTTAGGAAGCGGAAGGAAAACGACAAAGTTTTATGGAGCAACACTAGTATTTATTCTTCAAAATAAAGTCCATCATTCTCAACAATCTTCTGCCAGCGATCAGCCAGCATCCGACTTTGTTCCCGATACCAGTCCGCTGGTTTTGAATCAAAAAGTTGTAAACAAGGTTCCTTCACTTCATTAAAAAGTGTTAGATTGCTGGTCGTGGAGAAAGTGTGCTATTGAGTGGAATAGGCCATAGTCACTCGGAGCAACATCGCGAGTGAATGGTGGATGTGGAAGAATCTCAACACCGTTCATCTATTTAAACCTCTCAGTCAAGCTGGCAGTGTGAGGCCTCGCATTGTCTTGCCGAAACAAAGCCTGACCTCGATTGAACAAAACAGGATACTTATTGTTAGTTTGTCATAGAAGCTGTCTAGCTGCTGGCAATACAGTTTAGCGTTGATGACGTGACCGTATAGAAGAAGCTCGAAATGCAGTACTCATTGGAAATTCCACCAGACAGAGATTAAGATTTATTGTTTTCTAAGCGCTTCCTAAGTGACTCATTCTAGTATAAGAATTTGCGATAAAACATTTCTTACTGATTATGATCATCGGATGGTTTCTTTACGGTATTTTATACATAGTAATTAATTTTAGTGCTTTAAAAATATCTGGTTATATTTTGTATGTGTTGAAATGTTTTTTTCGTCTAATGAATTAAATCTGAAATTTTATTTCATTAGTGTTTCGCATCATTTCGATGGTTGAACGTCTAACTTAATGATTTTTATGCAATTAATAGCATCATAAGTTTTTTTTTAAAACAGATTCTTTATTCTTTTTCTCCTGCACTCTAGAACAAATTTTTAGATGAAAAAATTCGACGATCAATTTACATGTGAAAAGTTACTAAGCTTACTTTATCTTTCACAAGGTGACAGGTGCATTGTATGCATTGTATGCTCATGCGCCATGAGTGATACACGCAGTAGGAAATTGACTGAAGCCAAGACGCCAGCTCAGCACCAATAATATTGCAGATTCTCCTTTGGATTTTATCAAGCATCTCTAGATATAAGGCAGGAACTTCGGATCATATGTGGCAGCAATATTCTAAGCATGGACGAATGGTAATCATAGATATGTAAGATAAATTCTGGAAAGAAAAAATTGTCTCGCGCGATACTGAGCCGACTTTCTTAGCAGCTGACCTAGCAATAGATTTGCCGAGAATGTTAGCTATAGAAGGCGCAACGGTTCACTTTCCTGGGGGTTATTTACTAAGTCTAACCTGGTACGAGGAAGACATCTGGGACCAAACGTACCCCTCGATATGATTTTCCACGCGTAGCTTAGATGTGGCACAAGGCCGAAAATAGGGGACACCCAGTGAGGATCGGACTCACTACTCAGTTGTAATTGTTCTAGCGAGACAATCTTGCTAACCATTACACCACCTCGAGGTGCCCATCCTTCGATATATCAATAATTGCCTTTTTATATTAAAATTTGGACTAAAAATTTTCAAATTATTGAGAGAATATTGTCATATTTTTCTAACTGTTGTCGCTTATATGCGCGAAAATTATTGTAGGTAAAATGATCTCAAGAACGAAAGTTGCATATCAAAATATTGTTACCACGAATAGGTCAGGTGGAATTTCTTTGTTGTATGAAAAAGAAGTCTTATTTTCATATTTCATTTTCATGAGCTTATTAAATATTTGTGCAGATTTATAGACAATAAAGAAATAATCCTGAGGCAATAGACAGCGCACAAGATCTGCCAATACCCATAGATTTTACAACATTAAACTACTTTCTTGAACTCGTGAATTATAATCAACTCATGTGAAAAATGTTTACTTCAGTTATTAAAGGATACAAAATAGCATTGGTCATTTGTATAACAAAAGATTTGGGACGAATTAATATGTAAGCGGATTCTGTCTTTCCGCTTACTACTAAACCAATAATTATATTTTAACATGCAGGTTTTAGAGGGGTCTAGTTTCAAAACCAACCACCTATTCTTTTCCTATTTTATATTTAAAGTTGGCGAGGAAGAGGTTGAATTCAAAAATTTTCTTTCGTCTAGACTCCTATTTAAAACTACAGAATTTAGTCCACTATTTTATCAAGAACTGGAGTGAAAAAGTGTTGTGACCAAGTGAATGGTCAAAGAAATAACAAAACAAGTGTTACATATATATCATATATTAAACAGTAAGTACAACAGAAGAGTATTACACGACTAGTGAGTGTGTGTCGGTTGACCCAACATTCAATCTATTCGACTGTTAATATTTAAGCCCTCCCCCACGAGGGATGTATGTCGCACATGGCCGAGTTTACCGTAGGTTTTCCGAGCCCGTAGGTTTTCCGAGCCCGTAGGTTTTCCGAGCCCGTAGTCTCGGCCAAAAATATTCCCTTCGAACCCGTATAAACGGGTTCAGGGCCTGTCTACCTCCCCGTACGAAACTTTGCCCTTCGGCAAAGCCTCGTCCGGGTTCCTCTCTGCCAAAGACAGAGAGTTCAACAGTTGAACAATCTAGTCGACGGTTCTTCCAAGGCCTTCTCTCCTACTAATCTTATAGTAGGCGGAAGAGTCCAACATAGACTCTTTAGAAGGACACCACAACAAAAAGAGAATGGATTCATGCTTTTTCCAAGGGCATTAGTGCGAAGTGAAAACAAACCGTTTCTACCGGAATTTGAACTCGGCTCACTGATTTCATTTCACATGCCCTTAATGGCTACGCTACCGACACCCCCCCCCCAAAAAAAAACTATATACCTATTTTCATTTTCTGTCTGAAAAACTCATGGTTGCTGACACTTCAAATTATTACCACAATCTGAAGTGTTCGCTTATAAAGTTAAAAACAGATAACAGAAACATTATAACATATCCGTGTAGTTCCTTAATATCCAAGGAACAAAGCTATAATCACATTGAAAAGGATGGTTTAGAAATTATTTTTGGATATCGTCCATTTTAACTTCCGAGACGATTTCCGGATTCCAAATGAAGAATTCGCTTTCCTTCTACTCGCCACGTATTCGGATCACATTTTTGCATGAAGAAAAAAAATTAAATAATTCAACATTTTTAATCAATAATATTTACAGTTTGTTAATATCAATAGCTGATCATCATCATCATCATCATCATCATCATCATCTCATCATCAACAACAACGATAAATGTGTATATAACAGAAAACGAAGAAAATAATAATAATAATAATAATAATAATGATAATAATAATAATAATAATAATAAATGTGAATACAATAGAAATCAAAGGGAGTATTCTGAAGAAGAAGAAGAAGAAGAAGAAGAAGAAGAAGAAGAAGAAGAAGAAGAAGAAGAAGAAGAAGAAGAAGAAGAATGTACAACTGACCTCGTTTGGATTTGAAATATCTTGCACCAGAAGTAAAAGCAAAAATAGTGTCTGAAATGCAATATAATTTATATACTTTTTTATATTCAATAAATCAATAAATAAAAGTTCAACTCCAGAGTTTCGCGTCAAAACTCTCATCATGACCCTATGTTCGGTAACTCTGGAGTCAATCAAATGACATATTTTTTTACGTTGAATTATTAACATATCCGAAACTGCCCACATATGTTTATATATGTATGAGTCCCGACGGACGACCAAGTATGTATATGTGTCTGCATACATCGATGTTTGCGTTAGTACGATGAAAAAACGACGAAGTTTCCCTCACCACTTCCACAATAACACCAATACACGCAATCTACATAAAACCAAATTTAAAAAAAAAATTAATCAGTTTGTCTAACGATCGCTAAAGCGTGAAACCCAGGGTCACAAGCTCACATCTATCCAACCATATATATATATATATATATATATATATATATATATATATATATATATATATATATATATATATATATATATATATATATATATATTATAAGAAGTATATATATATATATACTTATATACGTAAATATATTTTAATTTCTACAAGGTTATATTTGAACCCAATAAGTTTACAGAAAGAAGAAAAAATAGATTTTCCTTCATAGTTGGATGGTTAACATTTTGGTGTGGTATCTTCAGGATTTTAAATACGTAATCGTAATATGAGAGTTGGTAAAACCAATAAGAGGGGGGGTTAACTCTGTTATTCGGAATACGACATTTTTTTTTTAATTTTGAAATCGACGATACTCTATTTTGCTATAAAAATAGGTTCAGCTGAGAATCGGTTTTGGTAAAATTACTTTCTACAAAGTTTGATTATTTATTTCCAAAAGGCACATCAAAGAAATGAGATTACATCTTCGAGACAGTGAAAAATCAATTCAAAATAAATTGCAGCTACCACTGAATTTTTTTAGGAAATTCCCGCGTTATGCGTACAAGACCTTAGATACTTCGGCATTCAAAAAGAAATCGAAAGAAGTCAGCATTTCTTCAAGTAAACAACTGAAGACGTTCTTTAATAAATAAAAAAAATACGAGAAAGCGATCAGATAATTACTGCACGTCACACAAAAGATAGTAATACCAAGTACAGTGTAACCCGGATATAAGAGACCGGATATAAGAGACCCTGATACAAGAGACCCTGATATTAGAGAGATTTTCGCTGGTCTCAAATTAGAGCCATACTTACTTAAACAAAATAGACAAAACCCGGATATAAGAGAAATCCGGATATAAGATAAACCCTGATATAAGAGAAACTCTGATATAAGATACTTCTTCTCCGGTCCCGACAACTCTCTTATATCCGGGTTACACTGTATAAAATATGAACTCATCTGTGTTAAATGCAAAGTTATCAGTGGACTGATTTAATCCTTAGGGCGTAATGATAATCCTGTTGCATTTTTGGCATGATCACTTTGTGGTTACTTTTTCAATACTTATGGTAAAATAACTATTAATGTTTCTGTTCTTATGCTATTCCCTGTCTTTTTCGGATTATTTAGAGTGGGTAAATTTTGTATCGATTTTCGCTTTTTACAATGAGTTCACACTTAGATATTGTATGCTGTATAAATGCAAGAAAAGGCTTTCTGGCAACGGATGCATCAAGAAATATTCTTTTTACCTACAAAAATTAAGCTTCAGGTATGCGAACCTGCTAACGATGGTTTGAGGAATTTTTCACTCAAAGATTCTTCTTTTGATCTGACCGACCAAGTTATGTCAATATTGAGCTTCTTCAAACCGTAGCTGAGGAAAGTTCTAAGTGCACTCGAATTAGCAGAAGTGTTCAACACAAGTTACATTTCGATCATAAACATCTTCATCAACTCGGAAAAGTAACTACACTTGGTCAATGTGTTCCTCGTCATCTAACTGCTTGTCAGCTTAATAAAAGTGTTGCTCTCTATTCGTCATTGAAGAGTAGACATGCTAGCGTAACTTTCCTTTATGGAATCATAACCAGTGATGAAACGTGGCTTCTCTCATCATATCCAACGAAAACGACAATGATTAGTTCCAGCCGAAATGCACAATCAATCTTCAAACAAGGATTACAGCCAAAAAAGATTCTGTCTTGTGTTTAGTAGGATATAAAGGGTATCGTGTATCAAATTGTTAAATCAAAACGAAATGCGGATTAATGTGGAGAAGTGTTATCGTTAATTGAAAGTATTGCATAGGAATTTGTAAAAAAAAAAAAAAAATAAAAAAAATAAAGAAAAAAAGCACCCATCATAGATAACGCAAAACCGCATATCGGTCGAGTTACTAAATATAGAGGTTTTACTTTATCCTCCTTATGCTCATAACTTTGCTCCATCTGACTATCATCTTTTCACATATTTGTAACATTTTTAGATAGTAAACAATTTATTAATTGTGAAGCATTTTAAACTGTTATTGAATATTTCTTTGCATCGCAACCTGAATAATTTTACGCCTGAGGGATCGATAATTAGGAAATAGATGGGATGATAAGGAACAAAAATATTATCTTGATTAAATAAATCAGTTAAGACCAAAGAAGAATTTTTTTTCCTATCTTTAAACGGAACATGCTCTCCAACTTAATATTAGGTTGGTGCAAAAATAATGACGTAATAATGTCGTTTTTTGACGTATTTTCTAACGTCAAAAAACAGCCATTATTACGTCATTATTTTTGCACCAACCTAATAGTATATATGTCATTTTTTTCTGATTATAAAAAAACCTATTATGTTTTTGTCTAAACAGTTTGCAAGCGAGAGAGTTCAATCTTAACTATGTATTCTACACGTGTAGCCTTGTACCAAATCCTAAGCTACATTGCGCCAATATGTATTCTGGTTACTGTAACCTGAGTTACAGGAATATCATCGCAAGAGAACACAAGTCGAAATTCCACTGTAAGATGCCCAAAAGATTACCGACTAAGATTAATCGGAAATAACACGCGACGCAAGCGAATTGGTATGTGAGTCGTGCCTGCTTGCCCTGCATCTCTGTACTGATGTGACCGCTTGGGTGCCTTTTCCTATGCGAGAATTATTTTTTGTAAATGTGCATAGCTATGGAAATAGGGATGACTGCACATGTACAAGTTCTGGGGACGGGTGCAGGATAAAGAAGGGGAAAAATTATAAATAGAACAAAATAAACATTGAACATTGAACGGAAAAAAGAAACAAAGCACACTTCAAGAGCTGAACTGAAAATGTGAAAAAAGAAGAAAAGAAAGTGGGAAATAGTGGGAGGGAAGGAAACAAAGGAGGAGAGAAAGAAAAATATGAAGGAGAGAAAAAGAAGGGGAGAATGGGAAGAAAAATGAAAGAAGAAAATGAGAGAGTGACGGTAGGAGGGGAAGATTATGAAGACTAAAAAGAAAAAAGATTAAGTTGGAAAGAATATGTGCAGTGCAAGGAAGAAAAGAAGAAGAGGAGAAAAAGAAAATAGAAAAAAGAAATAGAGGAAAAGTGGGAGATGAATATGTAAGCGAATAGGAAAAGAGTAAAGTAAAAAGAGGGTTTGAACAAGAAAGATGAGAAGGAAAAAGAAAAGAATAAGATAAAAGAAAGGGAAACGAGAAGAGAATAAAGAAAATGGAAGAAGAAGAAACAGACGATAATAGGCGGATAGGATGAAAAATATAAAAGAATAAAAAGGAATCTTTATTCTTTTATATTTTTTTCATCCTATCATTCTGGGAGATGAATGAGAAGGAAAAAAAATCGGAACGTCTGGGGATGAAAAAGAAATTAAGAAAAAGACCATTAAAGGAATGAAGAGAAAAAGAGGAGGAAGGAAAGAAAACAGCAGGGAGAAGAAAGCACAATTTAGAACACAATTTGATTTTTGGGTCTATTGGCTCCGTTTGGTTTCTATCTCGAATTGTTTTCTGCATTTATCCTGGAAACCTTTTAGAATTAGATGTCTCAACAGAAGTTACATGTTTTGTTTAATACGAGATTTCAAATCAATCGATGTTAAACGCTTTTACAAACAAATTACAATCTATTAATATTTCGTATCATAAAATACGAAAACGTGTTGATTTTTTTATGAATGGAAAGAAAAAGAATAAAATAAGTAAAGAAATAAGTCAATGTTTTTAAAAAATGAATTTAAAAAATGTAACTAAAACCTGGTTGGCTCATCCCACCGCTCCAGTATGTAACTGATTCCTTTATTATTAAAAGAATTAGATTAAACCAAAACTGGCGTATTCCTGCCATGTTTAAACTGGGGCTCAATCCTCATTTTCCAGCCTTTATTTTCCACTCTGCAGCCTCTTTCCTCATAGACACAACGTAGCAAGCCTATTGCTATTTCCATGGCAAATAACCATTCTTTAGTTATGTCAGTTCAGACATTTATAGTTAAGATTCGCCATGCTACATTCACGAACTCGAATCATCTGTATTTCCTACATATTCCAAATGTAAAAGAAAAGTACTACTCAGCGTTTTCCCAATTATTATTACAGATTCCCGTGTGTATGCTTTTCTGAACACTAGAAAAATCGGTTTACTGTTGTGACGTACAATATTTCTCAACAGAATATCACTTGGGCATTTATAAGTTTATCATTCTTCCGTGCATCGAATATTGTTCTGGTCTGCTGCTTCTGTGACATATCTAGAAATTCTTGATAAAATCCAAAGGTTATTGGTTCTGATCGAGCATCCCCCCCACACACACACAGCATCACCACCAACAAGAGCAACACCGTTCTAACATAGCTCCCCTTTGCCTTTTGTATAAATATCATCACGGTAATTGTTCTAAGGAGCTTTCTTTTTGTATACCTCGACTTCAGGAATTTAAGTGCCGTACTTGGCAGCTAGGTCTTATCATTTTTATTCAAATTGTTAACAGTGGACGATATAAGAACAGTATTCAAAGTGACAGTGGACGATATAAGAAACAGAATTCAAGGAGACAGAGGACGATATAAGAAACAATATTCAAGGAGACAGAGGACGTTATACGAAATAGGATCCAAGGAGACAGCGGACGATATAATGCTTCCTTTTACTAATTCCATGATTCTAGGCATTGGGACTGGTTGTATGCTAGCAGCAATCAAAATTCAAATATAACTACAAAAACTTGACAACTATACACTCCTGCATTGTGTACTTCCATTTTAAACGCGTTTCTGGGGATTATTTATTTAAGCGTATTAATTATATTCTCAAACGTTGAAGAAAAAACAATACACGTAATAATATTCAGAACCGTAAAATTTGTGCTCCGAACTTGTCGCTTCTTCCCTATGTTAGCTTCTAGCCAAACGACTGCAGTAATGAAATCGAGGTCTCTGCTACTTGGTGACTTGTCGCCTTGTATAATTTCGGCTCTTTTTTTTTTTTTTTTTTTTTTTAATAGAAATTCTTTTACAAATCTAAGTTTCACCACCAAAAAAAAAACACAATCATTTTGTATTCGTTTGCGTTTAAATGCGTTATGTTAAATATTTAATAATTAAATTTTCATCTCAACAGTGAAGAGAAAAAAATTCATTCTGACTATTTTATTTCTTTATTTGATGACGATCGCGTGACGGTTTCATGTATAAATGAGGTCAACTAAGCAAATATTTTCAAGTTAAATTTGGGTTAATATAAGATATTTTAGGCGTGGTGCAATGGTTACGAGGTTAATCTAGTTGGTCATTACTAGTGAGTTCAATACTAAATGGACATCCGTTAATTGTGGCCTTGTGACAAACTAAATTAAAGTTCTTTCTTCTTCTATGTGCTGTGTTACTTCAAGACGTGAGCGATCATGGCTCTTCACAACTTCCTATCCTTCATAGATTTTAGCAATATTTGTCTTTTGACTAAGTGAAAAGTAATAAATGTTTAAAAATATAAAGTGGAAAAGGGTCATTCTTTTCAATAAAATAACTTTTTCTGTATACTCTATACATTTTTATCGCTTTATCTACTTAGTTCCGTCTCTAATTGGGACTTTGGCAATCAAGGCTCTCCACAACTTTCTGTCTTTTGCAGCTCAGAGTATTTTTCATATCTATCCCCTCCTTGTCCTGACATCTGTTTACACAAGGTAGTTTAGTAGATTATTCGTTGACTTCAGTATGTCCTGTGAGTGTCAATTTCTTCAGGCCTACTTTTCTCATTATGTGTCCCAAAATTTTCAACAGTCTCTTTCTTATATATAATTCTCCTTTTCATTTTTATTTCCTTTAAAGCTTCCACGTTTGAAATTCTCAGTATCCTCCTGTAGAACCATATCTTCATTGCTCCAGGTCTGCACTTCATCTGTGTGCAAATTGCCCAGTATTCACCGTCATATAAGAGGAGTGATATGGCATAGCGGTTCAAAACTATTTTCTTTGTTTCTAGCGAAATTTTCCTGATTCTTAATACATTGTTTAGCTTTTGGAAGGCATCTTTTTCTTTTTCAATGCGCCTTCGGATTTCGGTGTCACATTTTCCGTCATCTGTTAAAACACTTCCCAGATATTTCAACTTCCGCGCGTCTCTAATTCGTATCTCTTTACTTAGGTTTTTTTTTCTCTTGCTGACAACCGTACAATACTACTTAAATGTATGTGTAACTCCTGCGTGTTTAAACACACCTCTGAAAACAAACAGAAACTCTAACTACTCATCAGACAGGAACTGATGCCTTGATAGTAGCGTAAGCTCTGTATAATGATGTCACTATTTACTAAACGCAGTTTAGTTTTGTCACAAGTATGGAACACTTAATAAAGCTCGAACTTCTTCTTCTTCTTCTTCTTCTTCTTCTTCTTCTTCTATATGTCGTGTCTTTTCAAGACGTTAACGATCATGGCTATCTACAATTTTCTTCCCTTTGTAACTCTTAATAACTTTTTCCTTTTTGTCATCTCACCCAAGCCTTGCTCCATTATCCATTTACTCAAGCTTCGTTATGCGTTGCTTTCTTCTGTCTCTCTTGCTTATAATCTGTTATGTGAGTATCAAATTTTCGAAGCCCTCTTTCCTCATAGTGTACCCCAGAAATTTCAAATGTCTCTCTCTGATGTTGTGTCCTTTTTGTTGCCATTGTCGTTGCTCACATGTTCGGCCCATGGTATTCTCAGTATCCGTCTGTAAAACCACTTTCCGATGCTTCATGTCTCTTCTTCATCTGTGAGGAGATTGTCCAGCATTCACTACCATATAGGAGAATTGATATTGCATAACAGTTCAGTACTCTTTTCTTTGTTTATAACGATATTTTTCTGTATCTTCATACTTGGTTCAGTTTTTGGAAGGCATCATTCGCTATCTCAATGTGCCTTCAAATTTTCGTGCCGCACTTGCCGTCTTCTGTTAAAATATTTCCGCGCTGTTTGATATCGGTATCTCCAATTTGCAATTCCCATATTGGGCTATTCCTACACAGTAATAACAGTTAAACAGATTAGCCTTCTAATATTTATCCAACTCCGATACGTCTAATGATACGGTTGAATTTTTTTTTTAAGGAAGTGAATAATAGTTCAATTTATCTGTAACCGCCTATTTAAACGTGTAGGCAGTATAATATCCAGCGGTTCGGACCGAGAAGTCGGCGAGACGAGTTGGAATTCCGGTCAAATTCGTTACATTAACTTTTTATATATATATACCCTTGGGAAAGGTATGAATCCATCTCTTCTCCCCCTTCATAGTATGGATTAAATAGAAGACTCTCTAGCCGTGGTTGGCAACCAGTCTAGGAGTAGAACAATTCTGAATTCAAAATCCAGCCACCTGAAGCTGTACAAAGACGGTCTGTAAAACAAAAACACGATTTAACTCCTTGTGTTAATCTCTTGATTATACATAATACAATTAAAATCAACGGGCATTGTACTTAATGAAGATATCATTTATATATAAATTCATATTTAAATCCTTAACATCAGTCTATATTTCTGAGAGTGTAACTATTTACACTGTTTACATTGTTTATATTTTTGTCCTCATCTTTCTTGCCATATTGACGACGTTTCGGCAGTTGTACGCTCGACCTTCTTCAGGATCTGTTTGTATTTCTGAGATTATTTATTTTAACTATTTACACTGTTTACACTGTTTTAACTATTTTCCTCGTCTTTATTGTCGTATTCACGACATTCCGGCCGTTGGACGCCCCGGTCTTCATCAGGATGTGTTTATATTTCTGAGATGAGATATTGTAACTATTTACATTGATCGAACTGTTGTCCTCATCTTTATTGCCATATTCACGACTTTGCACGCTCTGGTCTTCTTCAGGTAATATTTGGAATTTTGAACCGAACCTTTTATTTAGATAGATTGGGGTACATTGTCAACGTGTCATGTCTTTGAATATTTCAGTTTTAGTTAATTCCCCTTGATAACTCGACTCTCCAAGTATATATATTTTTTTCTTCTTTTTTTGTTCTCTCTGCTGTTGCCAGGGATTGAAGGTTAAGTCACTTCTGGGTCAATCAACCAACCAACGTTTTTATCCACTTAAATATTTAAGTCTGAATTATCGAGATAACATTCCTCAGTAACAATGTTTAACGTAACATTGTCGCGACCCGTCTCGGAAGTGAAACTTAATAAATGCAAGATCCCCTGCAAGGTAATAAAGAAAAGCGAAAAGAATTAACTAACCATAGTTTTCAGTCCCAGATAAGAGCTACGAATTAGTGATGTCAAAATCAAGCACGGATATTTAACAATCCGGAAACAGTGACACAGACAACTAAATACACATTGGAATAGCGAAAAATATCTTCTAACTAAGAAAAGTATTACAAAAAAGAGAAATGTCGTTAGAAACAAAGAAAAACAGTACGGAACTATGTAATAATAATCTTTTTATATGCCAGTGAATCCTGGGTAATTTCCCACCCAGATAAAGAAGAGACTTCAGGTAACAGAGATGAAGTTCTGCAGAAGGATGCTGAGAATGCCATGGACGGAGTATATATAGGCACCGAGGAAGTTTTAAGGAAAACTGAAACAAAGAAAATGATACTTCAATTTAGAATCAGGAAAAGACTGTTGAAATTTCTGGGACATATAATGAGGAAAGAAGACTTGGGAAGTTTAACACTCACAGGATATACTGAAGCCAAATGGAAAATAGTGAGTAGGAGAGATAGTAAAACGACAAACATTGCTAAAAATTGAAAGGGATAGGAAGTTGTGAAGAGCCGTGATCGACTACGTCTTGAAGGGACAGGTCATGTAAAGGAACAAGATGAAGATAAAGTAAAATGTCTTTTTTTTATTCCCGTACTAGACTCAGAAATAACAATCAATCTGATTATAATATTTAATTACAGGAAGTTTCACGATGCAAGTTATAATCTTTTTTTTAAAATTATATATATTTATGAAATAGAATTTGAAAAGTTGAGAAAAGATTTTATTTACGTAAAATTGTGATAAGAAAATGATAGTAAAAACCTTTTTACTTTTCTTTTTTCAATTTTGAGGTATTGTATGTAAACTTTCAAAAATATACTAGAAAGCCTAGTAGAGAAAAAGATACCAAATGGGAAGCTTTACAAATAAAATGACAGCAAAAATCTAACAGCAACTGTAAAAACACAGAATCGCCTGTAAATGCAGTCAAACATAACAGCAAGGTCATCTACAGTCAGGAAAGAAAAACATCAGGTTTAAGGTTCAGGATTGTCCGACGGGACAATTGTAATGATACTATTAGCTGTTTCATTATAAGGAAACAGCTGGTGTTCGTTGACAGCTAAAGTATTAGGTTGGTGCAAAAATAATGTCGTTTTCTCACATAGTAACATATGCGAGAAAACGACATTATTTTTGCACCAACCTAATATTAAAGCGTTGGTTAATGAATTTGGTGTCGTAGTAAATGTGAGTTCAATCCCTACGTCCGTTATCAAAAACTTAGACTGAATAGTACTAAATACGAAGAAATATCCCTAGAACATTCCACAAGAGTAACGCATATTGGCAGCGAAGTGGCTATTACCGTATTTTCTTGTGTATAATAAAATAAATTTTGATCAAAATTTTGGTCGTATTATACACAATTACACTTTTTCAAAGATTTTTATTCATCTCATTTAAAACTTCTTATTTAAAACAGCAAGATAGCAAATACACTCAGCACAATAGCTAATAAAACAGAATTCGGCAGGTGTTGATAACAACTGTTTACAAAAGCTATTTGATATGTCGGCCATATTTGTTCTTCGGGAATCAACTTAATGTTTAAAATTAGAACAGCTTTGTTCAAAAGATAAAGTTTGTTTATATTTGTATTTTCTTGATTTTCATTAAGTTTTCTCTCTTCATTATTAATGAAAAACAATATTTTGTTTTATTCTCATAGTTTATTAATATAATGATAAAATCTTTCCGAACAGGAAAGAAAATAGTTATTAACAGTCAGTCTCCGGATGTCCTGGCGGTCAATGCAGGCGTCCCACCTCTACATAAATGATCTACCTAAGAATATACTCCGATCATTTGTAATCATTGATACCGATTATACAACGATACACGGGCGCACATCCAAAACTGTTGACAGAGATTGACTTCTGACCTCTCTTCCGATTCAACACTAACTTCCCAGTGGAGAAAAAACTGGCTAGTTGCATTCCATCACCACCGATCAAACCCCGAAATAGCGCCAGTCACGATGAACGGAAGGGCTCTCGAGGCCTCAAAAAGCCTATTGGGCCTCAAACTTACACCCGACCTCAAGTGGGATTCATATATAATCAATCGCTAATGATGTAGGTAAAATGGCCAGCTCCCTGTACCGCACCAGTAAGTACCTGACTCATCATGCTATCCTCTACCTTTATAAGAGCCAAATATGGCCGAAAATGGAGTATTGTTGCCATATTCGTTTTGGATCTGCCCAATCCTCACTTTACAGTCTTCAAAAGCATCTCTGAGTCCTTGTTGGAGAAGAATTATTTTCCACCCTCCAACCTCTCTCTCACAGGCGGGATGTGTCTAGTCTCTCGCTGCTCTCTCGCTACTTCTATGAAAAAAACTCGGGCGATCTACATTCCTTGGATCCGCCAAGTCTAATCTTCACGGCTAGGACCTCAAATGTATTACCGAATATGTCTGGTTAGAAATTTTTCCTGAAAATAAGTTTTGAAACGGAAATTAGGAAAAGAAACACATGATGATTAAACAACCAGTTCATGCCTGTTCTTTAATATCGTAAAAAAATAAATATTTTAGTTAAATATTAGTTAGATGTTGTACATAGGTTGTCTCACATTGAAATGACACTTTTTTGGTTAGTTGTTAAACCAGACGTCGCATGAAATAACCTCCTTAGTATATAAAAATCGACTTATTTCTGACTCTTTCTAGATAATCTTTCTTTCAATATATTGTTACTCATAAGCCTAATGGAAAGGATTACAACGAAACATAATCTTACTGTATGAGTAGAAACTGGGAAAAGGAATAATTTTTGCATCGAATCATTACATGTAATGAGAAATGGATACTCTTTGACAAGAGCAAGAGAGTAGGCCAGCAGTTAGATGCAAGTCAATACGCAAAACCTTCACTGCACCCTATAAAGTTAATGGTTACTATAGGGTGGTCTTTGAAATTCATTATTCATTTTTGCCTCAAGGGAAAACAATAACAGCAACCTCGTATTGTGGAGAAATTGATTGAATATATACACGAGAAAATGAAAAAGAAACATCCTAGACTTGTGAATAAGGATGGCCAAATATTGCTGCACGACAACGCATGCTTCTCAATCAACTGTCCAAAAACTGCATAGCCTGAATTATGAAATTTTGCCTCATTCTCCATATTCACCTGATATCTCTCCTACTGATTATCAATTATTTAAGCATTTTCAGCTTCCATACACAATAAAGTATTCTCCAGTAAGAAAGAGGTAACTGAGGCATTTGAACTTTTTATCACATCAAAAGATGAGAATGTTTTTAAAAGTAAGGATTAAGAATTTAGAGATATATTGGAGATCCGTCATTCACCAACATGTTACCTATTTCAACTAAATAAATTAGCTATTTAACATTTCATAAGCATTTTATTAATTTCCTATAAAATGTAATTCCATGTGTGACAATCTGATAGAATCAGAAAGAGATAATTAAATTTTCTAGTAAACATAATGAAGAAAGAGAGCTTGAAAAATTTGACACACACAGGGCACATCAAAGGTAAGAGGGATACACAGAAAAGCAATGAATAAATCTACATAACCTGAGTTTGAGTGATAGCAGAAAGACAGATTGATAAGAGCTACAAATGACAGGAAATTGTGGAGGGCCATGATTGCCGACATCCTGAAATGACATATTGCATAGAAGAAAATGTATTTATTTTTTACTTTTCATCAGCTTTCTTAACTACAACTGCTTTTCCTTTAACATTCTAGACTTGTGAATAGGGGTGACCCAATTTTGATGCACGACAATGCACGGCGGCACACTCTCAATCAACTGTCCAAAAGCTGCATAGACTGAATTATGAAATTTTTCCTCATTCTCCCTATTTACCTGATATATCTCCTACAGTTTATCACTTATTTAAGCAGTTTGAGATGTTAATACGTAATAAAACATTCTCCAATAAGGGAGAGGTAATCAAAGCATTTAAACTGTTTATTACATCAAAGGATAAGAATTTTTTAAAGAATTTAGAGATACGTTGGAGAACAGTCGTTCATCAACTAAATAAATTAGTTATTTAACATTTCATGTGTAACAACCTGATATATACATTGAGATTTTAATGAATAATATGGCAGAACTTTAAAACAAAAAAAATTACAAAGGGATGCCTGTACTACTGAGTCGTATTATACTCAAGTCGTATTATACGCAAGAAAATACAGTGTAAACATTAATCGCTGTTGTATTTTAACAGCGACTGTATTTGAAACCGTGTTAAATGCAGCCATCGGTTGAGTTGTTCTTATTGACTTTCATCCGCCACTTCCTCGTTTAACATTCGTCAATTTCCGTACACGAAGGCAATAATTTTTTAGGCGTGGTGCTCGTTAAGTGAATATGTTTGTGTGTCAGCGCGTGCATATACACACGCACCTATTTACGGAAAGTGATGAAATCCTGAATTAAGTAAAACATTGGTGAAAAGATCAGTGGCGGAAGGGTTCATCGATTGTGTTGCTGTAAACGAAATTTAATAATGAAGAAGGAAGCGAAAGAAAAGAATAGAAGGAAATAATAGCATAAGATGTAAAATCCCAAAAGCCAAGTTAAAAGACTGTTGGGTTTCTTTTAATTCAAGCCCTGAGAAGAAAAAAGATAAATAAAAGCAACAGTATGTAAAAGAAAGAAAAAAGCAAGAAAGAACTTTAAACACAATGAAAAAAAGAAGGAAGCAAACAATGACAGAAAGAAAGAAACAAATAAACACGAAGGAAAGAGAACAAAAAATCGAAGAAGAAAAGTAATTTTTGTATAAACACGAAGGAGAAAGAAAGAAATGTATAAGATAAAGGAAGAAAGTTTAACAAAACGCATGAAAAAGAAAGAAAGAATTAATAAAATAAAGAAAGAAAAAGAAAGAATTAATAAAAGAAAATCGTAAATACTATGGAGACAAAGAAAGAAAGAAAGAAAGAAAGAAAGAAAGAAAGAAACGAAGGAAGGAAGAGAAAGGAAAAAGTCTAAAACACGTATGAAAAAGAAAGAAAGAATTAATAAAATAAAAAAGAAAAAGAAAGAAAGAATTAATAAAATAAAAAGGAAAAGAAAGAATTAATAAAAGAAAATAAACACTCCGGAAAGAAAGAAAGAAAGAAAGAAAGAAAGAAAGAAAGAAAGAAAGAAAGAAAGGAAGAGAAAGGAAAAAGTCTAAAACACGTATGAAAAAGAAAGAAAGAATTAATAAAATAAAGAAAGAAAAAGAAAGAATTAATAAAAGAAAATCGTAAATACTATGGAGACAAAGAAAGAAAGAAAGAAAGAAAGAAAGAAAGAAAGAAAGAAACGAAGGAAGGAAGAGAAAGGAAAAAGTCTAAAACACGTATGAAAAAGAAAGAAAGAATTAATAAAATAAAAAAGAAAAAGAAAGAAAGAATTAATAAAATAAAAAAGAAAAAGAAAGAAAGAATTAATAAAATAAAAAGGAAAAGAAAGAATTAATAAAAGAAAATAAAAACTCCGGAAAGAAAGAAAGAAAGAAAGAAAGAAAGAAAGAAAGAAAGAAAGAAAGAAAGAAAGAAAGAAAGAAAGAAAAAGGACGAGAAAGGAAAAAGTCTAAAACACGTATGAAAAAGAAAGAAAGAATTAATAAAATAAAAAAGGAAAAGAAAGAATTAATTAAATAAAGAAAGAAAAAGAAAGAATTAATAAAAGAAAATAATAAACACTACGGAAAGAAAGAAAGAAAGAAAGAAAGAAAGAAAGAAAGAAATATAGGAGAAAGATAATAATATCAGGTCTTAAATAAGGACTCGAATAGAAAGTCAAACAGTACAATAGGGTTGCCCGTGAGTACGTGTGTATGATGAGAAAGAAAAAAAATTCTCGAAACGGAAAATATAAAAATAACTAAAAAAAAAAAAAGAAAAAAAAAAAAGAAAGAAAATGGCCACAAATAAATGTAAGTAAACGTGAAAGAAAACAATGTTGAGTCATGTCCGAGTTGTAAGTCAGCAATTCAATCAGTTGGAATTTCCGAACTAAAATCCACGGCACAAAAAATAAGCATATAAGTGCGCGACCTTAAAATATATACAAATGAATCGCTTAGCAAATGCACAAAGCACACACACATAAACACACACATTATTATTATCATATAAACTGATAGAAAACTTTAACTGAATTGATGACAATAAACCTATGTATTTTTTATGAACTTTGCTTAGGTTTTTTGTAAATAAGCAAGTATATAGTAAATTGAGTGTGTAGTAATAATTTCTCACTTTTACCTGGTACAAGGCTAAATGGAGTGAAATGGTACAGAGATTAAATAGATCTTACATTTGAAATTAAGCAATCAACTCTTAACGCTTTCATTTTTTGCCTTTTTTTTTTGGGGGGGGGGGTCTGTCAGCAGAACCAGGGATATGATAAATGAATGTATTGCCATAGTTTAAGATTTCTTCATCTTTTACGTCTCCTGACCTTTCAAGAAGTGGTCGATCATAGCTCCAAACAACCTTGTAGCCCTTAGCAACGTTTTTCCCTTTGCCAAACCGTCTATCCCCAATCATCCATCCACAAAAAAAAAAAAAAACCGTCAGTTAGGTGGCCCGCTGACTTCCCCCATTCATCTTACTCTCTTGTCCTGTGAGTATCAAATTCTCTAAGCTCGCCTTCCTCATTTTGTGTTCAAAAACTTTTAGCTGTCGCTTTCTGATCCTGAGAATAAGCGGATTTTTTTGTTTCTTTTTAAGACTTCCTCGCTGCCTCCGTGGAATTCTCAGCATCCTTCTCTAAAACCATATTTCTGTTATTTCCAATTTTCTCTTCATCTGTGAAAATATTGTCCATCATTCACTGATATATAAGGAGATTGGTATTACATTATAGTTCAGCACTCTTTTCTTTGATTCTAACAAAATTTTCATTTTTTTAATACTTTCTTTAGTTTTTGGAATGCAACATTCGCTAATCCAATGTGTATTTGGACTTTGGTGTCGCATCTTCAATTCTCCCTTAAAACACTTCCCAGATATCTAAACCTCTTTACTTGTTTGATGTTGACATCTTCAATTCGTAGTTCGAATCTTGGGCTTTTTTCTATTGTTGATAACCATATTTTCTGCCTTCTTATAATTGATGGTTAGTCCCTTCTTCATGCTTTCCTTCACTGCTCTGTCTAGAAGGTCCTGTATTTTTTCTTTCTGTGTCTTCAATCAACACTGTGTCATTTTTGGATGTGATTTTGCTAAGATTACACGCACCGATTAAAAAAAATAAAAACTGTTAGGGTCTCCAGCTCCCTCGGGATAATCTTGATGTGGGTCTGACGGGAAGACACACCCTTGTCTCGCAACTCTTTCAGTTACCGTGTACCTCGTCAATTAATTTTCTATCCGTATGCTGGCGGTTTTCTGCCTATATACTATCTGGATTATTTTAACATCCTTTCCAAATGGATCGAGTTTTCCTAACAGTTCAAATAGATCCTTGTGTCATACAGTGTCAAAAATTTTTGCGTAATTTATGTAACATAATTGTGCTCTTGCTCTATCCGATAACAGTCTGATCAAAAAGATAGCATTTCTTGTCCCAGAACGAAACTGTTCTTGTTTTATTTTCGGTATAATTCAGCTTCGTATTCTATTCATCAGAATTCGGATTATTAGCACCCTCATCTAAAAGAGGAGGAGGCAGGCGGCATACGAACAAACATTACTGTATCCCCGAACAAAGTAAATGCATAGAGATTGAGATATAAACGGCCTATATTTACCAATACTTACAGAATCAACAATGAACGTCCTATCCCTGAAACAAATACATGCTTTCATACTCAAATATAAATGACCAATATTTACGTAAACCTCGAACCAAGTAAATACTTATAGGCTCAAATATAATCGACCATTATTTACCGATCTTCGAACGACATAAATGCTTAGATTCAATTGTAGTGAAAGAATATAACCCAATGTCACAAAATCAACCAACTCGAACGTCACAGATACCATATTATCTCTGTCACATGACAGGAAGTTTCTAACTCCGGCATCAAGTGAAGAGATCAAATAAACTGTATACTAGTTTGTCTTGAAACTACCCTAATCTATAAATCAATATTTACTCAGCTCGATTAGGTCTAAGATCACGATAGAGCAACACTCAGCAAAAACCGAAGCATACATCACTTGTAATCATCATTCTATATGGGTAAGTAGCTAGGGTTAAAGAATTGCGGAGTTAGAAGAATCGTCAACAGTACAGAATTTAGTATCGGTGAGCTGAGATCAGCATTCAACTGAGGTATTAGGTTGGTGCAAAAATAATGACGGTTTTTGACGTATTTTATTAACGTCAAAAACCGTCATTATTTTTTGCACCAACCTAATAGTTCATATCCATTGTGTACTAGGGCAAGAGATGTTGAAAGATGTTCTGGAACAAAACATGATTCATTTTGGATTTCCGCAATCGATGCATTTTTAATCACCAACGATTATCTTTTTCTGGCTTGTTTCTGCATCAGACAAGAGGAGAAAAAATGTCGATTGTTTAAGCGTCGGAAAAAAAAATTATTTCTCTGAATTTGTATAGAAACCAAATTGCACAAAATTAATTCATTTCTCTAAATTCAGATGGAAGCCATTTTCCCAGCGTCTGAAATTGGCTTAAAGCAATCAAAAACGTACTACAATTGAGGGATTGACTCTGTACGGGCGCGTGCGTATGTGTGTGTGTGTGTGTGTGTGGTATTAGGGTCATTTGAATACAAGACAAGACGATTCTTTCGTAATTAACACAGCAAACCCTCTAGAATGGAGAGTGATTCGAAAATACATGCATACACACGCATATATATATATATAATTAGGTTGGTGCAAAAATAATGACGGAATAATGTCGTTTTTGACGCTTAACGTCAAAAAACGACATTATTACGTCATTATTTTTGCACCAACCTTATATATATATATATATATATATATATATATATATATATATATATATATATATATATAAGTATAGAATTCTGGAAGGCACAATGTCTGAAACGTTGTGATGATAACGACGATGAGGATATTACTCCAACAGTAATTCACGGTAAGCTAATATATTTAACGCGTTATACTGAAAGATATTTTATATATACAGGGTGTCCCAAAAGTCACATTACTATTTAATTTTTTGTAAATTTTATATTTATTTTATTTATCATATGAAATAATCTTTCTGTGTTTTATACTATTTGGAAGTTTTATTGGTGGAATTATGGAAGATCATGTCAGACAAACTTCATCTAATTGCTATTTCACAAATGTAACTTTTCTTACAATTGCAACATGACCTTTGAAATACTATATATATATATATATATATATATATATATATATATATATATATATTCCGAAGACGTTTTCTCGTCATTTCCTCTCTTTATTTTCAGTTGGCCTAATCTTAATATACGATACACAGATGACACTGTGTTGATGACAGACACAGAAAGAAACTACAGGACCTTATAGTTCAGGCAGTACAGGAAAGTGAGAAAAAAAGGATTAGCTATCAACTGTAAAAAGATAGAAAGCATGATCCTCAGCAAGAAAATAAGGCCATAGATGCAAAGTACGAATTGAAGATGTCAGCATCAAACATGTACAGAACTTTAAATGTCTAGGAAGTGTTTTAACTGTGGATGGAAAATGCGACACCGAAATCTGTGCATATATTGTTTTAGTGAAAGATGCCTTCCAAAAGCTAAATAAGGTATTAAGAATGCTTAATTGCTATGCTATATGAACGTTCTTGCTGGACAAGTTGAAGAGAAAACTGGAGGCAACAAATATGTACTTCTAGATGGATACTGAGAATTCCATGGACGGAGCGCGTAAACAATGATGAATGTTGTAACCTAGGGAAGGTTACTGAAAAGAATAATCCCACGAAGGCTGATAACAGACGATAATACTTAGGACAAGAACAACAAATGTAAGATTCGCCAGCGTAGAAGTAGTTAACTGCTAGAAGTGAGTCAAGTGAATCCCACAATGAATCTCCGAATACAGGATACCTACCAACCACCCCACGCGGTCAGCTGTGGCACAAGGCCGAATTTAATGTAGGGTATCCGAGCCCGTAGGCTCAACAAAAAATTTCCGTATAAAATGGGGTCGGGTAGATATTTCCCGAGACGAGACTCTGCCTTTCGACATAGCCTCGTTTGGGGATCCTCTCTGCCCGGACGCAGAGAGTTTGACAAGGAGAGCTGAAGACGAGTCTCCAACTGCAGGATATCTGGCAAGCAACCCACGCAGTGAAATGTGGCACAAGGTCGAATTTAATGTGGAGAATTCGAGCCATTAGGCTCGGCCAAATATTTCCCGTAGACCCCATATAAAACGGTTCGAGTAGCTGTTTCCCGAAATGATACTCATCTCTTCGACATAGCCTCGTCTGTGGATTTACTCTGCCTGGAGACAGAAAATTTGACCAGCACAGCTTGAAACGAATCTCCAACTGCATTATATCTACCAACCGCCCCACTCGGTCAGATGTGGCACAAGGCCGAATTTAATGTGAGGTATCCGAGACGAATCTCCAACTACAGACTAACATACATTATTTACTAATGTATTTATGTGAAGGCGGCATACCCATTATCATCCGTAGGTATGCTACAACATGAATTCTTAAAGAAAATGGTAACAAAAAAAAGAACAATGAAAGAGATAGATGAAATTTCTTAGGCACACAACGAGGAAGGAAGGCTTGAAGAACTTGACACACACGGGGAATATCGAGAGATAGGGGAAGGCAGAGAGCCACCTATCTGAAGAGAATATATGAATGGGTGGCGGAACGCGGGACAGGTGGGTTGTGAACGGGAGAAAAGCTGCTATGGGTCACAAGGGATAGGAAGTTGCAGAGAGCCATGAACAGCCACGGCACATAGAATAATTGGGTACGGCCAAAAAGTCAAATGAGAGAAAAGAAAATAGACAGCTCATGTTGCACCAGTCATCCAAGTGGGAAGAAGGTGGCTGCCTGTCTTCCCGCCGGCCTGTATGTCTGGCTACATGTCTGCCTTGAAAACCAGTATTCACTGTCCTCTCTTTTAAGCGGGACTCGAATACCAGAAGTAAATACTCAAGTAACTGAATCAAAAGGCAAGTCTATTTCTCTATTTTTTATTCATTGATTACCAGATTTTCCCTATTTTATTTTATTAAAAACTAGCCGAGGAACCCGGCGTTGCCCGGGAGTACATGGTTGCAATTATATAACCACATCCCCTTTATACCCGCACCCTCTTGTCTAGAAATGTCTGTCTGCGTCTTCGCTTGCATGCATCATCCGTTGGTATACTAAGCTACTCCCTGCCCCTCATCTTTTTTACAGTATGTCCTTCGCAAGTGGTTTTTTTTTTGTTCTTAATAAAGGAATTCCATCGATAAAACCTTCTTGTGTGGTCGTTGCTTGGGGTTAAATTGTTTCAATGTTTTAGATATTCAGTAAATTTCTTATGGTCGTAATAAATTTTAAATAGTATGTCATTGTTCACAAATATAATAATCAAACAAAAACATGGATGAAGCGTCAGAGCTTGATTCAACTGCAAGTGTAAATGCATGAAAGCCCCTCTTTTTTCGTACGTTTACTGTAAAGCTAAGGTTAATAAGAGGTGCTTCGAGAAATTTTCCATTTTAACGCTTCAATAATCCTTCTCAAATAATCTTTGCATCAAAGGTTGTTCGAATGCCAATTTAGGGTGGAATTATATGAAGAAACTATTGGCTAAATGGCAAAAGCTGATTTTGGACTAAGTTTGTCACAGATTACGTCCACTTTACTAAAATAATCTAAGCCAAACATTCACGCAAGACAATTTGTGTCATATGTAATTTACATGGCAAATCTGGGCAGCATCGGATGAAAAACCAGTGAGTTATTGCCGAAAAATGGGCTTTTTCAACAGTTTTTCGTGGTTTTTCGTTATATGCGGGGAAGCGAGTAGAATAAAAACCACATTTCTTGCCTGACGGTAAATATTTTGCGACATGTTTGAAGAAAATCGGATAAAAAAATGAGGAAATTATTCAAGTTTTTATTTAAAGTAGTACGAAAAATCCGTTTTTTCGCAATATTTTGGGTGAAGCCAATGTTGCAGGAAAACTATCAAGCACTCTCCATAAACCTTGTAACATGAGCTGATGTTTTGAATTAAGTGCAAAGAACAGCAGCTCATCCAGTAACAATTTTATTCACGTGTAACTTTGAATTGTTTTTTACAAAAAGTCGTACCCACCTTCAGTTTTATTGATTTTTCTGTCAAATCCGGGGGTCGGGGACTGAACATTGAAAAGTTCGTCTTGACCTGCTTTGGTAAATTTGCAACATGTGTGTACAATTTCGTCGAAATAGGCCGAGAAATGTAGCATAAACTGACACAGACAGTCACACACACACACAGCGACAGACACACAGGCATCTTGTATTTTATAGAGATAGAAAACAACAGTTTTTATATTCCGTCTCTTATTCTCTCAGACACATTGCGGAATTTGAAATATCTTAGTTGCTGTATAAATATTAACAGTCTTTATTTATATTAGATTATTTATAGCTTTATCCGCTTCCGTTTCTGTCTGTTATATCTCTATCACAGATATGCATTTATATAAATTTAACTTTCTATTAGCAGACACGTTACCATTTTTTTCTATCTTGCTTTACAAGTGAACAAATAATGCTAGTAAATACAAACTCACTCTATCTAGCTAGCTTCTTCTATATGCCGCGCCCATTCAAGATATGGACGATCATGGCTCTCCAAAACTTCCTGTCCTTTCTTACCGTTAGTAATTTTTCTCCCCCGTCCGGTAGGGTGGCTCGCTGCCTCCCTCTATCCCTCTCGTTCTCAATATGCCATATCAGGGTTAAGTTTTCCAATTCCTCCTCCATCAGAAACCAGCGTTGTACGATCCGATTACAAGTGGATCTTTCACTCCTTGCTCGGTTTATGTTGGCAACAGTTTCAGAAGCATTGTGACCAAGCCTGAAATCTTCTTTTTATCATGTTCAAGATGAGAGTATATAATGTTTTAATGTTAAATTCTGAAATATAAAATTAACAAAGAGGACATTTTAATAATTAAGAATAAGTAGTATATTTTTGTGCGGCTATTATAATAACATATTAGAATACATTAAATATTAGTTTTATTCGTCAGAGTAAGTCTTACATATCTCCAAATCTACCATACGTACGTACGTTAAGTACTGTTGCCAAATCTGTTCTAGTTCCCCGGCTGTTTATTTCGAGATTCTCAACAAAATCCAAAGGATCTGCAATGTAATTGTTATATAAGAATAAAGTGTCGCTGTCGATACTTGAGATTGAACATGGATCACCAATGAGCAAACACAGGCGATCCCATTATTGAATTAAATGGATCACGTGACCATGGGAGAAACGCATAAGTAGGGAGTAGCGTGACGTCTAAACGATCACCATTACTATTCTATCCTCTATTACTATTCGGATTACCGTTTCTATTCTATCCTCTATTACTATACGGATCACTATTCTCTATACTATTCACTATACTATTTCTCTTTTTGTATCACTATACGGATTACTATAAGAGCGAGTATTGTCAAGCAAGTGCTATTGGAAGGTGTCTGACACCAGTATTGTTCAACGGTGTTACTATAGTTGTATCTGCGATTAAAAAGTCTCTACTACAACGAGCATTACGAAAGTGACAACGAGTATTCGTTGACATCACAAAAGTGGCAACGAGTGTTCGTTGACATCACAAAAGTAATCTATCCTGACATTGCATCTTAACTTCAGTCACTTTCTCACCAATGTGGTATGGCTTCTTTCTGTCCTACCTACAAATATTTTCATGGCAACTCTTCTGTCGAGCTTTTTTCCTTGGTGAACCAACTACATAAATTTAAGCGTGCTACTAGACTAGCAAGGCAATTCTGAGAGAGCTAGAAAGTCTACCAGGATTCATCATATGCGGCCACAATCTTAACAACATGAAATACAAAGATGACACAGCGCTGATAGCAGACACGGAAAGGAAAATACAAAAACTCCTACTGAAGGGTAGCAAAGGAGAGCATGAAGAAGGGACTAAGCATAAACTACAAGATGACAGAATGCATGGTCATAAGAAAAAGATAAGCCCGAAATACGATTTACAGGTTGGGAAATATAGATATCTAGGAAGAAAGGTAAGTGCGATGATGAGATCCGGAGACGTATTGGGATGGCCAAAGACGCATTTCAAAAGCTAGGCAGAGTATTACGAGAAGAGAGTTTCGTTGATAACAAAAAAAAAGAGTGCTGAATTCTACGTGATATCTTTCATCCTTTACTGCAACGAAAGTTGGACGGTCTCCTCAAAGATGAAGAGGTAGAGGTATGGTTCTACAGAAGGATGCTGAGGATACACTGGACCGAACATGTGAGCAACGATGAGGTTTTGGAGAGGATGCGAACAAAAAGGAAACTCATACTTAACATCAGGAAGAGGCAGCTGAAATTTCTTGGACAAGTAATGAGAAAGGAGGGCTTGGAAAATCTGATACTCACAGGTCGGATGGAGGGAAAGAGGGACAAGGGAAAGCAACTCGTGACATATTTAATGGTCTTACGAAAGTGGATGGCAGAACAGGGTCCGAGATAAATAAGAAAAAGTCTAAGCTTATTGAGAGCTACAAGGGACAAGAAGAAATGGAGAACCATGATCGCCTACGTCCTGAAGGGACACGGCACATAAAAGGAGGAGACTAAACTAGCATCTAGGTTCCACCCTTTTACCGTTAAAATAGTTAAATGCAAACGCCACTTCTACGCCAACAGCTTCTTTTCTCGCACATCACGCCTGTGGAAATCCCTTCTGTTTACCTGCTTCCTTGGTAAAAAAAAATTAAATCCAACGTCAGTCGCCATCTTCTGATATCTTGAACCTCGTTCAACTTTTATCCTTTCTTCATTCCCCCTATACACAGTTTTTTCGCTCACCTTACTCTAAGTAACTCCCTGCGAAACAATGGCATTCTTGTCTTGTTTAGGGTGAAAGGCTTAAAAAATCGAGTATTATTTTCCGAACAAACTAATATGGGTATTTCTTATATAATCAGGAAGAGTGTAAATTTTTCGGTTTCTTTCTCCACAACTTCCGTTACGCAAGTGAATCTTTCTAGGATTCGAACACACAGTCTGGAAGTAGGCAGAAAAGTGACACATCCACAGATATTTGAAAAGCACGGTAAAATTAAATTGAAAATGGTACGTTCTACAGAACATGCGGGATTCTGATTCGAGGCAAATTTTACAGGTACCATATTGATCCGAAGCAGAGAGCGGAGGGACACAGAACGAATTCGAGGCAGATCTCACAGGTACCACATTCATTCAAAGCAGACAGCCGAAAGACACAGCACTAATTCGATACACATCTCATAGGTACCACAATGATCCTAAACAGAGAGCCTAGGGACACAGTACTAATCCGTAGAAGATCTCACATGTACCACATTGATCGTAAGCAGATAGAAGAGGGACACAACACTAATTCGAGGTAGATATCAAAGTTACCACATTGATCCTAAGCAGAGTGCCTAGAGACACAGCACCAATTCGATGCAGATCTTACAGGTACAACATTGATGCTAAGCAGAGAGCCTAGCGTCACAGCACTAATTCGGGGTAGATCTCACAGTTACCACATTAATCCTAAGCAGATAGCCGAGGGACACAGCACTGATTCGAGGAAGATCTCAAAGTACCACATTGATAATAAGCAGAGAATCTAGAGACACAGCACTAATTCGAGGCAGATCTCACAGTACCAGCTCAATGCTAAGCAGAGAGCCTAGGGTCACAGCACTAATTTGGGGTAGATCGCACAGTTACCTCATTGATCCTATGGAGAGAGCCGAAAGACACAGTACTAATCGTGACAGATCTCACAAGTACCACATTGATCCTAACCAGATAGCCGAGGGACACAGCAGTAATTCAAGGCAGATCTTATAGGTACCACATTGATCCTAAGCAGAGAGCCGACGGACACAGCACTCATTCGTGGCAGATCTCACAGATTCTACACTAAATCGAAATTTTTACTACTTCAACACGTTGATCGGATATATTATTTTAACTTGGAGAATGCTCAGATGCCTACTCTTATGTGGCCGGTTATATTTTCTTTCTCCCGTTGTTCTCAATTCGAATCAGTTATTAGGTTGGTGCAAAAATAATGTCATTTTCTCACATAGTAACATATGTGATAAAACGACATTATTTTTGCATCAATCTAATACTTAGGCGATCCTACACATCAAGCTTAGAATAGTGCTGTTCACTCTAGAAATTGAAGGTCTTGTTGTCAGTTGTCCTCGACGAATAGTGAAGTAGCCTCTCATTGTGACACGTCATTCTTTCGGTAAAAGATCGGTTCGTGTTGATGATGATGATAGCGGAACGCAAAAAATTAATACGCTGTTTTTGCAAACAATAAAACTTCGAAAAGAGAAAGTTAATTTCGTGCAAGATGAAATGACCTCAGGGCCAGTTGTTTTATAGTAAAAAAATATTTCTATATTTAATGTCGCGAAAACATATTTCTAATTCACGTACGAGAGACAAGACATTACAAGAATGTTTTCTTATGTGGCTTAGCTAACGCAAAATAATAGCTCTTTTTACGAAATTTGTTGACACTGAAAAATTTCCCTGGTGAAAATATCTTGGCCTTCATCATTTTGGTGTCATAGTGTTAAAAAGGATCATATATATTTATATATATATATATATATATATATATATATATATATACACACACACACACACATATATATATATATATATATATATATATATATATATATATATATATATATACCCTGCTCTAGCATTTATAGACTTTACAGAATGTACAAATCATTGTTTTCTTTTCTTTCTTCTCTTTCGCTCGCTCTCGCTACAAAGATTAAAGAAACCAAATGTTTATACAAAGAGTTATTCTTGTTTTTCTCGATTCTTCTTCACCCTTCTTATATCATTCGGTTGTCCTATCTTTATTGCCATGTTCACGACGTTGTGGCCGATGTTCGCTTCGGTCTTCTTCAAGTGACATACATTTGAATTTCGAACCGAACCTTTTATTTAGTCCATGGGGGTAGATTCTTCTAATTCCACGTACCACACCGTTTTGGCTATATCAGTTTCAGTTAATTTCCATTAGTAATTCAACTCTTCAAGTTTTTGTTCCCACTGCTGTGGCCAAGTATTGAACTCACAACTCTTTGGCTCAAGTCACTTTTTGGATCATTTAATCCATGCTTTTATTCCTTAGTGAATTTTGGGGACTTTTAAACCTAATGATCCAGAAAGTGACTTTACCTAAAGAGTTCTGAGATCAATACCTGGCAACATCAGAGGGAACAAAAAGAGTCGAGTTACTGAAGGGAATTAACTGCAGCTGAGATATATATAAAAAAAAGGCATGGCACGTAGAATTAGAAAAATCTACACTCGTGGACGGAATAAAGGGTTCCATTCGAAATTCCAACGTATGTCACCTCAAGAAGGCTGGAACGTACAACGGCCGAAACGTATTGAATATGGCAATAAAAATGAGGACAACAGTCCGAACGACGTAAATAGTGTAAATAGTTACAATGCCTCTTTTTAAAAATATAGACACATCTTCTCGATTCTGCTTTTACTGCTTGAACCTCTTTTCGCCTGTCCTTCCGAGACATTACGCTGAATTTTTTAAATCCGACTCATAATCACCTTTTCTTTGTTTTGTTTTTTTTTTTTGTTTGTTTTTTTCTATATTTATTTTATTTCTCTCCTCGTCATCCTGCTTGCCAAGATATCTATTTATTTCTTCTTTTTTTTTCCTTTTATTTATCACCATTTCACTTGTCTTCTCTTTTTCTTTGCGCTCTTTCTTTATTCTTCTCTTCCTCTTTCGCTAAAACTGCTTTCCTTCGACACGTTTTTCTACTGTATTCGCTTCTTTTGTTTCTATTATTCCTTGATTTTTTTCTTTTCTTTTCTTTTTTTTTTTTTCTCAACTGATGCGAAAGAGGTCTTTTCTAATTTTGCTTCTTTTTTTTTTCTATCGAGCCCCTCAAAGGGATAGAAGGTGAAAATTGCTTGCTCTCTACGACATGCGCCCCCGCACCTGAAAGTTTAGCTGTCGAAGGCCGAATGAGGTCGAATTGATCAACTGTCTTCGAACTCTAACACTTTGCCGTTTATTGAAAATTGAAACGGAGGAAATCATTTGTTAACCGATATTTCTTTTCTCTTGTAGAAAATCATTTTTTCCGATCAAATATAATTCTAAATATCAGGCAATATTTAATAAAAATTTCTTTAATAAATGTCCGTTGATTTTGACACCCTAATCTCTATCAGTAACTGATGTCCTAATTTTCGGGTTATTTTATGTTTTTATGAAGGGCCTTGTTTGACTCCTGTTTTTGGTTAGTAAAATATACATAACAACAAAGTAAGACATTTACACAGATATAAAAAGATTTATTATCAGGATTGGATTGGTAATGTGGTTGTTAAATGTTTCTGATATTTGTGCTTTTCTTGATGAATGAATTATTTTGCAAATGATAAGTATATCAATAAAAGCTTCGATTTCAACATGAGAAGGTGATATTTGAGTTGAACTTTGGTCTTCATCCCCGGAGCTGCCCAGATTCACGTGTTCTCTTGGTGAGAGATCGTTGAAAAGAGAAAGATTCTACATTTTCCCCAAGTAGGGCGGTTTCTTTTTACTAGGGAATCATGAGAATTTTTTTTTTATTTCTCGTAATCGTGAGATCTCTACACATTTTGTTATTTCTCATGATCGTGTGATCAATACAATATAATGTCAATCAGGATATTTTACACCCAACCAACACTTTTTTCTGTTTTACAAACCTAGTATTTATGTGAATATAGACGTATCTTTTTCGTACGCTTATTCTTTGAGTTAAATATTTAATAAGCACAAAAGAGTTTGTTTCTTTTTTACTGGATTATAAAATCCTTTTGTTTTCTCTTATTTTAGTTCATTTACTACCAATGGCTTGTAAAAACCTTTCCTTATAACAGTACGTGTGGATAAGGAGAAAAATCGCCTTGAGCCCGCAATCAGTGCAACAGATATCAGGGGGCGGTGTGTTGCGGCAGGGTCGGAATCCGCAGGATTATGTTCAGTTATTATTTTGCCGCGGCCTGCCCGATAGCGAGAACATAGCGCAACGTCCTGCTCGATGGTAAGAACACAGATCAAAAGAGAAAAAAGGCGCAAAATTAATCCAAGCTTGATGACCGGACAACGAAGTTCTGATCCGAGGAAGAACACAAAGATACTCTGATCCCTGGCAGTAATGACCATCTATACGTAGATAATTCCGCCATTTTCATAGGTACTGTGCTAGTTATTTAATGATTGCCTTCTTAATTCAATAATGGTTGCATTTCAATGTGTTTTTATTCGCTAAAAATACGGCATTACTTTCCGAAAAACAAATTACATAGAGGATAATGAATGAGAATGGGTAGTGAATGAGAAAATGGAAAGTTTATGCAAGGCGTTTTTTTTCCTTTAAAATGACTTCAACAAACTAAGACAATGTTCGTCTTGATGAAATTACAAATATATGTGGAGTTAGGAGGCGAAAATATAAACAAAAATGTCAGTTATAATCATACATCGAAAGGCACGGTAAAGATTTAGGTACGCTAAACTTTAAATTTTAAATGTTTATCATCTGATGTGTTTAGACGTACAACTTAGCAGACTTAAATCAGTTCTCCGGTGCTTTAGTCTATGGTTTTATCGCTGTTGTTTTTAAATATCCAACATTCTAAGTGCAGTGGATTTGTTATGAAAGATTACATGTAGTATGAATCCGGACGCATTTTTTTTTAATCAGTTCACCCTAAGCAAGGCGATAACGTCACTAAGACGCAAGGAGCTACTGGGAGTGAAAGAAAATCATAAGACTTTAGAAGGAACCGGGAACCCAATCCTAAATAAGAAGCAAGGGATAAACTTCTACTTCTGTTCTGCAAGAGACTCAGAAATTAGTGCACTTTTTCTGTATTTCCCCTTAAATTATTTTTCTCTTTTAATTAGAACTGCATTATTCAAGTCGAAATAATGATCACATTCCTTACGATGAATGACTAATGCATTGAGTATGTTGTTTTGTAAAAGATCCATTTTGTGTTCATCTGTAATTTTATTTATTTGCATAGAATTTATATATTCTATTTACCTAGAATATTTACTTTTTGTCATTCATTTACCCACTGATATATAGATGTTATATATCATATTTCCCCATACTATATTGTAAGCAATTTAGATTTATAGAAGTGCAAACAAGTGCCCTGCATTTACATGCTGTCATAGCATAGCTGCCTAATATCATGTATGACTGTCTCTTTCCCGGTGAAAGGCATCGTACATGACACTCTTTCTCCCATCTCGATAGCTGTCCAAAGTTTTCTGATATTTGTAGATTCAGAATTGAGTAGTGTCTGCGTTGAATATAGATGTGATTTCATCCATAATAGTTTATCTGTTACCACAGAAAATACTTTTCAGACACTTCTTGCTACGATTATTAAAGACTTGTGTTCGGTCACTGTACTGTACATTGTGGATGTCTGTTACCCACTACCATGCCCCGTTTGAACCGCGATAATTCACTTCGGCTTGCCATAAGCCAGTGTTTGTATTAACTCACTAGTTTTCAGAGCACAAATGATATAGGTCTGCGCATCACCATGACGTCAAGATACGGGTGGTGCCACCTACCGTTACTTTTATATAAGTGCTACCACGTGACTTTTGTCACGTCATTGTAGTTGATATATCAAGAAGCAAACTCGGTGGACAAATTTCGGCTGAAACCATTTATATTACTTTCACATCTACACGTTGACTCCAAGAGATCAATTACGAAATCTGACTCCAAACGCCAACTTTATAATAGCGAACTTAGGCAATAAAATTAGTTGATTTACAGCTTCAACTGAAGTCATAGCATTGTTTTCACACTAAAAGTATTAGTGTGAATAAAGTAGTTTTTTGTTTCTGTGGCCACGCGTGAGATCGTAGTTGGCAGGAGATACATCTTAGTCGGCATCATAGTAAAAACTGCCAACCACGAGTTATTGTTAGCGTATTGACTGCTAACAATGCATTAAGAATATTTCGTCTAAGCCAAGAGATAATGAGAAAACTCAATTCAAAATTTCAGCCAAGATTTCAGTTAATGTATACAAAAAACAATCAATCTGAATTTCAAATTAACGCTTGTGGGAAGGAAAGATAAGGATATTAGTCCGAGTAAACCAATGTATAATAGGTTTTTGTTATCTCTCCAAATTACTTTATAGCATCTTATATTTCAGTGCTATACTAATAACTACACAGCCCAATTTGATACCTGAGTCCTACAATGACAGAATTAAATATACATACCGTTTTTCGGTATGCTAAGACGCATATTTTTTCCTGAAAAATGCCCTCAAAAATTCAATACAGCGTCTTAGCACTGAAAGTTCAATTTTTAGAAAGGAGTTTGCCAACCATCACGAACCCCAGTCACAGAATACAAGCAATCACGAACCCCAGATAGAACCCCTACAAGTTGACAGTTACGTTTCATATGTACAGCAAGAATACCGACCTTATTACCGCGCTTTGTGTACTATAGAAACAAATCATTTAGTTCAATATGCCCACTGTTAATTCTAGTCAATTTCCAGTAGCTACTATCCGCCATATTTGTTCATGGCGATCTTGCCTCACTGATGTCATATGTAGGCAAAAAAGTCAACTGCCGTCATCGAAGCAGACGATATAAACAATCTTGTCGGCGCACTCATTCAGCAGAGGATACCCTTCCACAAATGAATAGAATGTCAAAAGCAACACAGCATAGCAACTCTGTTGCAGATTTGAACCAACCCACAACAAAGAAAAAGTCAAGAAAGTTTTTTAAATATAAAATATTTTTCTTTTCGTGCTTTTCTGCTCGGCGTGTATGTGTGTTAAAGTTCCTTGTTTGTAATTATTTGTTAAGATGAAAAGAAATGTGCTTTCTTCGTGTGTATGCGTGAGAAAAAAGAGGCAAGGGAGAAAGGGAAAAGTAAAGTGTAAGTATCACGTCGCTAGATGAGGAATAGTGTAAGTATCACGTAGCTTGGTGAGGAAGATGGGTGAATGAATAAGGGAATTTCTTTGAAGCCGATGCGTTGTCAACACCTGTTACCCTCCGCTGCAGTACCTTACTGGTTTTGTCCGCCTGGAAACTTTACTTAAATGCTCTTCAAAGAGATCACGAAGCATGTATTTTGCTTTTATTACCGACAGGAACACCAGCTGTTGGTTGAAAAATGATAAATAATTATTTTCAACTGATTAATTTATTAATCGGAAGGATGCGTGAATCCTTCGACTCAGAAACCATTTATTTGTTTTTGACTGTCTTGGTGTTTATTTCCATCTTCACTCCACATCTCGACCGCATAAATTTAAGTTTATGTGTACTACAAGATTGGCAACTCATCGTTTTACTCTTAAAATTGGTAGATATAACAGTAAGTTATATTTTAATAGTTTGTTTTCCCACACTTTTGGCCTGTGAAACTTTGTTCCGGCTTCTTGCTTTCCTGCTACCTACCTGGAGAATATTGTCATTATATCATAATATTGCCATTATATCATAATATTCTCCACACGGGACAAATACTGACGTTATTTTTCAGTTAAAAATATGAAAATAGCATTTCTCTACATTCCAGTTGTTAGGTACATTCTGTTTTTGTTTTTATTAGTTACTTTGTTCATGTAATTTCATTTTCGTATTTTGCTTTGATAAAGTCCACATTGGACGAAACGCGTCCGCAATTACCAGTTTTCCTATTGTCATTTTTATTCATATATATATATATATATATATATATATATATATATATATATATATATATATCAAATATGTGGCGCAGTTTAATTTATATTACAATGAATCACTTATCACTCGATGAAGGTTATTATTCTTGTTTTTTTTTTAATTATAAACTGTATGAGGTCTTCCTTAAATGCGCAAGTACTTTCGACGGTTAGTCCAGTCATCATCAAGCATGGAAATTATTTATTTTTGGGAAAATTCTGGTAGCATCCAAGACGAAAAAATATAATGCGAATTGAAATATAAAAAATGTGTTATCGATAACGGATACAAATTTTCGGAGCGTGCAGTCGCAACGCTAAGGTTTAAAGATGCCGTCAGTTCATCTTTGGTGTTACAAAAAATTGTGCTGGTCTCTCGCAGTACGTTTCCAAATTTCTGGCGGAGTGAATTGCGCCATGGTTCTCTTTTTCTCACAGACGGTGCCCAACTGACCCTACTATAATGAGCCGTCGACAAAATTAAAAACAAGCAACGCGCATGCGCGAAATTAAAAATGTTATATGGTGACAATTTATCTATCGCTCCCTGTATATATGTGCGCACACATATACATGTATATGTGTCCACGCATATACACTCATGCACGCACGTTCACACACCTGTGCAAGCACACACACACATAGGCATATATATATATATATATATATATATATATATATATATAGGAGGATATGGATATCGGCCTGGATTGAGAAATCGGAGAGCCGAGTTCGAATTTCAGTCGAATCCATTACATTCACTTACGTGCTAATACCCTTGGGAAAGGTATGAATCCTCTTCATCTCCCACCAGCTATGGGTAAAATAGTAGGACAGGCTGGGTTCTATAGCCTTGGATGGCAACTGGTCTAGGAGAAGGACAACTCTGAATTCAAAACCTGTGGAGGGTCGTTTGGGAACCTTGTGGCATTTGGTGCACCAGGTCTCTGTATTCGTCCCTCCAAAAAGTGTGGATGGTCCTGCACGAGGCCTTCACCACTATAATCAAATCTCATGTGCCGGTGTCGGGCTGTCGGTTTCCTGGAAACTGATCTACTTGACCCTCATAAGTCGAATCTCGACGGGAGAGTCGTTTATATATATATATATATATATATATATATATATATATATATATATATATTATTATATATATTATATATATATATATATATATATATATATATATATATATACACACATACTGGGTGTATATATATTTGGAACGGATTCCTCACACCAAAACAAGGAGAAAATTCCATATAAACATATGTCCACAAATCTTTCGTTTTTTAGTTAAATATACACTCTAAAATACAATCCCAGAATACTGCACACGTTGCAAATTATACGGATACAGGAGCTTCTCTTGAAATACTCTCCATATGAGATGTACGACATGCTAGGGCCACTTGACGTGTGCTGATACCTGGATCATCTCCGACAGTCTGTAGAATGTGTTCTTCGTGTTCAGTCGTACTATGCGAATCTCGGTCTTCCTCGAATCATAGTTTGTGGTGCCATGGATCCTGTCTTAGTAACGCGTCTATAAACAGCTTCAAAGGTTGGATGACTCGGCTGCCTTCGGTCTGGAAACGCAATCTGTTACAGCCGTGCAGCCTAGCGTCTATTACCATTCGCACGGTCGCATGTAAAGATCATATCTACCTGTCCACAATATGAATATCCTGCCATTGGTAAACGGAACACTTTTCAGTTAACTCACTACTACACGCGTTAAACGTTGAAGATAGACTAGACACAAATGTACACGAATGGAAAATGTAACCTTGTCTACATAGCAATACAGCGCCATCTACCGCAAACTTTCGTTAAACTTAATTACTTAAAATGAAGCATTTGCGGACATACGTTTATATGGACTTTTGTCCTTATTTTGGTGTATGAAACCCGCCCCAAAATTTTGTAAAAGTATTTTAATACACTATATATATATATATATATATATATATATATATATATATATATATATATATATATAAAGAAATATAGTCTTAAGGTGTGCTATATTTATGGAATAAAGTGCTCAATATCAGAGATAGAGCGTGTGTAAATATAAAAGTGAACATAGAAGTCAACACTTAGAGGCGACAGTCTGTTTCATGCTATATGCAATCGTCAGGCCACCTGACGATGCATATAGCATGAAACAGACTGTCGCCTCTAAGTGTTGACTTCTATGTTCACTTTTATATATATATATATATATATATATATATATATATATATATATATTGGAGCTTCTTTTTTAAATCAGTCACTCCAAGTAGATCTTTGATTTTTGTTTTTACTCTACTAGCTCGTATACCGCATCATTCTATTATTGTCTTAGCGATGATCGGTGATATAATGTATGTTCATGGTCTTAGGCTTACTGTTGAGAAATGCGAGATTAGCGCGCTTTTGATTCATTTCCTTCTCAGTGAATCCTGTTCTCTTCTGCTCAGACTGACATGTATTACGGTGAACGGCCACTTCGTATAGATTGTTGTTATGCAAAATATCACCGTAGTGTCCATATAATATTTTATGGGATTACTGGATGTTTCACCGATGTACATCAATGGGCATTTTGGGCAGTCTATTTTGTATAATCTTCCCTCTGTTGTGTTGTTGCACTCTGAAATGATACTCCAAAAACTAAGAAATACATTAAATCATTTTTTAAATGAAACAAAGGAAAATATAACAATTATAATATCCGTGTGTTTCTCGTTTGAGCGTTTCATTCATAATTATTTTAAAATATTTATATTTGTGATTGTTTGACACATAATCATCATGGCGTCAGTTTATCCATATATTTTGACCATTTTCGTCAAAGTTCGTTATTTCCTTGATTACATCTAAAATCAAGGCAATATTTCCCTACACAATTCTGTGAAAGTTTTGCTTTCTAAATATATAGTTAATAATTAAAGCTTATATATTTAAAAATAAAAATTAAATATTTGAAAAAAGTTTTTAAAAGAAGGCTTCATTTTCAACTATTGCCAGGATATTTATTTATCATTTCACCACAAGAAAGGCAATAACGCAATTAGAACGTAGAAGGGTAACAGAGAGTGAACGTGAACGAGAATGTGAAGACTGAGAATGTTGGGTGGGGGAAATAGGCTGAGAAAAAAACAAAAAAACGGAAAAAGGGTTCAAGAAGACAGAAGATGGCGATTGATATTGCATTTAAATTTTTGTATATTGTAGTTATCCAGGAAGCAATAAATGAGAAGGGAAAAACTGATATGATTTTTTGAAAAGATTTTATAATCGTCATACCTGAAACTATATATATTATTTACATTATTCAGAGTATTGTCCTCATCTTTGTCGCCATATTTATTACAACGTTTCGATCGTTGTATGCTCCGGCCTTCTTCAGGTGATTGGAATGTCGAATTGAACCCTTTATTTCGCTCACTGGGGTAGAGTGTTCTAGTTCCACGTGGCATGTTTAATGTATTTAATGGATGTCAGTTATCAGTTATCTCCTGTTAATTTCCCTCTGAAATTTCTCCACTGCCTTAACCGGGTATTGAACTCACACTCTTTGGGTCCTGTCACAGGATCTAATCAATGCCTTTATCCACTGTGCCATGTGTCCTTGAGGACAGCTGGGCATGAAAAAATTTGGTTGGAGGAAAAATCAGAATAGAAGAAAGTGCCGATAGCGTGAATTTGTTTAAGGTGAACTTCAACTTACCAGGAAGTGACGCACAGACTTGATTTCATAACCTTCCTCTGTGGCATATACGGAATGAGACATGCAGAATCCAGTTATGAAACTACAACAGACTACCACTGACTGTTATAATTTTCGATTGGCGCCTTCTGTAGCCCTCTTCATTCGCTGATTCAACTGTTGAGATCTGTTGTAATCGTCATCCGCTTGTCCATTGTTGGGATCTTTGGATATTGTCGCGCTTTGTTTGGATCTTCGTCTTTGACTTTGCCGCCAAGGGTGACCCTACCAAGAGATTAGAACTCCAGAGAGCATTTTTTTTAGTGTCATTGAACAGATTAGGTTAAATTATTAAAAAAGATAAAACAAAATATTTATTTTGTTTTAATCTTTTTTCTCAACTATAACTTTTTTCTCAACTATAATTATAAATTTTCTCAACTATCAATTATAAATTTTGAAAGCCAGAATATTTTCATTGTATCCAGAAATGACGCGAACACGTTGTCGTCTCCAATGGCTGTCGATAACTGGAAAAAGATCTTGTGCCTATACTAGGGATCCGTCCCTGTGCTGGTGGTATCACGGTTATGACTAGCTTGGACTGGCTCTGACCAGCTTGGATCGGCTATGACAAACCAAGACCAGCTATGACTAGCTTAGAACAAGCCACAAGAATGAAACGCCCAAAGTTGATCGAAATCACTGTACAGCAGTAATCAGTAATATGTAATTATCCATAACCGTATGATGATGAGCCTAATTATTTATTAAGATTAGCTTAGATTGGCACAAAGCCACAATACTTAAGAACCAAGTAAAGAGCGAATTCGTTATACGGTTATAATAGTCTGTAAGACGAGCTTGCTAGCCGTTTCTATAATAATTTCTATAATAATTCCTATAGAAGAAAGACTTTTCGAGACAGTGATGAGACAAGTTTTCCAAATATAGGAGATTGATTTTCGTAATGATTCAATAAGTATCCCTCAAACTGAAAAACCATTAGGAAAGCAGCATGAACGTAAAACGATGCATCCATTCGCCATCACCTAAAACAGCGTCACCCAGGCGTCACTCCTCGGACCAAGCTTCTTTTTGATCTACATAAATGATCTGCCTAAGATTATACTCAGATCATTTGTAAATATCTATGCCGATGATACGACCATGTACGGGCGCACCGCTAAAACTCTCGATGATCAGAGATGCTGCTAGTCACAATGAACGGATGTCCTCTCGAGGAGTCTCCTGCCTTGAGAAAACTCGCAGCTGACCTCAAGTGGAACATATATAGGATCAATCGCTAAAGATGCAGGTAAAATGATCGGTTACCTGGACTGCTCCAGTAAGTACCTGACTCCTCATTCTATCCTCTACTTTTATAAGAGCCAAATCAGGCTGAAAATGGAATATTGTTGCCATATTTGGAGAGGATTTTCTGAACTGGCTATTCTAGTGTCCATGGTCCTATAGGGATATTATTATTGCTACAAATAAATAAAATAATAATAATTAAAATTATAAATAATTAAAATAAAACAATAATATTTAAACATTGTTTAAAATAAATTATATAAAAAATAAAAATAATAAAGTTACTCCAAGCATGCAACAAAAACTGTTCCTGTCGGAAGTACAGACATCCTGCCAAAAGACGTGAGATTCATTCTCTTCACCCAAGAACTATCGGGATGACAACAAGTGTGTAACTTCCCTCCGTGATAAGACTTGTGATACTACGGAGTAAGTTACTCCCTTTTATAACATGAACATTATCATAATTGTAACTTAAAATACACACACACACACAAATACATAAATAAAATTGTAGGAAATTACCATACAATTTGTCATGCCTTCTTTGTATTGTGTACATTTATTTTTCCTGTTTTCATCTTCGTAAAAACAAGCCCAAAATTCTACTATCATTACTCCTGTGGTGAGAGTGAATACCCCACATTTCTGAAATAAGATTCTCACCATTTAAAATATCGTGCTATGGCGTATTTTATTCTTTCTTCAATAGAATTATTGTTTTTTGTCTGTTTTTTGGTTTTTTTTTTTGTTTTCCGTATCATGACTCACTCCTGTGAGTAGACTCTCTTGTATTGACCTTCTTGATCGGTAGTATAAATGTACTTTTTCTTTTTGCATCATCCGGGGTCACTCATCATTGACGCACTGAACAGAAGTCAAAAGAGATATATTTAAAGAAAAATAGGTCAGCGAAAAGAAGAGATCGTTTTTACCTCATGAATCATTAAAGTGTAGTAGCGATGGCCACATCCGAAGCAAATGGCCGCTCCCAATTTTTGACTTATGAAGAACTCAAAACGCTAAATATTACATTAAATATTATTACAGCCAAAATAGCAGAAATATTTAAAAAAAAAAAAAAAAGAAAAAAAAAGATAAGTGAATAAATTAGAAAATGGCTGTTTAAAAACAAAGTGGGAATAGAGAAATACTGGTTGTTCATGTTTAAAGAATTTACTTGATTTGAGGATAGGTAAATATTGGTCTTTAGTATTTGGATCTGTAAAATGGCGTTCTATATTAGACAGCCAAGTCATAATGTAGAGAAGGGACATAACTGGAGGCCAGTTTGAAACGTTACTTGATCCAATGCGAGGTATTTTAGTTTCAGTGCCGTGGAGACACGGTGGAATAATAGATAGCGGCACGGATTGAGGAATCCGAAAGCCGAATTTTAATTCCTCTTCTCCTCTCCCACCAGCTATCGGTTAATAGCAGGAAAGACCGGGTTCTGTAACCTTGGATGGCAACTGGTCTACCGCAGAAAGAAATGGCAGGAAAAATTGCAGGAAAAAATCTGCCTCCTATCGAAAGATACATGATCGCCTAAGCATGTATCACGCATGGCACATAACTGTTGTTGGCTTAAAAGATGTTTACTTACATTTTGTAGCAAGGGTGTCAAATTCAAGGGTGAAAGGGACGCAACTCTTTCCGTCGGAAAATGTCTCACACGCTGCAACGCAAAGCCATGTACACCGAACACTGGTGAAATGGTGTTCTGTTCATTTTTTTCCAAGCGACCTGCTTTTATGGAGTCCAGAAACACCTCATTACCATGCGTGTAACGCGACTTTGCGTGACCGCACGAGACCGTAAATATTAAAAGTCACGGACGCCATCTTGGATCCTTTCCTTTCATAACCCACAGGCCAGACAGACGCGAGGGCGTTTGGGAGGTAAGCCATTCCTTTTTTCCCCACACATTTGGAATATTATTTACCTTATTCAATTGAAGTATAAGATTTATTTATTTTATTTTGAGTGTCTATATTATTTTTATGTAGATTGTTAAAACAAACTTTTGGGGTCTGTATTACACTACGCACTAATAGTATATAGAAATCTTGGTCTTGTTACTTTGAATTTTAAGCATTTTATTTAACATTTTTCTATTTTAAAAAATAGTTAACTTAATTTTCTTCAAGAATTTCTGAAAATCAAACTTTTTTCAATAGGCCGCCAGTTCTGGCTCTCAGTTGCGCCATGAGCAGGCCTGTAGTATAGTACGCCATGGTCTATAAACATTTACTTGTTTCTAGGATAGGTAAATATTAGTCTTTAATATTTGGGTCTGTAAGCATTTACATGGCTCGAGGACAGATAAAATGTGTCGTTCTTATTTGCAGTCATTCAAAAAGCTAAACTCAAAATGGATAAGTTAAAAAGATCTTCACTCAAAAAGTCAATCATTAAAAAAGTATCACTCAAAAGGTAACCACTGAAAAAGGACAACGTAGAACCAGGACAGAAATCCACTTTTCCCTTTAGTTATGTGTAAAAAATAGCAAAAAATGTGTAAGACGTGCAGTTATATTCCATGAACCTCAAATGTGATTGATGTACTGTCAGCTGGACCTCGCATACGCCTTCATCCATTGCAGACCCCCGCCTCACACATAAAGAGAATTGGGCCACCTACAGGATGTACGTTTGCGGACTCGCTTGTCGGCGACTAATATTTGCCTAGTAATTCAAATATAGACACAACCAATGTTTATATATCGAGTCAAGTATAATAAAGAAACAGATTTCAACATGAAATAAACCAACAATAGTATATATGCCATAAAATTCACGAAGACAACCAAGTATGATAAGCGCTCAAACTGGAGAGCTGATCGAATTCACAATCTGTCGACATCAGTAGATATTTTTCAGTGTCTGTTTACATGGATGTAGCCATGGGAATATTAACCGATCACAACTGCTGAAAATAGTGTTCAGTATTATCATTAACATTCGCACAACGACAATCCGAGCAATATACTTTAACGAAAAAATCTAAAATAACAATTTCTTCTTTGCATTTTCCTTAATCCTATCCATTTAGTCAGTCGGTTTGTCAAAAACTTAGGCAGCAAACTGTCATAATCATCCAAGTTTTATAAAAAAAACTAGTCGATCATTTATCCATATAACAATTGTCTTCTGTCAGTAACGCTTGTATTAGGTTGGTCCAAAAATAATGTCGTTTTCTCACATATGTTAGTATGTGAGAAAACGACATTATTTTTGCACCAACCTAATAAATCATTCAAAAACACTGATAAGCACATTTTGTTAATTGTCAAGGCATTCCTACAGTAAAATCATTTAAGATGAAATTCTATAGTAAATACATTAGCTGTATGGCAGCTAAAGTCGGTAATACAGCGGCCGAAACGTCGTGAATATGGCAATAAAAACGAGGACAATAGTAACAGATTGGTGCAGATTGCGTGTAAGGATCAAAATATCTTTTTTATATCATGTTATTTTCCACCCTACAGCCTCTTTTCTCACGGACGAAAGTCGTAAGACTCTCGATGTTTTATTGCTATTTCCATGGAAAGCGTTCAGACAAACTACATTCCTTAGTTCCACCAGTTCTAACATTCACGGTTAATATCCGTCATGTTACGCACATTGTAGCGAACCGCACTCATTTCCTTTTTATTCCATTGGTGGGATGTAAGTTCCACTCGAGCAGCTTCTTCCTATTGACCGTTGCTTTGTGGAATCAACTCCAAAGAGAATGCTTCCCTGATCACTACAATCTTAACCTGTTCAAGTCTATGGTTAACCATTATATTCCCTACATATCCCAATAAACTGTGCTTCTTACTCTGTAACCCTCTACATCGAGTGACTCTTGGATCTTGTACAGGGTGAATAAAAACTATTATTATACAATATTATTATAGTAATATTTTATTATTATTGCAGTATAATTAAGAAAACTCATGTGAACAAAATGTTAATTTACGATGGGATTACGAGTTTCACCTTCAGATTCGAGCAACGTCGAAATTAAAATTAGTCCAGTATTAATATGCGAAGTTGATACTTAATCTTTTCGTGTTGGTAGTTAGTCTTATTCTATTTTGGGATAATTTGTTGAATAAATTCCCATCTCATTCATGACTATCGTGTTTCTTCTGGGTCAATTTACTATGAGGTTAATTATAGCAAGTTGGTTCGAAAAAATAATTAATTTAAGGGCGGCACTACAAAACATGAAAATGCTTAAGAGGTGAAAGTTAAATCAGATGCCAAATTTTAAAGATTTTTATTTCATCTGATGCCCTCATCAAATGAATATTTGATATATTGCAAATGTTTTTTTCTTTTAATAAGCAACGTCATTTTATTATTTATTTTTACTTATCTTATGGAATGAAAATTAAATAGCGTAGTGGACCTCCTGGAGCGGGGGCGCAATGTGAAATAACTCGAGCGCCTAGTTGACAGAAAAAAAAAATTGAACGTAACATCCTTATTTATGAAGCACTACTACTACTACTACTACTACTACTAATAATAATAATAATAATAATAATAATAAATACCCTGATGCTATGCTGGGCATAATCCTCGTGACTTCTGATCTTAACTGATTAGAGGTGTTACCATGTACACCTATTGAATTGGTGAACTAAGATTAACTACAGGAAATGGCGGCTCGGATTGAGGAATCGAAGTGCCGAGTTCGAATTCCAGTCAAATTCATTACATTCATTTACGAGCTAATACCTTTGGGAAAGGTATGAATCCTCTACTTCTCCCTCCAGCTATGAGCAAAATAGCAGGACAGACTGGGTTCTATAGCCTTGGATGGCAACTCGTCTACCGCAGAAAGAAATGGCAACTTACTGCGGGAAAAATTCTGCCCCGTCAGTATCACGCATGGCACATAACTAACTGACTACAGTAAATATTTCGATCAATACCACAGATTTACTTGTCAATTACCTGACGATAACCAATTTGGTGTGTTCCTAGGGCCTGATAATCTTTTTCATGAGTGAAAGTAGTTGGCCGGGTGTCAAGGGAGTTGTTTTTTTTTTCTAAGCTGAAGGATGAAGCAGCCAAGATGTCTTGGGGATCCCTTCTAGATACTCGTAAACACACTCAATTAAAGACAGACTCAGTAAACTAGGTTACCCGACCTGATGGTATTTCTAAGTCCTACAATAATAAAAATAATAATAATAATAATAATAATAATAATAATAATTTTGCATAAGGTTGTACAGAATTAGCATCCACTGAATGTAAAACTTGGCATATCTGCACTTGAAAAGGAAGGAAACTGCAAGAAACTGGTATGAACATCACTCAGACCCGGTTACAGTGATAGGACATGTGGCAGTTTTATGAGACTTTACAATACACACATACAGAACAATCAAAGCTAATCCACCAAACATAGTGTTAAAAGATCACAAAAACAGAATGTGCTTTCTTAATTACATTGCAGTCACAATCCTTAAAAATGTGGCATAAAAGGACATCAATAATTGCAGTTGAATTTGAAGCCCCCGGATTGATGGAAAAGGTTCCGGTAGATTGATTGAAGTCATTCCCGGTAGCCCATACCTTAAAGAAATACAAAAATGAGTACAGCTCATACATTACGAAGACGTTTATCTATGTAAAATGTGTGTAATGTTAGGGATTTTTGCGTTGTTTTTTTTTGGGGGGGGTGGGGGGGTTAGAAAAATGATCAGTGGAAAATGTTATGAAGCCATTTCTGACGTTAGGTTTCTGGTTGGGACCCTGAAGGAAATGTGTATACAACAGAAATCAAAGGAAATAATAATAATAATAATTCCTTGATGTTGCACCAGACATGGCTCCCATGGCTTCTGATACTGTCTGATGGTACATATATTGTCTTGGTGAATTTAGATGGGCTACAGTAACTAACACGTTTAGTACCAGAGATTTGCTTGCCAGTTGCCTAACCATAACTAGTTGGTCATATCCCCTAGGGACTGGTGCATTATGGGTATTCTGTTCATGAGTGGAAGTTGTAGGAGAGTATCAGGTTTAATTTTGAAGAAGACAGTCAGAGAGACTTAAGAGTTTCATTTAGATACTTGAGAACACCCTTGATCGGAGACGACCTGAGTGGACTATATTACCTGAGCTAAAAGTATTCATCAAAATTTGTCAGTCTTTAATACTGAAACATATGCCGGGGTATAGTCGTATCAGACAGGGTGACATGAGAGACATGATGAGAATATTTGTACCCCAGCATAAGTTTGTTGACGTTCTTCGCTCTCTTTCTCTCTCTCTCTCTATCAACCATTAATAATTATGAGAGTAATAATAATAAGATAGATAGATAGATAGATAGATAGATAGATAGATAGATAGATATGAAGTGATTGATAAATACATAAGAAAGAAAGAAAGTAATTATGTCACCAAAGCTATAACGGTGACAGAACAGAATAAATGAATAAGAATGAAAAAGAAGAATGAAAAAGGAGAATGAAGTGGGGAAATTGTAAATGAAAAAAGGGTAATAATGAGAGTAAGAAAACAATAAAGAAGAAAAAAAAACGGAAATGATAAAAACAAAAATAGAATACGATGATAACTGCAATGTTGAAAGCAAAAAAAAAGAAAGGAAGTAATTCGGAAAAAGTGGTTACAAGTACAAGAAGCATAAGATGCCAGCGATAAGGACAGTAAAAACTGCGACAAACAACGACAAGGACGAAGTCAGGCAAAAAGCTGAGTCGATAAATGAGACACAATCAGTGCGACAAGAATAAACAAACATAACCGCTGGAAACTGAGATGTTTCTTTCCTCTGGCGTTCACGGAAACTCTCAGCTTGAAAGCTTATAATTCCCATGATCCTTCATGTATTCTAACAAATCTGTATGGAAACAGAGTGACGAAATTCGCGGATATGAGCGCCGGCGCCATATTGGGAACTACACTGATTCATGTTCGTTTCTTCCGGCATTTCAAGCCTCAAAAGTACACGAATGGACTGTTCATACTGTTTATCAAACCTGAAAGATTAGCTTAAGTTCGGTATAGCTAAATATACTTACTTCATGGCTGAAATAGCTAAATATTTCTGACAGTTAAAAGAATTAGTTCAGATGTTGATTTTCTACCAGTTACAAGATTAGCATAAAACAATCTACATTGCCACGTAGCATATTAAACTAGCTTTAGTAAATATCAATGTAGCCGTTCGTCGTCTTGCAGATAATGAGATTTTTTAAATTATTTCGCTCCAAGCAAGGCGGGAATGCCACGAGGGAGAGAAAAGACTGAGTATAGGGAGGATTAAGGAAAGGACAAGAAGATGGCGATTGACGTTACATTTAAATTTTTGAAGATTTTAGTTATCAGGGATGCAAGTAAACGGAAGGCAGTTCCACAGGCGAGAAGTGCAAAAAAAGAAATTATTGGGGTAAAAATGGTGATCACATTTAGCTATTTCAACAGTAAATAGGAGGGGCACCTAGATGCCAATCTAGTAGCACGCTTAAATTCATGTAGTCGGTGCACCAGGGGGAAAAGTTCGTCAGGGCATTTGCCATGAAAATATTTGTAGAAAAGACAGAGGGAAGCCACACCACGTCTGTGAGAAAGTGACTGAAGTCGAGATGCCAAGTCAGGATTGATTACATTACAAATACTTCTTTGGATTTTGTCAAGAACCTTGAGATGAATAGCAGGAGCACTAGACCAGATATGGCAACAGTATTCAATGCACGGACGAACAGTAAATTTGTTAATATGCATGACGGACTCTGACGAAAACAAAAAGATTTACAAATTTACATGCGATAGGCGTTCAGTCTCTAGAAAAGACCAAGATTTCGTATGATTACGGAAGAAGGATTACGCTATATATATATATATATATATATATATATATATATATATATATATATGTTGACGAGAATACAGACTAGAAAATCAAAATTCGCAGTTCTGACGTTTACAAAGGCTCAAGACCGACTGCAAGCGCAGGAGCCTAAAACAAGTTTCATAATGCTTCCATTTTCTACTTCTATGTTCCGTGTCCCTTCAGAACGTGGGTGATCATGTCTCACCACAATTACCTATCCTTTGTAGCTCTTAGCAATGTTAATTTTTATTAGCCCTCTCACAATATATATATATATATATATATATATATATATATATGTGTGTGTGTGTGTACATATATATATATATATATATATATATATATATATATATATATATATATATATATATATATATATATATATATATATATCTCAATGTATATTCGCATTTCTTGGGGTGATTTGCTTTTTAAAAAGTCCCTATTCTGTCAGCCATTTACACAATCTCGTTACGTAGGTTACTCATTGTTTCTTTCTGTACTTCAGCACTATATCGATTGGACTGGTGAACATTCTTCGCGTGAGCAGCCGAAAATCTATACTAAGTCAATCATCTAATTGATTTTGTTAATATTTCTTTATTCACAGCATCATCAGAACATTTCGATATATTCAATATTTGTTTCTGTTTTCAAGTTTATATTTCTTCTTTGTAAGTTATCTCAAAAAACAGTTCAATGTGTTCAAGTGACTGCTGTTGCAATCGTACTCATGGTAGTAGTAGTAGTAGTAGTAGTAGTAGTAATAAAGGTATATATTTGTCTTTTCTCTGTCAGAGTAAATGTTTATAAATTGTTGCATAAAAAGGACAAGTTTATCCCTTGTTCCCTGTTTAGAATTGGATTTCCAGTTTCTTCTAAAATCGTTTTCTTCTCTTTCACATTCAGTAGCCTTTTTGTGCCTTGCTTGGGGTCAAATGATTTTTAAAAAAAAGTACTGTTTTGGGATCTATATCTGATTCAAACGAAACCTTTGAAAAATCCTTAAACATCTATCATAAAAGAAATATATCAACTTCACAGTAAACTAGACATTCGCTGAACTAAAATTGAAATGAATAAATGAAAGCAAATAATCCGACTATGAAGAGCAGGGTGTTTTACGTCACCGAACAAGAGTCCATGCTAAAGATAATCATTTCCTATATCCGGAAGAAACCATTTCCTTCCTTCCAACTTTCTTAATTTCTTTCTTTCATCTTGATTTTCTAAGTATAATTCGCCTCCATCATTCTTTATCTTTTGCCAAAAATCGTCTCTCACGAGATTTTAAATTTGTCGTGACATTTTCTTGTAATAATCTCCATCATAAAAATAGCCGACCAGTGAATGATTATTCATTATGCTTGTGTTCCTGCAGCGAAAAAGAAAAAGAACTTTAAAACAAGCGATTTGGATGCAATTTTTTAAATCTAAGAACTTGTGCAACAGACTGAAAAAAAAGGCTATAAAAGTGTGCGTCTGTGTATGTAGATACGTGCGAGTTTGTGCTGATTTTTTTCATTTATCTTTCTGTGAGTATATGTGTGTTTCTGTGCGTATGTCTATCGTGTTGGGCATAAAACTATTCCAGAATTGCCGGTAGATAGCAATAGAAGCAATTTAGTATTAGTGATTTTGTTGAATGACGTTAGTTAACTTTCTTTCTTTTACTGGTGTTTACTAAATACAAGATGCAAGCGCCATTTACGCTAGATGGTTACTGAATAAGGTTTTTGAAAGTAGATAACGATTGACCCAAGATTTGCATAGATTAAGAGTATAGTGATAGGGAAAGCATCCTCACGGGAATTTGTTGTACAAAGTAGCAGTTCTCGAAAAGAAGCTGTTCAAATGAAACTTCCTTGTTAACAATGGAATACGAAGGTAATGAGATTGATTCGATCCTGTGGATGTGGCATAGTGCGTCTTAGCTGTAAAGGTCTGAACGATGAGAATGCATTTCGTCGGAGCATTTGTATCAGAAATAGCGATGGAGTAGCGGTAAACTTGCGACGTTTCGTTTGTGGGGTAAAATTAATCGCCCAACAATGCCACATAGACGCTCTTGAACTCTTTCAAGGCTGCAAAATCGTGATTGAGAAGTCCCAGCCCAAATATGACAGCGATGTCCCGTTTCTGGTCTGATTGGTGATGATGAATATTAATAGTTTGGTTTTGGATGTATTGAATGTTACAAAACAGTTTTACCCCACTGAGCTGTTAGAGTTCAGTCAGAGCGGAGATCTGCTGCCATGTGCTAATCATCTAGATTTTTGGAGGCGCACACATTTCCTGTGGTATCATTTGTATAGAGATTCACTAAAGATCTGAGAATATTCTTAAGCAGATCATTAATATAAATGAAAAAGGATATGACCAAAGAAAGAGCTTTGGAGTAATCCTGCATTGAACTCATAGGCTTCAGTAGACTGCCCCTTAAAAAAGGACTTCATTGATCTACCTGATAAGGACTTGATAATTGCGAAAACTCATCCAGATATTCCATAGTTACAAACTTTCATACAATATCTAGTGAAAAACCTTTATAAGGCGATCGATCTCGTGACGAATTTATTATCAAGTGCTTCACTGATTCAGTGTATAATAACAGAATATCAGCAGTGGACCTACAAAAGCGAAATCCATACTGTTAGTCCTTCAAAAGTTTGGTTTTCTTGAGGTGATTAAACAACGTTTGTAGGTACCTTGATAACGCTTTCGGGAACGGACATTGTTCAATTTGGGTGTTCTGATTGGCCTATGGCCCGGGAGCCCTGTACGAAACAAGAATCGATGTACTGGGTATTTTCACGCATTCCTTCCTTCATTTTGAATAAAGTGTTTTGTAATTTTTGCCACCATAGCCAGCCTGTTGTTTCGTTTTTGACTCAAAAGTTTCCGTTCACTTCTCAGGTGGATTATAGGGAATTGATGATATTTTTCTCTTTGTATCCCTGCCGATATGCACCTAGGCAACTGATTGCAAATGTGTGTGTGTGTGTATGTGCGTGCGTTATGAAGAAGAGGCGTTTTACAGATATAGAGATTTCAAATACAAAGAACTATGTCCCTACAATATGGAAAAATTGATGTTCATATTAGTTTTTTTCTTTAATTCTTCTTTGTAATTATATTAATTTATGAAAGCTTAATAACTTCTGCATATGATTGAATAGATTTTATTTTCAAAGAGTGCACTATTTTTATCTTCATTATTCCTTGATCAAGAAAGATGTTGACCCTGTTGAAATGCATATTTCATCAAATAAAAATTAATGATTTGTTTATGACATTATATGACTGGAGACTGACTGAGTTCATTTAATCATATACTGTGAACTCGTTAATAAAACAATTATGGTAAATTAATGTTTATTTAAACGTTATTCTCAGGATGGAAATCTTCACGAATGCATGAAGTCAATCACGTTCACCAATTATCTAAACGATAAGTTGTATCCAACCGCTTTCTCAAATCAGTAGTTACAAATGTCTTCGAGGGAATAAAGCACGTAGGTCTTAGCGAGGATCATTATTCTTAGACTCTCGTGGACTGGCGCTGCAGGATCATAAAGAACTGTACTAGATAACGGAAACCGCCTCACTTCGGGACTTCCAACAGCAGTAACAACTAAAATGGAAAGCACATGTAATTCGAAGAGAAAACAATAACATAATCAAGATGTTGATGTTCCACACTACCCAAACAAAAGGTTAGGAAGGAAGCCCCATCAATACTGGAAAGAGCGGTAACAGCGGACTTGAGGAAAGAATTGTTTTAGTATCTGTCTATATTTCTGAGATGAGGTATTATGTACACTATTTACATTGTTCAGACTATCGTCCTCATCTTTGTTGCCATATTTATCACAACGTTTCGGCCGTTGTATGCCCCGGCCTTCTTCATGCGGTTGGAATGTCGAACTGAACCCTTTATTTCGCTCGCTGGGGGCAGACTTTTCTAGTTTCACGTGCCATGTTCAATGGATGTCAGTTATCAGTCATCTCCTGTTAATTCCCCTCTCCAAATTTTCCACCGCCTTAACCAGGTATTGAACTCACACTCTTTGGGTCCTGTCACTGGATCTAACCAACGCCTTTATCCACTGTGCCTCAAGGACACATGGCACAGTAGATAAAGACGTTGGTTAGATCCAGTTATAGTGTGAGTTCAATACCTGGAGAGGATATAAATGATAACTGACATCCATTAAACATGGCACGTGGAACTAGAACAGTCTACCCAGCGAGCGAAATAAAGGGTTCAGTTCGACATTCCAACCACCTGAAAAAGGCCGGAGCGTACAACTGCCGAGACTTTGTGATAATTATGACAACAAAGATGAGGACGATAGTCCGAACAATGTAAATAGTGTAGAATTGTTTCAGTAGACAGATTTTATAAATTCCAACCAAAAGTAGCACTGGCCGATAGGTCAATGAATGCCGGCTAATATTACCTTTACTAAACGCTTACGTAAGTCAAAGACCCTCTGTCCATGGATAAACAATGCATTCTATGAATGTATATATTCGTCTGCGTGGACTGGCACTGCATGATCTCAAAGAAGGCCTTGAATAAAGTGTGTGAGGGCAGTAAGCGTCGATAATGGATTCTTTGTTCAAAGTTGCGTCGCGTTATATTAAAAGCAATGTCATTACCTTTGTCCTTGGTCTGCTTGGGTGCATCTGACATTAATTATTGATATGCTGCTGTTCTAGTAAAAAACACATTCGTAAAAGCCTGTTATTGAATATCAAACGACAGCTAGTCACGTTGACGCGTCACTAATTAGCCAATAATTTATACCTACTTGACGAGCAAACTATTTTTTTTCACTTGCTTTGTTTTCGCTTTAACGCCTCTCCGCACATTTTGAATTCCTAGAAAATAGATAGACATATCTGTTTTCATATATATGAAGTCTATCCCGAGTCATTTGCAATAATTCTGGTGCATTTCTGTTCCAGCACAGTTTTCTTCATTTGTATTTCCTTTGAGCATGTTGGCTGCTCATCAGGCAAATAAATTGCCGTCTATCTTAAATATGCTGTTTTCAATACGAGGTCGATGATAATGCAATTGTCAACACATTTGTTTTAAGGTCAGTTTGCTATGATTGCAAGGAGTTCTATCCCTATACAAAATAAGTGCCCAGCTGCTGTGGTCTTGTACCAGACTAACATTAAGCAAAATAATTTAACAGAGTTTAGTCAATAAGAAATATATTCAACGCTCAAGTAATAGCCATCACTATGATTATCCTCAAAAATAATATATATATATATATATATATATATATATATATATATATATATATATATATATATATATATATATTAAATATATATAAACTAGGATTAAATAAAGACTTGGGTATTTTAAATCTTTATAAATATTTCAATAGTAAAACGTTTTTTTAGATATAGTTAAAAAAAATTTTATTTTTTTAAACAACATCTAAAATATTATTACAGTTAGATTTACGTTAGGAATATTCGAACACAGTGGCGTTCCATATCACGTGACGTCCGCGTCTCGCGACGGACGATACTTGAAAACAAACAGTAATTTTAATTTATTTGTAACAAACAGTTATTTATGAAGAAAGATTGAGGTCAATCTGAAATATCAAATATATATATAAATAAATAAATAAATACTTTCATAAAAAACATTATTATTTTTTTAATTTGCAACTTTATATATACATATATATATATATATATATATATATATATATATATATATATATCATGAAATGGACAAAGTCCGACAATTATTTAAGACATTTTTTATGTTTATACGTTCTTTTTTTAAAAGTAAAAGGTAATGACATTGCTTTTAATATAACGCGACGCAACTTTGAACAAAGAATCCATTATCGACGATTTAATTTTTGCTTTGAAAAAGTCAGAAGACGAAACGCGTCGGCAAAATGTAAGAATTTCCCAATTGTCATTTGATACCAATCTGTCTTGTCCACAGAATTCATCTGGGAATTTAACTATACGCCTCTTTGTTTTCGCTCGTAATAATTGCAAGCTTGAGCTCAATGAGGCTCAGTGACAATTCGCTGATACAGTGGGGCGCTATATAATCTCTCATAAGTTTACTTCTAGTGACTACTGGCAGTTCAGTAAAAGTGTGTTAAATTGTGAGCGTGTTAAGTGAACATGTCTTCAATCCCACCTATCTTCAATCTTTTTTTACGATTTTCGAAAAATTAAATGTAATGTCGTCTCTCTTTTTAATCCTCTTTGTTATTGCTCTTTCTCCCCACTGACGTTTTCTCATTTTCTTTCACATTCAGTAATCTGAAACGTTGTTATGAACTGAATCATGATCTGAATCTCTTACACTGTAATGATTTTTTCTGTTTATATTGGCTAGTGACATTGAACGAGATTATGTTGGTAAGTAAATGTTGCGTAAAAGGAATACTTTTGATCATCATTATCTTACGGACACAGACCCACTTACCAAAAGATAATACATACATTGATTAAACACATCCAAAAACACATCCCCCAATCCAAGGACTCTCCGTAAGATATTCAACAGAAACACATTAAAAGTCAGCCATAGTTGACCAAAAACATATAACAAATAATAAAAAGGCACAACCGAAAAATAGATCACCCATGCAAATGAAACCCACCCGTAATAGCAGAGAAAGCTTGAATGTACCTTAAACAGCTAATGCCTATATATAATATAGCCACTATAAATAACAAAGAAAATATACATGGGATTAACTTAAGGAACCAAGAAACAGAAACTACGCACACAAGACACGCTATACCATAAGTAAATATGCGAACAGCACAAACCTTTGTAAACATATATGGGGACTTAAAAACAAAATACTTAAAAAATACCAGGGAAAATAAGGAAAACAGTACCAGCCTACAAAATAAATCCAAAACCATTAAAAGCTATAACCATCTTCCCAGATCAACAAAAATTACTAAATAAAACAATCAGAACTTATCTCAAAATGCAAATACGAAAACAATTTTTACCGAGTTACTTAAAAATCGAAAACGAGTACCTTGTAAAATATTACCAAGAAAAATATAAATATATGCACGAAATAAAACGCAGATAATGTAATATACTTTAAACTAAACAAATAAGATAACTAACCCCAAAGAAAAAGAAAAAATATATGAATGAAATAATAAATAAATTAAGTAAATAAATAACAAACAAATTAACAAACTAAATGCACGACAACTAAGTAAATTTAATCTAATAATTAATGAATAAATACAAAATGCCGTAAGTAATCAATAATAAATAACGAGTTAAAAGTTAACAAACAAAACTAACTGTATACAATAGCTATAAAATAAGCGTTCTCTTGCCCATAATTATTTCTACTCAGTTGCTTTAGAATGCTTTGAAATATAACTGTTCTGTCCCATCAAGTAACCGTTAGTATAAAACAATAAACAGGAAATATCAAACCTTGCAACCCATAATTTACCAGGTATGTATGAGTAGCAGAGATACCAACCAACACACACGACTACAAGATTGCATTCAAGCATGAAAAAGTGTCTCCACTCAGTGTTGATCTCAGTGGACACTCTTACATTTACACACGCTCGATCCCTAATATAGAGCAGTTTTACCCATAAATACAGCATACTCGGGCTTGTCCGTCTTGTCCGTAATGCGTCATTTTCATTCTTGACTTCGGCTCAATCAAAAATTAATTGTTTTAACTCCATGTATCAAAATATTGACCGTAATACATTTCGTTGATATCGTCCAAAAGAAAGAAAGAAAGAAAGAAAGAAAAGAAAAAAAAGAAGAAAGTAAAAAAAGAATAAAATAAAATTAGTGTGGCTAGTCGGGCTGAGCCTAATCAAAGCTGGAGACAAACTTAATAGGCAATGTATTTTTTGCTTTAATCGTATAAATAATCTTTTTAAAATCTCTAATGACTTGTATGTCCTATTTTTCAAAGAACTATTTTTCCACTTATTGTTTCCAAAAGTCCATATTAAATAATTTCTTCAGTACGGTATAAGGTTTTTTAGCAGAAAGGGCATATTAAATTTATATTAAATTAACCCCGACCTTAAATTCGACGAAAATCAAATAAAGTGGCAGCCTTAATTCTTCGACTGGAGGGTTGGGGTGAGGAGTGTGATTGGGGTAGTGCTGAGGAAATATGATTTCAGACAGCAGCACTGATCATAAACTTGTACAATAAATTAAACTAAACATTTACAGAGAGAGAGAGAGAGATGTATACACAAACACACTAATGCATAGGTATATACAAATACACACTCGATATAGATACACATATTATTTTAAAAACATATCTAACTTCACTTTGTTCTTATATGTCTGAAAAAATTTTCTTGAATAAATGTTTATTTCTATAGAATTATTACAATTAATATTAAAATACCAAAATGTGTTTTTTAATTACATGCACAGAGATTTTTTAAATTATATATTTTAGTTAAAAAAAAGTTTAGTTAAGTAAAAAGTTATAATTTTAGTATCTAAGTTATACCAATACTATATTTTGTTAAAGTTTGAAATGAGCCTGACAAACATTGATGATATAGAGTAGTCACTTCCAGATCCTTCCACACGAACTCGGGTGTTCTCCTGTCATACGCTGTTTCTGATCTTCATCAATGATCTCCCTGATGTTATCAGTTCCCAAGTAGCCATTTATACTGATGACACTACCATTTACTAATGTCTCAATAGCTAATCCATCAGAGTTGACAAAGTTAACCTGGTCGCTGCTCTTGAAAAGCACTTTCAATCAGTGGTTAACTGGGTTAGGAAATTATTTGTAAATTTCAATGCCTTCAAAAGGAAAATGCTCTCATTTAACCACTATAGAGAAACTTTCCTACCCCCCCCCCATCAGCAGGGCTGATGCTAGACTCATGGAGAGCAACACACTGCGCTTTCTTAATCTCACGTTTTCAACAGACTTGAAATGGAAAGACTACATCGAATCAATAGCTGCATCTACTGCAAGGAAAGTTGGATTACTGTCTTGTGTCAGAACGTTTTTTTCGTCAGAGTTCATCTTGCATATTTACAAATCTAACATTCGTCCGTGCATTGAATACTGTTGGTCTGGTCTGGTGCTTCTGCTACTCATCTCGCGGTTCTTGACAAGGTCCAGAGAAAGATCTGCAATGTAATCGATTCTGATCTCGATTTCAGTCTCTTTTTTTACCGACATGAAGTGGCTTCCCTCTGCCTTTTCTACAAATATTTTCATGCCTACTGCTCTGACGAGCTTTTTCCCCTGGTGCCCGGACTACTAGGTTCCATCCTTTTACTGTTGAATTAGGTAAATATAAAACCCCACTTCTACTCCAACATTTTCTTTTCTTGCTCTTCCCGTATGTAGAACTCCCTTCCCTTTACTTGCTTCCCTGATAACTACAATCTTCAAAAATTTAAATGCAACGTCTATCTTCGTGAGCTCTGTTCATCTTTTATCCTTTCCTCGGTACCTCTATCCCCAGTCGTTTTGTCTCACCTTCATTCTCTGTAATCCCCTGCGTATTAGTGACATTCCAGCCTTGCTTGGGGTGAAATGATTAATATATATATATATATATATATACATACATACATATATATATATATATATATATATATATATATATATATATGATATGATATGATATGATATGATATGATATGATATGATATGATATGTGTGTGTGTGTGTGTGTGGCCTGACGATTGCATTTAGCCTGAAACAGCCTGTCGCGTCTGGGTGTTGACTTCAATGACTACTTTTACATATATATATATATAATAAAAAGGCTTAAGCACTAATATTCTATGGTATTAGTGTTTAAGCCTTTTTATTATATCCTTACTCTGCCCTGGACATTGAGTTTTACCTGGATTCTATCCTCTTGGAATTTTTTATACAAAATATATATGTATGTGCATGCATGTATGTATATATATTTATATATTTTGCATATGTATGTGTATATTTACCACTAATTATATATATATATATATATATATATATATATATATATATATATATAATACTCAAAAGGTTAATGGTCAGAGTTGAATTAGACCAAGAATCAGTAGTATTAAAAAGTACTCAATACACGTGTGAAAAAAATAAAGATAAAAATTTAACATGTAGAGCTTTTAAAAAAAAAAAAAACTTTACAAGAACCATAATAGCATTCCCGGACCTAAAAAAAAAACCTTTTGAATCAAAGGTCCGAGATTATGAATCGTTACGTTCATACAAAATAATATTCCTCTTAATTCTATATGAGGCGGGATAAAAAATATGTACATTGCAATTAACACCCTACCGATAACTTTACAATACTCTTTCTTTCCTCCTCCTCCTCCTACTTGTTCTTCCCCTCCTTCGCCTTCGCATCCCCCTCTTCCCTTTCTATCATACCCAACATCTTGCATTTGTTTATTTTTTTTTTTTTTAAATAACGAAGCGTTCATTAATATTTTTTTTTTCAAACTAAAGCGTTGGGAAATCAATTGATACAAACCGCCTGACGATACCGAAAGGTTGAAATCAAGATAGCAGAATAGACTGATCTCCTAATTTTTTAAATATATATATATATAAAAAATTTAATGTGGGGTTCCCGAGCCCGTAGGCTCGTCCAAAAAATCTCCGCATAAACGAGATCGGGTCTGTCTACCCCCCCCGAACGAGACTGTCCTTCGGCATAGCCTCGTACGGGTTCCTCTCTGCCCGAAGGCAGAGAGCTCGAGAGCACAGCTGAAAAAGATTTCAGCTTGAATATTTGCCAACCACCCGACGCGGTCGGATGTTGCACAAGATTGAATTTAACGTAGGATCGGGCAAAATTTCCCCGTAGAACCCGTAAAAAACGCGGTCGGGTCGGTCTACCACCCCAGATGAGACTCTGCCCTTCGACATGTTCGGGTTCCTCTCTGCTCAGAGGCAGAGAGTTCGACCGTCTAGCCGAAAAGATTAGTCCGTTGACTTACAGATACTTATAGGCAGTTACTACCTATAGTGTAGTCACTCATGGGGATGACAGGTTATTCCGTTACATCATATATACATATATATAAATGTGCCAAATATCGTGAACTATCAGTATGTGAAGGTAATGATAGGTGTCCCCACTGCAATTTGGCGTCATAGAAATGCCCAGACCACTCACATATGGTGAATCGTTGTGAACACCGTTTATGCTGTTCATACAAAGGTGACATGAATTATCGGAGTTCGTCTAATGGGATATTCCATTTTTGCAATAGTCATTAACAAAATTTTAAGACCACCTTGTAATTTTATTGTCTTAAAGTTAAAAAGAAGCCGTAACAAGTAATTTGCGAGTGACTGACTCAATATTACTAACAAATTTGTACATTACGATGTTTTCTATTCATTTCAAGAAAAATATTCTACCAGGCAGCATTTTGTATGACGTCCTTTGATTTTGATTTTCTCTTAATCAATCTAACCCAAGCAAGGCAATAAAGCCGCTAAGACTCAAGGGCTTACTGAGTTGTGGGGAGAATATTAGAAAAAGAAAAAATTATTAAAGAGACATAACAATAAAGGAACAGAGATTAAGAAAACAGGAGATAACGATTGACATTGCATTTCTATTTTTGAAGATCAAAGTTAACAGAAAAGCAAAAAGCCAGAAGAGAGCTCTACAAGCGGGAGAAGAAACTGTTAGCTTAGAACTTACATCTAGCCATTTGATCTGTAAAATGATAAGACTTTGCCGCCAATATTGTACGGCGCTTAAATTCATAATGTGCGAGAATCAAGTTGTTACAGTTGTCAACTGAGATTTCTTTTGTCCAAATCTCTTTAATAGCCTCACTCAATTCTTTGGTAATTGAAAGTTTTTTTGCAACTTTACTTTTGAAGATTTCCCATAAATTTTCAATTGGATCCAGACCAGATTTCTTCCACGACCAGATCAGTGTTGCCACATTAATCCTCTTCAGAAAATTCGGAACAACAACTTTTGACTGGTTGCATGGAGCGCCATTTTGCGTAAATATTACGCACTGATGAATATGCACATGCAGTTCTAGTATCACCTGCAGCAATTCCACACGCCTTCTACCATTCATCGTTGTTCGTGGAAGAATCTGTCCCAGATTTAGACACGGTTAGCCATATCATCTGATATGGTGATGCTTCATAGTCTAAATTGTATACTTTTCATCAAATCCCCTACTAGGGATCTTATAATGTTTCTGTTACACATAACGAACTGTTGCAGAGAAGACTCATCTGAAAATATAACTTTGTTCCAGTCTTCAGTTGTTCAGGTTTCAAGTTGTCAGGCGCTTGGCTGCAGTTCGTCGTGGTTTACGAGCCAGTTCAAATAAAACCCCAATCTCGGACAACTGTCATAGAAGTGGTGATTTTCTAAGCATAGCTTAGATGTAGCACAAGGCCCAAAATATGTGGTAGCCAGTGATCGAACTCACTACTCAGTTGTAATTGTTCTAGCGAGACAAGCTTAATAACAATGACACTACATCCAAACTGTCATAGAAATGACATTATTAACATTTTGGAACAGCAGCATGTATCTTGTGCGAGCTTGTCTGGAATAGTGTAGCAATTTACTTACTCTAGCGTTGGTTTTCCTTGGATGTCCGCTTCACTTGTCACTAAATGTCCCTGGATTTTGGAAATCCACGATAGCAGTGTGCACAGGTGTTTTTCTACAACCTACTTTTACACTAATTTCAAGTTCAGAATAGCTTTAATTAGGATTTTCGTGATTTTTTGCCCATAGTCTAAGCCGATATTTATTACACAAATACTATCACAATGGCTGCTAATTTGAATGTGACAAACCTTTTTTAGTTATAAATCATGGGTGATTCATGGCGATAACAAAAAGCTATTAAATCATGCAATCTTATATGTGTGGTAATGCAAAGAAAAAAGGAAAATAATCTTGTTACAGTTGAGTGGCCTTAAACTTTTGTTAATGAGGTGATGAACGGCATCATCGTCCAATAGGAACAGCGCAATGGATGGCCACGGATTATGTTTGTGACCAAGAAGCATCTGGCTAGAATTGTCTTGGGTAACAGACAAATGACAGTCAAACTACATTCAGGAGATACTGGGAGTATATCTAGTAGGTGAGTTCATCTTTTCATTTTCACAGAATATGAGAGCAGAAAAGCTACCAGAGTGGTCGAGTTAAGACCACCGCATGAGTGGCGTGCTCTGTTGAGATGATTTCACTTGGCTCGAGCTAATGATAATGTTCGGGTATGGCGCCAACACCATTAGACAATGACCCGAAGCAGCCAATAAGATACGCTGCAGGCTGGTTCCATAATGGTCTGAGTGTATTCACGTACCATAGAATGAGTCCACTAGTTAGCCTAAGTCCGCCATTGACCATTGACCTCTGACCCCTACATTCCTTTGACTCATTTTTCACCAACAGTATAACAGGAGTACGTTCATCTTCCTCTACGGCTCGACAGCGAATAATTCATCTGACGAAAGCGAATGTGGAAACATGTTTGAACATTCTCGGATACAAATATTTACCGGACATACTATAGTCATCCCTGGAAATAAATTGTGGTACCTCGTACTCACGGATTTGCTTAGTAATGTTTAATATTCTTTTGGGGGTGTATATTGTTCTTTTGGGATATATATTGTTCTTTTGGGGTGTATAGTGTTCCTTTTGGATGTTTATTATTCTTTTTCGCTGTTTATTGTTCTTTTTGGGTGTTTATTATTTTGGGGGATGTATATTGTTCTTTTGGATTGTATATTATTTTGGGGGTGTATATTGTTCTTTTAGGGTGTTTATTATTTTTTGGGGTGTTTATTTTCGTTTGGGGTGTTTATTATTCTTTTGGGGTGTTTATTGCTTTTATACTCAGATTGGGGGAGGAGGGACAGAGGAAAGCAACGCGTTATATACTTGAAGAGCTTGAGTAAACGGATAGTAGAACAGGACTTTGGAGAAATAGCAAAAAGATAAAACTCATTAAGGGGCAGAAAGATTTTGAGGGCCATGATCGCCTACTTCCTGAATGGACATGACACATAAAAGAAGATTATTCTTTTGGGGGGTTTATTCTTATTTTTTGGGTGTCTATTGTTCTTTTTTTTTTTTTTTTTTTTGGTGAGGGATACGTATTGTTCTTTTTTACCTTTATCGTTCTTTTGGGATGTTTATTTTTGTTGTTTATTGTTTTGAGGATGTTTATTGTACTTTTTGGAACATCATTGCTCTTTTTGGATGTTGATTGGTTTTGTGTTTTTTTTTAGAATGTGTATTGTTCCTTTTGGGTGTTTTTATATATATATATATATATATATATATATATATATATATATATATATTGTGTATTGTTCATTTTTATGCTTATTGTTCTTTTGATGTGTTTTTGGTTCTTTTTGGATCTCTATTGCTTTCTGGGATGCATTTTCTTCTTTTTGGGGTGTTTATTCTTTGTTTTGGGTGTTTATTGTTCTTTTTAGATGTTTATTGTTTATGGATGTTTATTGTTCTTTTTGGGGTGTTTATTGTTCTTTTGGATGTTTATTGTCTCTTTGTATGTTTATTATTCTTTTTGGACGTTCATTATTCTTTTTGGATGTTTATTGTTCTTTTGGGTGTTTATTATTCTTTTTGCGTGTTTATTGTTCTTTTTGCGTGTTTATTGTTCTTTTTGGGTGTGTTTTCTTTTGGGATGTTTATTTTTCTTCTGCAGTTTTTATTGTTCTTCTTGGATATCTATTGATCTTTTGGAATGTATATTGTTCTTAGTGGATGTTTATAGCTTTTTTGGATGTATATTGTTCTTTTCGGTGTTTATTGTTCTATTTTTATTTTTATAATTTATGATTTATTTTTGCTTTAATATTTGCAATTGTTCTCGGTTTCTTATAATAATGTTCACATTTCTTTATTCTTGCGTCCCTTGCATACCCAAATCCGTGTCATTTTGTCTGGAGTTCTTTTTATGCGTTTCATAATATCTCCGGGGAATTTTTTTCCTTTCCATTTGTATTCCCTTTTCTTTCTTTTCCTTTCATTCTTTTATTTATTTATATATTGTATATTTGCTGATGCACATTTGTTTTTCATTTGAACGAATCTTCTGTTATAATTCAACTTGTATTATTCTGTCATGTGTAGTCCTTGAGTAGCTAAAATTACACAAGCTTCAATGCTGACAAGTTATCTATTTCTCTTCGTTCTTACTTTTCACGTAAAATCTCTCGTGTTTTTTGTGTGGTTATCTGTTCATTCTTTCGCGTTTTTTATTGTCTAGTTGAAGAAAACCCAAATATATTTTTATGAATAGCGCCCATATATTTTTGGCATTGTAAGACTGATTGCTGGTGGGGGTACTTCTAAAATATTTCTCATTCATGATTGTTTTTGGCCCAACGTTTGGGCAGTTGTACGCTTCAGATTAGTAAACTTCCAAGAATTATGAACTCTTTATTCGATCCACGAGGGAAAAGAATGCTCTGATTCCGCTGTTTGCACTCAAAGATATCTTGTATTAATAAATTCTTCTGAGTTAATTCGTCCTTTTCACTTCGCCCCCTCCCCCCCTCTCTCTCTCTCTCTCTCTCTCTCTCTCTCTCTCTATCTCTCTGTAGTTTATTGTTCTGATTTTTTTTCATTTTCATTTTTATCCCCTCTTCTTTTTCACTTGTGCCTCTCTTTCTTTGTACATGAGTCTCCTCTCTCTCTTTCTATTCCTCTCTCACTTTCTCTCTGTATTTCTCCCTATCTCTCTATCTATCTCTATCTCTCTCTCTATCCCTCTCTCTCTCTCTCTCTCTCTTTCGCTCTGTTGTTTATTTTTCTGATCCTTTTCAATTTTCCTAGTTAATCATTTTCATTCTTACCCGCCCTCTTTTTTCTTTCTTCTTTTTTTATTTCCTCTTGCGTTACTTCTTCTTTATACATGATTCTTCACTCACTCTCTTTATCTTCTTCTCTATCTCCCCCTCTCTCTCTCTCTCTTTCCCTCTTTTCCACTGATTCAGAGCACACGACTATTTGCACCGCACGACATTACAACTGAACAAAAAGTTTTCTTATTGTTTTTGTTGTCGTTCTTCACAGCCTCGTTTTCGTTTAGTTTTGCAAAGCAGATGGCATCTGTCTCTCTACAAAGCTTCAAATACGTTCGTCTTCATCTCCTTTTTAGGAAGCAGCGTATTTAATCCTCTTTAGAACTTAAGTGCCGATAGCTTTCTTTGTTCTTAATGCTTATATGTAATTGTTGCTCTTGTATTTCTTGATTTTTACTAGACAAGAAATTTCCAATCAGGAAGAGAAAGAAAGAGAGAGTTCATTCAGTTCTATACATTAAAAATAAATTATAAAAAAAAAAAGGAAACACGGTACTCTGTATTTTGTGCCATGGAGTATAATGATTCGATTATCTTCACTAACGGGAATTTTAAAAAAAATAGTCCCCCTCGTTTTCGTCATCAGATTCAGGCTTACATTTATTTTCACAATTTGTAACTAATTTACGTTCATTTTATTGCATTTAATCTGATTTTTGGCTCTATTTACTGTAATATTTCTATAATGTCTGTTGTAGAACACCGGAATCCGAAGGCGCATTAGGACAGCGAAAGCTGCCTTCAAAAAGCTGAGCAAAGTATTAAGAAACAGATAAATATCTTTAGAAACAAAGAAAATATTACTGAACTGTTATGTAGTATCTGTCCTCCTATATGACAGTGAATGCTAGACAATTTCCTCACAGATAAAGAAGCAGCAGAAATGTAGTTCTATAGAATTGATGCTGAAAATACAATGAACCGAACATGTGAGCAACGGCAAAAACTTGCAGACAATGACAACAAAAAGGACACTTATCTTCCTAACTTTTTGTTAAAAGTTGTGTGTAACATCAACATCTTGATTATGCCATTATTTTCTCTTCCAGTTACAAGTGATGCCCAGTTTAGTTGCTGTTTCTTTTGAAAATCCTCACTTGATGCAGACAGCTGAAATTTCTGAGGTACATAATGAGGAAGATGAGGGCTTGAAAAATTTGATACTCGGGAACAGATTGAAGGTAAGAGAGACAGAGGAAAGCAACACACAACCTTCTTGGCGACGTTGATTGAATGGATAGCGGTGCAGGATCTGGGAGTGATAACAAAAAGACTAAAGTTATTAAGTGCTACAAAGGACAGGGAATTGTGGAGAGCCATAATCGCCAGCGTCCTGAAGGGACAGGGTACACAGAAAAACGTCGCCAATGATTCCTACTCACTTTTTTCCAGCAACTGCGATCGAGTATAGGTGTTCATTTTTATACAACACGAGGTATACCCGACAGGTAGCCAATTATTTTGGATATTTTCCGGACAGAACCGGTTGTGTAGACTTCATATAACTTAGCAACAGAATGACAGACACTCTCCCAAGATGTTACTCAGTCGACAGTGAACCGCCACTGAGTGAGTTTGTGTACGATGGGATCGTCTCATTCACAATTGTGCCTCTTGCAATGTTCTTCGGCAAAATATCCTATCGCTCCTATCTACCAGCTCCAGTACAGTCAACATTCTGTTCAAGATTAAAGCCATGACCTAAAAGAAGGGTGTTCAGATCATGGCCGAGATTAAGGAGAAAGCGACTCGGCAGCTGATGACAACCCGAAAATAATTTTGGAGATTGTTTTGAAATATGCAAGAAATGTTAGAATAATTCTGTGAAATTCTTCGTGGAGTAATTATAAAGTGCCATTTCCCTAGGTAGGTTATATTTTTCGTTAATATTAAATGGTTAGATCCTTACGAATTCATTTGCTGTTTTTTTTTGGGGGGGGGTTGTTTTTTTGTTCTGCATATGATGTCTTTCTTCTTTTAAATTTTCTGCTTAACTAGACGTTTCGATTCAACTTTTCATATTATTATTTTCTCGAGTCCTGAATGGCGTAATTTCCGAATTGAGCATTTTATTTACCGACCGGAAAAATCGGGATGCACCTTTAAGAATAATTCTGTTCAGCTTAGTTGACGATCGCTAATGTCCGAATCCTTAACGTTATACCGAATCGACCACAAATCTAGTCATGTAATTACGCAAAACACAGCAGCATGGTGGGTTAATAACACATCGACGCTTTTCAGTTTATTTTGAACCAATCTGAAATTAAAACTTTGATATTTTTTTGTAGCAAAAATAAATTGGCTTTCCAATTCTAAATGAAAAAGAAAAGTTTATCAGTCAAGATGCAATAACAAACACCAGTGGATTTGTATCTTGTATCTAACGACGATCAGAAAAATTCTCCACACGATTACACACGCACACGTGCAGACACATATCGAATACAAGTCCTATTTAGAATAGTGATGCTGTTAAGAATTTTTCAACTTTTCAAAATAAGAGTATCGTTTTAAATAAACATCCAGAAAGGAATTTCTATTATTATTCCTTGGGTAAAATAATTGTGCTGCAGAGAAAATTATTTGAAAATTAATAAACTTACTGTAATAAATAAAACGGGGAGGGGTGGGGGATTGGACTAAATAATTGAATAGTGCCGGTAAGTACTTTACTTACATTTGGGTTTGTATATAAGAGTGCACAAAAGCATATACGATTACTGGAAATTCCTTCAGTGAAATCTATCTCTCAAGATTGTGAAAATCATTCGTAAAGATCCTTAAGACAAAGATATTAAATTCGAAAAGTCACTGTAAAATGGCGGAATTACTCTGTATGCATGCGCTGGCACATTATCATAGGATCGGTGTAATATCTGTGCGCACCGTGAAAAAAAAAAAAAAAAAAAAAAAAAAAAAAAAACATTACACGCAAACAGTGCAGTCATCATGTTCCACACAACTTTAAACAAAAAGTTAGGAAGTCTCTATCAATACCGGAAAGAGCGATAATAGCTACCGGACTTAAAGCTATTTCCACGCGATAACGGAATTGCGAAAAAAGGGAGTGTAATTAGAAGTGAAATAGTTGTGACGAGGGAAACGTAAAGAGCAAACAAGAAAACTCAAGAAAAATGACAAAATCAAACGAAAGGACATGTAAAATGATGAAATGTAAAAAAAAAAAAGAAGATAAGACTGGAATGTTATCTTTAGTTTTATTACTTATTTCCCTCCTCTGATTTTTTAAAGTAGGTAAAAATTTGTATATACATTTTTTATTTTATTTATCTTGATGTTTAGTGTGTCCCAGACCTTACATAAAAAAGTAGGTAGATACTACGGCATTAATATATAAATATGATAGCTAATTTGGAAGGGAAGGTCTTAGTTGAAGCGACACAAGTTATGTTTTTAAATAGTTTCGTCAGATATGTTTGCCTGATATGTTTGTCATGCATGGCGTCCAACTGGTTCAGAAATGTCTAAGCTATCATCTATATAAAATCGCTTTCTCAATTCAGTAATTAAAAATGCCTTCAAGCGGATTAAATCTCTAGGTTTTAAAAAAAGACAACCCTTTATCAGATTATGTAAAGCTGGTGCTACACAATCGCAAAGACTTTTACCAAATAACAAAAATCACATGACTTGAAAACTTACAGAAGCAACAACAGTTAAAATAGGTTGCACATATAAATAGGAAAGAATTATGGTATATAGAGATAAAGGTTGGGCTAATACATAAGTAAAGACCAAGTTTACTTTCTTTAGTACCATTTTTATTATTGACCAGCAGCATGGCGTTGATTCAAAAATTGTACGACTCATACAGCAATCACTATTACTTGACTTAAAATATTTTTGCTCTTCCTTGCCTCTAAAGGAGTGCCCTTTGCCGTGCTGATGTTGCTACATGCCTTAATTCTTGCCTATCTCACACTGCGAATTTTTTCTAAGCTCAATACTAAACATTAAATCTGTTACGAAAGAAGAACTAAACAAAATGAACACAAAACGACCAGCTTTAAAAAAGGACTCATAACTGTAAAAACCAAATGAAAAAAGAATTTTAACAACAATAAACTTTTTCACACCTAACACAGTTCTGCGGAATCAGAATCAACGTCCAGTTTAAGCAAACGAATCAGCCAATTGGAGTAAAGTGCCATGCAAATTTAAATTTTTCCCACTTGTGACGAATGCAGCTATCGATTTTTTTTGCATGCTAGCATTCTAGTTAACATTCGTGTCAGTCAGCTGTTGGCTCTCACGCTGGCCAATAGAATCTTCCTGCCTAGTCGTGGCAGCCAGCTATAGGCTCTCACTCTGGCCAGTAAAAAATGGCCGCAAACTACATGAAAACTTCCGTAGAAACATGAAAAAATCGATTATTTCCACTATCGATGGGAGTTGGGAAATGCAAAGTTGGTCTTGGCCTTTCCACTAACTTGGAGCACGTGCATGTAAATTTTGGTGCAAATCCGTCGAAAATTGCGACCGTGCATTCGTTACACACACACACACACACACACACAGAGAAATCCATGTGGTTACAGTTGTTAAAGTGGGTGACTATCGTCTTAGTCCTTATGTGATTTAACCAATTTCCCCATTTCTTCTTGTTGCGCACGTTATTTTTTTTTTCTTCTTTTTATTTGGCCTGACACATCCGTGTTTTCCGTTTGATTTTTAGTAGGACGTGTTGTCGTTGTTTGAATTTTTTATGACGTTCACTGACCCACATAAGCTATGCCCGGGTTCTGTCAGTTATCGAGAATAGGAACAATAGAAGGAAAGGAAATGAAGTATGTGTATAAGAGAAGAGAGAGAGAAAGAGAGTTTTCTTTGTCACTTAGTAAAATGGAAAGTGTATACTTCCATATGATGTTACTACTACCTAATCCTACTACAGAATAATGATATAATCAAGATATTGATTTTTACACACAACCTTAAACAAAAGGTTAGGAAGGAAATTCCCATCAATGGTAGAAAGAGCTACAACAGTTAGTGAACATGAGAAATCTATTTTCGTACAATGATTTTAAGAAAAAGACTATGAAAATTTCAACCAAGAGCAACGCTCTCCGTACGATTAATGAATGCCAAATGCTTCCTACGTGTTTCTTTCACCGTTACCATTAGCATTTCTGGTTTTATTCCATCTACAAACAATAACTCCTGTTACTCACTAATTAAACAAAGCTTGTTCATAGAATCAAAAGGATTCATATTGAGTACATATGTTGTCCGTTAGTTCATCAGTCCTTCCGAGGTTAAGACTAAATGTTTTCCACGAAAGATAGGCTCTCCAGATCTAGGTTACGAGTTCAAGTCTAGAAAAAAACATTTTTATTGTTGATTTCCTAATACCTAACCTGTCAGCACTGTATATCTGATTTCTCAAATCAATGATTATAATGGTTTCGAGTAAATGAGCTCTGTAGGTGTGAGAGAGACCCGTCCTCCTACGAACCTTGTGGACTGGCGCTACAGAATCACAAACACAAAGAACGGTGCTAAATAGCAAAAACTGCTTCAGTTGAGAACTTTCAACAGCCTCAACAACTAAAATGGACATCACTCATAACTGGAAGAGAAAATAATGACATAATCAAGAAGATGATGATGTTCCACACAACTTTAAACAAAAAGTTAGGAAGGAAATCCCCATCAATACTGGAACAAACGACAACAGATACCGGAAATTTCCCCGTAGAAAATATTTTAATAATAGAAAGATTTTATAAATTTCAACAGAAATAAAATTCGTGTAAGATGCATCGGTTGAAGATTTGAATCAACCCACAACAAAGAAAAAGGCGAGAAAGGTGTTTAAATATAAAATATTTTTATTTTCGTCTTTTTATAACTAAATCTTTCTTATCGTGTACGAGTGTTAAAGTTTTTACAGTCCTTGTTTGTAGTTGTTTGTTAAGATGAAAAGAAAATGTGATTTCTTCGCATGTATATGTGTGAAAAAAAAAAGACATAAGGTTAGAAAGTGTGGAGGAAAGTGTAAGTGTCTGCTCAGTCAATGAATGAACAATGTTTCCTTATAAGGATACGGCTAATATAACAATTACCATTTATATCGGTCGAGGGGATTATGATAAAAAAGCTATAATTCTTCTCAATTACGTGTCAAGCTTTTTTGCTCTAAGTAATGTTTGACCGCTCACCGTCCCTCTTGGACTTTGTTGTGCCACCTATTCACATTAAATAGGTTATACGCTGTTCCCACCGCTTCCCTTACTTTCAGTATATCATGTGAGTGTTAAATTCTCTAGACAGTCTTTCTTCATTATGTGACCCAGAAATTTCAGTTTTCTCTTGCTGATTATAAGTATGTTTCCTTGCAGTATCTATTTTACTTAAGACTTCATATGCATTGTATTCTTGGCTTTCCTCGGTAGAATCACAGCTCACTCGCTTCAAGATTTTCTTCACTGCCATATACGAGAGCATATACATTACTGTTATGGTCCGGTTTCTTGTACCAACGGTGATAGTCCAAGGTAGAACCAATAAAGAAGAACTCGAACACGGATATGGAATAACACAGATATATTACAAACAGGAATATATACAGAGAAGTAGAAAGTGTTAGTACGAACAATCAGGTTTCGTAGTAATTGTCTGAACGCGTCTCTGTTTCGAACTGCCTCTGACTCGACTGACTGACTCGCTCGCTCTAAGTGACTGACTGACAGACTCCTGACGGACTTCACTCCAGACTTCAGGCTAAACTCTCTGCTTCCTCTTGAGGCGCAGTATTTATTACGTATGGAATAGTCCATTGTGTTATTAGTACTTTGCTTAGCATCTGGAAGTTATCGTTATTTCTGTTCGCCTTTGGATTTCTGTGTTACACTTTCTGTCGGGCGTACGGCCACATTACATTAAAACACCGGTTTTCATACGACCACCGCAGTTAAGCAACGTTGAACATGGTCAGTACCCAGCTGTGTGACCGCTTGAGAATACTAGTAAGCTTGGAGGTACGGTGATGGATAATGGCACGGAATTATTAATCGGAGAGGCTAGTTTCAATTCTCGTTGGGTTCGCTATATTCCCTTGCGTGCAAATACCCTTAAGAAAGTTATCAATCTGACTCTTCTCCTCTTAGCTATGGGTTAATTACTAAGAATTGTATCACTAAATCATTATTATCTCCAAAAATAATTCTTACTATCTAAAATTATATCCTGGCTTTAAATAACCTGCATAGGGTTGACAAGCCGCAAAAACAAACCAATTAATAAAAAACTATCCGTCATCTGATATGCACTACTAAGATAGATGAATTTCTGTACTTTGATTCTAACATCTCCAATATGTAGCTCACATATTATTTTCTCTCTTTTGCTAACGATCAAAACTAAAATGAATTTAAAAAAACTAGTAGTATGATACCCTGATGTTTATTTTGTTTAAATATGTTCGGTTAAATAAAACAGGCGAGGAATGTCTGTCAAGCTTTTGCCGAGTTCCTCCTCGTGTCAAATAAGTTGTTTCTAGTCAGGTGGAAACTTGTAAAAGAACTTGATGAAATTATGTGTCATGCTCCAAGTAATTTCGACTATCATTAGTTTTTTCTTTCTTTTTTTTTTTTTTTTTTTTTAAAGCAGGTAGTATGCCGGGAGATAGCCAACGTAGCGTTTATGTTAACGGTCCAAAGTATGAAATGAATGTGGGCTCACGTGCTGTGTCAGTGGAATAGATTTTAGCGTCACGTTTCAAAAATGACCATACAGTTTAAAGTGATTTTAACAAGTGCGCACTGTGATTGAAGCGAACTTTCGTGATCGTGGGTTGCCTTTCTTTGATGTAAAGAGAATCGAAAACTTTTAAACCATTTTTTTTTTTTTTTTGCTATTGCAGTGGCAGATTACTGTTGTATTGGCGACCAAAATCTGACAGATATACGAAAGGCCGGTGAGTGTGTGTTATATGTTTATTTATTGACTTTACTGAGACACGACTGGTTATTCTTCTCAGAAGAAATGTTCTGGCATGGCCAGGAGATGTTGAATTTTTTTCATCAATAGAAAAACGGTCTCCTACATGACAAGCGTATTAACATATATTACTTGCAAAATAGCTGTTTGTAGAGAAGTTTTATTAGTAAGCACAAGGGTAGAGTAAATATTAGTAACCACAAGGTTGAAAGTTTTACATTTTTTGGCCCATATGATATGTGGAATGAAGACGCAAATAAACAGCAAGACAAACATCAAATAACAAAAAATGATTTCTGGGTGGGAGGATTCGAGCATTCTTCCGGTTAATAAATTACTGCTTTGAAAATAAATATTTAACATTTGTCAACCAACGGATCGCGTTGCCACCGACAATAAAAACATGCTTCGGGATCCCTTTAAAGGGTGTATGAGCAAAGTCTCTAGAACAGACAAGCCAGTAAGGAAATAATGAACGACAGAAGACGGCAAGAATTCACGAATGACTGCTTAAATGAATTTCCCTCATTCATTCACCCGTCTTCGTGACACTTACACTTTCCTTTTCACTTTCTAACCTTACGTCTTTTTTCTCACACATAGACGTAAAGAAATCACATTTCTTTTCATCTTAACAAACAACTAGAAACAAGGCCTGTAAAAACTTTAACATTGGTACACGATAAGAAAAATTTAGTTGTAAAAAGACGAAAATAAAAATATTTTATATCTAAACACCTTTCTCGCCTTTTTCTTTGTTGTGGATTGATTCAAATCTGCAACAGATGCAGCTTAGACGGATTTTACTATCTGCAGGGTTTATATATATATATATATATATATATATATATATATATATATATATATATATATAGATAGATAGATAGATAGATAGATAGATTATAATTTATTTCTTTTAACTTTTTTATGTGACGGAAATAAATCTGTTAACATTAAAACAGTAATGTTTTTGTTATGGTTTTAATCGGATTTATTAAGTATATTACTATGATCAATTGTAAAATTAAAAATTATATTTTGTTGTGATCTTGACAATAAGATGATCGTGTTGTTCCATTCTTGACTGAAAATCAGCTTTTGCAATATGGGTTTTACGAGTCTTCTAACGCTAACAACAGGCACTAGATGTATTTTCTCAACATTCTAAGCTGTCAAGAAAGCAGAAAAAGGTACAAGGAAAATTCATTTTCGGCATACCTATAAATGTTTTCGTACTGACGATATTTTTGGACTCGGAATATTTCAGTCAAATATTTCCTCAGCTTTCGCCTAATGAAACTAAATATTTTGTTTTGACTATCAGTTGAATGAAAATTAAAAATAAAAGCAAAAATCATAGAAAGAAAAAAATAAAACATTTAAGAAAACAATATTTCAAGACGTGGAAGAAAAAGAGTAACAAACAAGGGATTTGTTTACCAAGATAAATACACCTTTATGAAAACATGCTCATCTCTTGTCTGGATTCGAGCGTTTCGATGTGGTCTAATGGTTAGCAAATTTGTCTCGCTCGATCAGTTACAATTGTGTAGTGAGATCGATTCTCACTGATTGCACCACACTTTCGGCCTTGTGCCACATCTAGTCTATATTTAGAAAATCGATATCTTTTTGTTTTAATTTTTCAAGCAATGATCCTCATCTTTCTTATTTCTAGCACATTTCCATTAATATTTTCTTTATCCTTTCTCTAGTTTACGTTACATCACTTGGGGATTTTTTCCAGCGGTTTTTTTGTTTTTGTTTTTTTGTTTTTTTTGTTTTTTGTAGTTGTTTTTACGGTTTATCAACACTTTGTGGTTTATTTAAAGCCGAGCCATATTTTTGATTGTAAGAATAATTCATTTTTGCGAGTGAATATTGCGTTAACAATGATTTTTTTCAAATACAAGTCCTACTATTTAGCCCATAGTTGAGGGAGGGGAGAATATGAAATCAAAGCTTTCCCAATGGTAATTGCGCGTAAGTGAATGCATGAATCCGACTGGAATTCGAACACTGTTCTCCGAGTTCTCATTCCGACATCACCTAAGAATGTAACATATATCTGAGTATTACTGGAGGACTTATTGACCGAAACTCTTTTGTCAGCTTTTATGGATAATCGGACTACAGACTAATAAGGTCAAATAATCGTTTAGCATTAACCAATATTTCCCAGTGATTCAATGTCCCGTCATTTTCTGCATCTATTTTTGCAAATTGAATACAATCTCTTTAACAGATCAATCCCGCTAATGAAATATTACATTTACCATCTTCAAATGACAGCGGCATTACATTGAACTGAAATAAAAGGAAACCCAATTTGTGGAGATTTCGTTCCTCAGGCAGCACAATCTAAAATACGCCAGACCCCACCCCAATAAGTGACTAAGTTGTAAGAAAATATAAAGATCGACTTCGTTTGTGCTCATACAATCAGAAATGCATGCATGGGAAAGGCCTTTACGTGTGTACAAGCAATGCTACTGTTTATTCACCAACACCAAGGCTCTCTCCTACTTTGTTTCTAATTTTCATTAATGACATTCCCGATGGCATCAGCTCTCAACTTAGTATCTATGCTGGTAACAACCATTTACATAGTAAGTCCGATCAGCTCGACGAGGGCAAATTGGTGGCCGATGTCAAAAAAGACCTTCAGTCTGTTGTTAGCTGGGGCAAAGGATGGCTTGTTAATTTTAACGCCTCCAAAATAAACTGTTCTCTATTAATCATTCGAGAGAACCTTTGGCCGATGCTAACCTCTAGGAGAGTGACTTCTCTGGCTAACGTTCTCGATTGACATGAAATGGAAAGACTATATTGAATCCATTGCTAAATAAGTTTGTTCACTGTGGTTCGTGCTAGACAATTTTTCTCTCCAAAATCTATTTTACATCTATATAAGTCTAACATTCGTCCATGCTTAGAATATTGCTGCCACGTATGGTCAGGAGCGCCTGCATTTTACCTAAAGATCCTTGATAAAAGACAAAGAAAAATCAGCAATATTATTGGTCCTGACCTGGTGTCTCGGTTTCAGCCACTTTCACACTGCCGTAACGTTGCCTCCCTCTGCCTTTTCTATAAATACTTTCATGGTAATTGTTTAGATGAGCTCTTAACTATAGTAGCTAGACGTTTTTAATTTAAGCACAGTACTAAACTAGCGATGAGGTCTTATCGATAAGCTGGCGAGATGTAACGGTAAGTTCTATGCTAACAGTTTCTTTTCTCGCACTTCTTTTCCAATTTCATGCTTTCCAGCCAACTTTGATCTCCGAAAAATACAAGGAATATCAATATCCATCTACTATCCTCCTGATTACTCTTTTTCTGTACTCACACATTACTAATTCTTCCACTTGTGTTTTAGTGGCTTTCCTTCCTTGCTTTGGGATGAACTTTTTTAAAACACACACACAAACACACAATGAGGGAATAAAAACTTTGTAATTTGGTAAAATAGAAGAGCGAATATTATGGTCGGTCTTCCAGAATTTTCTTGGATCCCATGGCCACTGCTGCGGACAACAGGCTTTATCTTTAGCCTTTTCCTCTTACAACAACAACTAGGTGCTGTCTGCGGGACAAATTCACGGGTACTAGAGTTGTTTCCGTACCCTGAAAAGCTAGAAGCCAGGAATCAAAAATCATATTTTAGGAATCAACGACTTAATATTGTATCGTAACTTGAGTCTATATCAACAATATAATTTCTGTTCATTTTTTAGATACCATTTCCACTCAGTCCGTCGACGATAATGATTCTCCACAGATTTTTTTTATTATTATCTGGATATTATCATGCATTTTGCTAAATATGCTGGAGTGTTATCTGCTGCCTTCACTATGGTTAATAATTCAGAATTTTCTAACTCTTAGACTTGTTGCCACCCAAAGCTAAAAAGCCCAATCTAACCTGATATTTAACCCTTAGCTGGGGATAGCGTGTAGATACGGATTCATACTTTCCTAAGGGTAGTTATGCGGAAGTGAACGCAACAGACTAACCCGGAATTTGAACTCGGCTCACAGGTTCCACTTTCAGCATCGATATCCGTTGCACTACCCAAACATTCATTAGTGGGTCTAATACACTGCATTTATTAATACTGGACATGCATTTCCCCTACACGCAAGCCGCTATTGGCCCTCTGGCAGGCCGCTGATGGATGGCAACGCCAGTGGTCCTCTGGTGACAGCCACTGGCAAGCCACCGTGGGGGGGGGGCTCTAGCAGTCCGCCAGTGGTAACATTGCCGAGACGAACACGCCGGCGGTCCGACAGCGGGTCACCAGCGGTAAATGCTAGTGGCATGCCACCCAGTGGCAGAATGGCGACTTGCGTGTAGGCGCGATCATTTAATACTTTCAAAGAATCATAATACTGTTTGAATATAATTAAAATAGACATTAAAGACAGAAATCGTGTTGCTAAGATTTATTCTCCACCGCACAATAATAGATGGAAGGCCAAGGTCGAATTATTTGGTCGGTCAACGAGAAAATAACCAAAATCATCGGTTACTGGTGCAGACCTATGACCTACCTTCTGAGTACAATTAGGGGGTATACTCTAGAACAGATCGTTATAAACTGCGATCCGCGGTTACATGCCGTCCGTTTCGCTTTCTGAATGATATGCCTAATTTCATGAGAAAAATAACAGTTATTCAAATTTTGTTTCGTTTGGTTCTCACTTATTCACTCACATTTTCTCATACATAACCATATACATAAACGATGTTTTTTGAATTTTGTAACTTTCCGTTCAAGGTAGCGTTTTCATCATTTTAAACCATTGTCAATTTTCACTAAGGAAGATCATACGTGCAAATATCATTCGCTTTAGAAACAAATACGAAACAAAGCAGATGCAACAGGGTGTGTTAATCTCTGTCATCTGCGATAATATTATACCAAGACTTGAATTTTTAATTAATGAGTAATCACCCCCCCCCAAAAAAAAAAACAATCGACCTTACACTATTTCTAATATAAATACTTACACACGTGGTTTTCTGTAGTGAAAATGACCGAGGCATCTTCAACGAAAAATTACCGTGATCTTTTTAGTAGTACGGCTCGCCTTATAATTAGCTAAATCTGATGCAGCTCACTAGTCGGAAAAGGTTGACCATGCCTGCTCTAGAAAGATATGTTTCCGGTCACTAGGTTTTAATTAAATATTACTTTCAAGCGAGGAAAACAATGAGAATCTTGGTACAGAATCAAATGTGGTAACGGGAAGAATTTGTTCCGCATATTCATGCAAATGTGATGCGGCTGGTTTCCTTGAAAATCAGCATTCAGAATCTTGGCATTTACGTGCGCTCAAAAGTCAACCGCTGGTGGAAAAGAAAGGTAATCACCCAAATCACTAAGTGTAAACTTGTTCGTGATGATGTCATCAAAAAGAAAATTGTTTTGCCATTTATTTTTGTTTAAGAAACTCTCATTATAAACATACATAACAAATTTACGTGTTTGCTCTTAATATTAGTTCAATTAGGCTAAATCGTGAGACAAGCTCGAAGGGGCAAAGTGATTTTACCGGCCTGAATTTTCAAAAAACTTGAATTTTAACAAATCCATGCCTTTTCGGGGTGTGCACAAAAAGATACGTGGAAAGTTCTCGACCGGATCAAATGTTGGATTCCTATAACGATTCCTGATGTTTGAAAAGTAGGGCGGGAGTGAGACTAAGGCAAGAAATTTAGTTTGATGTAATGAGTACGTAACATTAAACTTGTTTCTCTTTATTCAAACACTGATATTGTTAAATCAATAGAATTTAATTTTAATAGCGAAAAGTTAATTTTGATTACCTTTAACTATATATGTGTGTGTGTATGCGTGTGTGTGCGTGTGTGTGACACTATTTAGCTATGGTAATTGGCCAAATAATTAACCATAGAAATTAAAACAGAAAATAGACATTCTTAAAGCGAAAAAGAGCTTTCTCGAAAGACAGACTGATCGATGAAAAAAAAAAGATTTTAATTCTATGTACGAAAAAAAGATACTTTTCACAAAAGACAGTAAAAGCCGTGGAAGAAGCCACGTGTGAGGTCTTGTCAAGTTGATTTATGTCTCGCCGAAAAGAAAGGCAAATATGAAGATTTCGGCCAAAACACGTGCCGGTCATAAAAATTTCGGCTTGATACGATCGCAGATACAGGACAGGGAGAATCAATGTTAATTATCTTTCCAAGATATCGTTTATTTTTTTTCTTGGATACAGGTGAAGAGAAGCAATGTGGCAATTATAAAATTTTGGCATTGTCTCGATATAGGTGAGAGGATTGTTATCATTTACTTTACCAACAGACGGTAAGACGTTGAATAGCAATGTGGCAATTGTAAAATTTTGGCATGAGATAGAAAATAGAGTGAAAAATTGAGATTTGGCGAGATAAAAGAATTTAACTTCTTAACAAGTGAAGGATTCCATTATAAAGCTAATTTAACGTAAGGACCATTGACAGTAATTGATGAGTCGGTAAAGAGTGCTGGCTAAGTGACTTTTGGGGGGGGCCAGGAAAAAGTGAAGATATGATAGAAATTTAAATGGCAATGTGGAATTCGTAAAAACTTTGGCCGATGGGAAAGGAGAATTTTGTAAACAAAAATTCTAGATTATGATTTTAGCCACATTAGTCGGAGGTGAATGGATGAGAAAGGCGGAGAAGTTGCTAACGCCCACTGAAGGGATTGGTATGAGATATCAATGTGAGAGAAAAAGAGTCTAGGAGAATAACACTCCTCCGACCTTCCCTCACGGACGACGGAGAACCCCGCCGAAATGGATTAAGTGATTAATTTTCCAAAAATGGGAAGTAATAAATTTCCTGGTTTGACAACAAAGAGATTTCTTGTTAAAAATCGAGATTTACCGAGAACCCCTGGCCGCGGCTGGCCCACAACGGGTCTTGGTTGGAATCCATATAAACGAACGTCCTGTGGTCGTTCGGCAGTTAGTTCCAGTTGAGTTCGAGTTAAGTTGCAGTTGGAGTCAGAGCTAACCAGAGTGTTGCCTCGCAGAAGCTGACCGAGAGATTCCACGACCTCCGACTTCGTCTATCCTACCAATAGCAAGTTATAGTGATGAACGGAGCCAAGCCAAGCCAACACCTAAAAACTAAACCAGTTGACTTAGAGGGCCAGAACTTGCCTAATAAACATAAAAGTGTCACATTTAGTAGGAAACGGGCTAGGAGAAAAACACACTCTTTTTTTCTTCTTTGCGCTCGTGCGATACCACATTAAATCTGGACTCAGCTAACACTACGGCCCCATGCCTGATTGATCTCGTCTACCTAAGATCAAAGTCACAACGTGGGTATATTAGACTTGAGATTGAAGCAGTTGCTCCAGTAACCAGACGTTGCAAGTGAGCTGGGAACGATAGAGTTGGTATTGAACCGGTGCAGTTGGTGAAGCCGTTAACGTCGACGACCAGACTTCGACCCTAGACGGGCCATTGTCCCTTATTGATATCCTAACCAGGGAATTTCGCCGAGTAGCGACGACCACCGATCGACCGGGACACAGACTGATGGCAGCGACAAAGAATCAACCCCAAAACGCCGGTAAAAGAAACATTACAGCTTCGCGCCGCGACAGAGAGTTGACCACGGGCCAACGGCTGGTGTCTCATATATATATATATATATATATATATATATATATATATATATATATATATATATATATATATATATATATATATATATACCCAAGTATATGATTGGTATATTCGGAATAAATTCCAGTAACAAAAAAAAATACTATTCTTAAAAGAGTACAATACAGAGTACAGCAAACAGCAAATATAATTATTTATTCGAAAATTATAACAAATATGTTATAAAATCACTTAACATATTTATGTTATAACTTTCGAATAAATAATTATATATATATATATATATATATATATATATATATATATATCGTCCGGTTCACATTCCTCGCCGGTCTTTTGAACAGTAGTAGAGGTTTATCTCTTGTTTCCTGTTTAGGATTAGGTTTCCAGTGTCTTCTAAATTCTTTTTCATTCTCTTTCACTAAACCATCGCGTCTTAGTGGCGTTATCGGCTTGCTTGGAGTCAAATGATTAATTATAGATACATTATAAGATCAAATGCAGATCTAATATGCATCGGAATCCGATATGATGATACGATAAAGAACAAATAGGAAATGTATATCAATCTAATATGATTCACTTCTGTTAAAGCTTTGTCAGTGATTGAGAGGAAACAGAGAAAAAGACAGAACTTTCGTATTTTCAATTTTGTTTCGATCAGCTTTTATTGGTCAGTCACGTACCACGCGCATTAAAAACGTGGGTAATTCTATATGCATGTTAGTTTATAAAAGTTCGAGTATGTCAGTCAGAAAAACAGTTCCCCCACACCCAAAAAATCAGCGGAATGCGCCGAATGACCGCACAAATGGGAAGACATTAGAAGTCCTCTTATTAGACAGACACACATAATTAGGAATACATATTAACATCCGTTGGCCGTTTAGACATGCTAGGATTTTTACAAACATACACACATAATCAACGGTTTAATGCACGTGATATGTGACTGATCAGTAAGAAATGACCAAACAAAATTGAAAATAACAAAGTTCTGCCTTTTTCTCTGTTTTCTCTCAATCTCTGACAAAGCTTTAATAAAAATAAAACATGTTAGATTGATATACGTTTCCTATTTGTTCTTTATCTTATCATATATATATATATATATATATATATATATATATATATATATATATATTACTAAATACACTTATTAACTCTCATCAAGCACTATATTATTAACACCAGTACTCAATGAGCGATATCTTATACATACACACACACACACACACGCACATACATATATATATATATATATATATATATATATATATATATATATATATATATATTTCCACTTTCAGTTTTTAGTTTGTGTGTGTGCGTGCATATATATATATATATATATATATGTAAGTATGTATGTATATATATATATATATATATATATATATATAAGTATGTACATACATATATATATATATATATATATATATATATATATACACACACACACACAAGGTGGGTTGTATCCGGAATGTATACAACCATTTTGAATGTCTAGAAAACCGGTAATACAACAATACAACTTTGATGGAACTTATCAGAGGAAAATCTATTGCGCATGCGTGAAAAGACTCTCACCCATACTCAGTCGGTAGTCAGGCGCAACTAACTGAGATTATTTATTTGTTGATAGACACTCGAAAAGGTTTCTGCCCATTCTTCACGATTTCTTTTTTATTCATTTTTATTTATTATTTATTTTTCTTTTATTTCTTTCTCTTTAGGTTTCCTTTTCTTGTTCTTTTCTTCTTTTTTTTCTTTATTTTTATTTTTATTTTTCTTTATTTTTTTTTATTTTTTTTTTTTTTTGCAGTACATAGCAACATTCGGATTTGTGCACTCCACCACACAACAAATTTGTCTCCTTGCAATTTCAGTTTGTTTTTTTGTTTTTTTTTTTTCCGATGCTAAAATTGCCATTTTTACGAAAACTAAAATCGTGATTGAAAATACAATTCAAAACACGAATGTGATTAACGGTTAAGGAGATTGCGTTGAGAGTGTTGATAGTAATCCCGGAAGTGAATTTTGTAGTGTGTGAAATCCCAAGTGGAGAATTTTGAAACGGACTCAGGCGCCATTGCTCTAGGAAACCGAATTTCTGTTAATATTAAATAGATGGATCCTTTCTTAAGAAGCTACGAACTCATTTAATGTTCTAAAGTTGTACTATTATCTTCTTTTTCATTTTCCTCTTGACTACACATTATAATTCAACGCTTTTTTTCTATAAAGACCTCAATGTCAAAATCCCAATTGACTATTATTTTGTCATCCGACAAAATCTACATACAGTTTTGCAGCACATACAGAGCATATATATATATATATATATATATATATATATATATATATATATATATATATATATATATATTAAATAATTACGGAAGAGACAACCTTAAGATTCAATGGCTATAAATTATTTCCCCAGAAAATATATTTTTCCTGGTTCATCAGGTCACATCTCTAGTTACAAAAGAATTAGGTTTCTTTTATTTTTAATACAAATTTTTGGGTGATAGTTTTAGACTGAGTTAACAGAGGTGGTGGGAGGACTATGGGGTGGTCTATCTTGGAAATGGAAAGTAGGGATAAGGTTGTTTTTAAAGTATCTTTAATAATGTACTTAGGTTCAAGTGTACTCAGTTAAGAGGCCAGACAATTTGACCTCTTAAATAAATTTTTAGACAAGAAGACAAAAGAAGAAAAACATACATATAAACATATATACACACAACTATATACACACAGACACATATATATACATACACATATATAAAACACACACACAACAGACAAAAAAGATTAATAATATCACACATCTACACAGATAAACATATACATAAATATAAACATATACACACACCTACATATATATACATATATACACACATACATATACACACACATACATATACACACATACACATATAAATATATGCATGTACATACACATACATATATATACCTACTCATATACACACATACATACACATATATATATATATATATATATATATATATATATATATTAAATAAATATACTCTCATACACATATACATACACACAATCATATATATATATATATATATATATATATGAAAATATTTACACATAAATTGTTTAACCTAAGTCCTTAATCCGACATATAAGAATTAGATATTTTTCGGTGTCTTGATAATTTAAAATCCCGTATTTTCCATGGGAAAGTCTCAAAAAATGTTTAGGTAGAGCTTGTTATTTTGAACCGGCTTTTATGTTTGCATTTGAAGATGATTTCATTAAGGTGATTCAGTAATTCATCAGGTCTATTGTATTTGATTATTAATATTTCACATCTTTCTCTAAAGTTTTTAGGAGTTCTAGCCCTAGAAATAATTTTCATTTCAGCTACAGAGTGAAGCCGTTTTCTTTCATATTCCAATAACATTTAGATAGTGCTGTTTGAGTCTTGAGAAATTCGTTTTTGAAGGAATGACGATGATTATAAACGCGTTGTTTCCAATCCCCAGCGGATATTCCAATATAAATCTTTTTCTGGTTTATATTTTCTTTGGGGAAAATTGTGGCTCATAAACTGCATTTTCTGTCAAACACAATCCTCCCACTAGCACTCAGTTTGGTGCAAAAATAATGTCGTTTTCTCACATATGTTACTTTTATATATGATTTCTGAATTAATTCATTGATATATATAGCCATGTTATATATAATTTTGAAGCGCGTTTTTCGCTCTATCGAATCGTGTTATTCGTTACCGTTCTCAATCTCTTCATTCATTTTTTTTCAGGCTTTTCGACAGCATGGACAAAATTCAAATCCGCACGATTTTCTTGTTCCAGTTCAAACTAGGCCGAAAAGCTGCCGAGACAGCTCGTGATATCAATGATGCGTTTGGCCCAGGAACCACTAACGAACGTGTGGCACAACGGTGGTTCAAGAAATTTCGTAATGGTGACGAGAGCCTCGAAGATGAAGACGGTTGCGTCCGGCCGACTGCGGTTGATAACGAACATTTGAAAGCCTTAATTGAAGCCGATCCTTGCAAAACCACACGAGAAGTTGCTGTTGAACTCGAGGTCGACCACTCAACAGTCGTACGCCATTTAAAGCAAATAGGGAAGTCAAAAAAGTTGGATAAATGGGTGCCGCATGAATTGAACGATAATCAAAAAAATCGCCATTTTGAGGTGTCTTCTGCGCAACAAAAACGACCCATTTCTCGAGCGGATTGTGACGTGTGATGAGAAGTGGATCCTCTACGACAACCGGCGAGGTTCGGCACAGTGGTTGGATGCCGGAGAAGCTCCACAACACTTCCTAAAGCCGAAATTGCACCAAAAAAAGGTTATGGTGACTGTTTGGTGGTCTGCAGCCGATCTCATCTATCACAGCTTCTTGAATCCCGGCGAAACGATTATGGCGGAGAAGTACTGCCGACAAATTGACGAAATGCACCAGAAGCTCCAACGTATGTGCCCGAGATTGGTCAATATGAAGGGACCAATTCTCCTCGCCCGCATGTTGCTCAACTGACCCTGCAGAAGCTAAACGAATTGGGCTACGAGACTCTGCCTCATCCGCCATATTCACCGGACCTCTCTCCCACCGATTATCACTTTTTCAAGCATCTCGACCACTTCCTGCGCGAAAAATGCTTCAAAAGACGAGATGATGCCGAATCGGCCTTCAATGACTTCCTCGCTTCCAGAACTCCGGATTTCTATCCTAATGGGATAAATAAACTTGTTTCTCGTTGGCAAAAATGTGTCGATTCTAATGGTTCTTATTTCGATTAATAAAGTTTATTATGATCTTTTGAAGTTGAACGTCAAAAAACGACATTATTTTTGCACTAACCTAATAACAATTACAGCTAGAAGCATTTCCTTGTATTTGATTCAGATGAAATTCTTTAATCAGATTATTATTGTGAGAATTTATAATTTTTTTCCATATTGTTTACACATGAATAGCTAACTTTCAAGTTCATTTTATTAAAGATTTTTATGTATGTTATTATTAAAGTGATTCTCTATTAATTTTAAGAAGAATTTTCCTATGTTAATGCTAGATAATTTGCAGAATGGGGGTGGTTGAACCATATAATCTATTTTTGGATTTATTTGATGTAATTTCAGTCGTTTTTTCTTGATAATTTAATGTTTTCTGGACTTTGCTCTTTTTAAGGGCTTGATTGTATTTAAGTTTGTTTTCATTGAATATTTTGTAAGTAGAAGAGAGTTTGTTTAATCTGGTGTTGACTGTGTTGGGAATCTGTTTTATAACTGATTTGGGGTGGTTCGAGTTGACGTTGATGTATAAGGGGGATTGGTTTTCTTTTTGGAAGGTGTTATTGGAGAGATTAAAAGTAACACCTAGGAAATTAATGATTTTTAAATTAGATGAAATATCAATTTTAAAATCTAAAAATTGGAAGGCCTTAATGACTTTTAGAAGTTAGACGACCATTACTATTACAAAAAGCAATGAGTCCATCATCTCTGTATAGCCCTACACTTTTGGGGTCCAAGAATCTACTTAGGGTATCTAAAATATATATCCACACTAAATCTGCTATTTGGGCAGAATCAAAAGCCTCATGGTAACATCGAAATTTCCATTATCTTTTTTAACCCACGGGGAGTCATTAAATATTAAAATAGATTGTCTGGAAGCCATTATATTTTTTAATTCGTCATCGGTAATGCTTATATAACGTTTTGCAAAATTTAAACTATCTTCTAGTATATTCTCAGAAATGGAGGGGTAGAAATCTATTATATCAATTTGAATAAATGAAGCTTTAGACTTAGCATTTGTATCCTGGAAGCATTTAATGGTATCGGAGGAATCTTTCCAAAGATTTACGCGGTATTTTTCTAGTATAGATGTGTTTATTTTCTTAAGGATATTTTTGGAAATTAGACCTAATTCAGATTCGGAGGGTTTTATTAAGCGGGATTGCAGATTATTTTTAAAAATTGGGTTTATGGGCCTTAAAAGGTTGGTAGGCATTTTTCATACCCATTCTATCTGCAATTTCATATTTAAAGGCGAATTTAGCAGTTTCTTTATTTATGGAAGATAGGGAATTGCTGTTTCTGTCTTTCTTATAGGAGATTATATACATATATATATATATATAAGTTAGTTATGTGCCATGCGTGATGCACGCTTAGGCGATAATATATCTTTTGATAAGGCAGATTTTTCCCCGCAGTAGGTTTACTAGTTGCCATCCAATATAGAACTATAGTTCTATATGGCCTGCCCTTCTATTTACCCATAGCTAGGAGAAAAGAAGAGTTAGCACGTAAGTGAATGTAATGGATCTGACTGGAATTTGAACTCGGCTCGCCGATTTCTCAATCCGAACCGGTATTACTCCACCGTGTTTCCTATATGCATGTTTTCTATTTGTGTTTTATCTTATATATATATATATATATATATATATATATATATATATATATATATATATATATATATATATATATATATATATATATATATATATATATATATATATATATATATATATATGTGTGTGTGTGTGTGTGTGTCTGTGTTGCTGTTGTTACTATTGTTATTGTTGTAATGTATATGGGCACGGACATATTGAAGTTGTGTACCGAGGTCGACTTCAGTTTGATTGTTCATGTCATCACTTTGCACAGGCGCCTTTAGAGAAAGCATGGATCAGCCTTATCTTTTCATTGTTAAAATTATCAGCTATCTTAACAAAAGTGTCTCTCTGTTGGCATAATGCATGGTTTAGCAGAGAAATGGTTCCGTTTTTATTTTAAAGATAAATTTAACGATTCCCTTCCGACTGTGTTCTATATTTAAATGAAAAGGAACTTAAAGCTTCCATTTTTTATACTATAATTATTCAAAGAAAGAAGGAAAGAAAGGTAGAAAGATGTATAGAAAGAACGAAATAAAAAAAGGGTTCTGTTTATTTGTAACAATTTTGATCTTTGTGTATAAATCTGTATCATTCCACATACTCTTTATACCGTAAAGATTAATTTCTTTTCAGAGTAAAATTATATAACGACAATCTCTAGGATGAGTGGACAGAATAACTTTATATTCCACATTCAACTCTTGCAATTTACTCAGACTCGAATACCAATGGCTTCACGAAATTTCAGCTTTGGTGTTAATGGCTGTAATTAAGTTTAGACACACTGCTCAATCTCGAACAATTTATGGTGTTACTATAGTATATCTACCGTCCATTTTCTACTATAGTATATCTACTATCCATTTTATACTATGCTATGATATTTACCAAATGTTGGAAGTATGAAATATGTTAGGGTTAAGGGTTAGGGTTAGGATTAAAGGCAGTAACAGTAAAATGGTTATGTATTAGAAATTATTAACATTTTTTATACAAAAATAGTGATTTTAATATTTCCAAAATATAACGTCAACAACATAAAACACACCTATCACAGCCTCTAGCAATTATGTCCACACATATATGTATATGCATAAAAGCAGAGTATCATCTACCATGTATTCAACTGTGAAAGCAGAATAACATATATCATATTACTATTACTTCAAAGCTCCCAAGAACATTAAATTTCGATATTAAATGACGCATAAGTTGTTAAACAAACAAATCAAATCAAATCAAATCTCCTATAACAAAGCCAGAAGCCCTGTCTACTCTGCTAAACTAGAAGAGGGGGAAGAGATCGAGTCATACATTTCCAGGTATGTCTTCGCGAAAGAGAACGCTGCAGCCTCGATTTGAATTTGAAATCAGCACAACAATTCGGCTTTCCATGCCGATAAACATTAAGCTACGCGCACATCCTCTTTGCATTTGTTAAGATTCTAATTAATGTCCCACTCTACATATACCCTGTGCTCTTTTGCTTCATTCGATTTTCTTAAAATGAGACAAATATTTGATGATGGTCAGAGAATTCAGCGAGCGAAATGCAACAAAAATGAAAGAATTAAAATATGTTCTCAAAAGCTCCGACAAAGAAGTGATCTTTGGATAAAAAAAAAACCCTGTTCCACAACAGAGCTTTATTCAGAATTTTTTTTTAAAAGATGGTCAGAATCATCTGGCATGTTTCTGACCTTCTTCCGAGTTTTGAAGTTGGACATTTCTTTGATTGCTAAAAGCTTTTAGGCACGAGAAAAGATATACAGAGTGCAATGGAAAAATTGTCGTCTAAATTATGCAAAAATTAAAATAACACTGACATCTTATTTTAACAGAAATATTTACCAAAATTACACATAAATATCTTGACGTACTAAAGAGTAAATTTACTCAATAAAAACAGCCATTGGCTTCAGCTAGGGCCTCCAAACGACTTCCGAATTTCCTGTTTGTGTGGCATGGTGCAGAGTGCTCTTGCCAGACAGGGTCTTTCAGAAGACACCCTCTTGACCAGGACAGCACTACATCCTCAAGGCACTTCATGCAGGCCTTCGTATTGAGTCGGAGTTATTTTCTTATCAGAACAATCAGAGTGAATTTTAAAAGCTGCCGTATCTTCATAATCACCATTAGACTTCTCCAACTCTTTCAGAATTCTCTGCAATTTGCTCAGATTGACAGCTAAACAGCCTGAAATGTTTATATTTACAGCTCCTGGCGCGGCGAATGCCAAGCAGTGCAGCATGCCTTTTTCAAATTTCTGGCGGAGTGAATTGCGCCATGGTGCTCTTTTTTCTCAAAGACAGTGTCCAACTGACGCTACTATACTGTGCAGTGGACAAAATCAAAAACAAACAACGCGCATGCACGAAATAAAAAAATAAAATGGCGACAATGTACCCATCGCATCCGATGTGTGTATAATATATATATATATATATATATATATATATATATATATATATATAGTGAGTGGCGACAGTCTGCTTCATGCGTAAACTCTATCTTCCGGCCATGAAGATTGCATTTAAGCATGGGTGTCGCCGCTGAGTTTTGATTTCAATGTCCACTTTTACATTTACATAGGCTCTATCCTTGATATTGACCATTTTATCCCATAAATATACCATACATTAAAATTATATTTTATCAAAAATATATATATATATATATATATATATATATATATATATATATATATATATATATATATATATAGGTGGCGTCATTTTTTGACCGGAGTGAGAGACAGGCCCAATGTGGAAAAAACAATGAGGAATAGTCTGCTGGATTTGAAATCCACTTCAAAGACACTATTTAATATCAAACACTGCCGAAGGCTTCAGGAGCAACCGAAAATTTTGTGATTTCCTAAAAACTTTATTGTTTCCATATGTCAGCTAAATAAAAAATATACAAATATCTCTGTCTTTACTTTATATATATATATATATATATATATATATATAAAACAAATTTTGATATGGTTCTCAATAGAGATGATTAGAAAGTAGGCCAGGCGAGACGGCACCTCCGAGATCATAAGTTATCTGACGAGTTATAAACGATTCATCAGACATATTTTAAGGAGAATTTTTTTTTTCTTTTTGCTTCTTCGTGAAAGGGATTGCTTTCTGGTTGTTACATGACTGCGTTTGGACAATCAAATAGGTGATGATCTAACATCATAGCTCTTTGGGTCATTGTAAAAAATATCGTAATCTAAAAATCGACATGCCTTCATAAGCTTATTCAATTTGTTTGTTTTATTATTTCTATAAATAACCAGAAATAATGAAAAAGCGAAATTTTACTTCTACTTTTATTTGTACCACTTGTTAAGCAACTTTTGAGAAATTTTCAATCAGCTGATTTAATTTAAATTTCAATTAGATTACTTTTATTTTATTTTATTTCTTTCAGAGGACATTTACAATTTTGCCGGGAATTGGGAAACGGGCCATTTACATTTACTGAAACAAGCCAGCAACTAAACATTTCTATGATGAAAATATTATAAGGCACGATTAAGATCGTAGTTTCTGGTTAATAATATTGTAAAGAAAACATTGGTACAAAAAAATAGTGAAGAAAAGATTTAATCACGTGAAAGACATGGATACAAAAATAGCGAATACCATAGTTCAGTGCGACAATTCGTACGACTCAATGCTACGAATTGCGGCTCATTTTGCAACCCCTTGTTCCATATCGGAGTTAACTCCTCCTTAATTACCTAATTGGTCACTAGGGCACGCTCTCCCTACATTATAAATACTGGGCGATTTCTTACCTCTTTTTACTTTGCATTTCAGCGGACACATTTAAAAGATGCGATCTCTCGCAGAAATTCGCGTTTTGCCCACTTGTGGGAAAACGTCATCAAACACACATACACGTACGTACGAACATTCATCAAAATACGAACTCTTTACGTTCACGCACAAACACAAACGTTAATGTCTTTGTCCATTGTAAATCTTGTTGTTTAATATATATACTTGTAAATATATATATATATATATATATATATATGTGTGTGTGTGTGTGTGTGTGTATGTCGGTCTTGTTTGTTTTCTTTACATATCTTTGGTTGAACTCAACTTGAGTTCGCTATATTCTTGTAGTGGAATTTTTAATATTCTATCAGGAGTTACACACGTGTTCCTAATTTGACAACAGGTAAACCCACGGTCCGCTACAAGCAGACGTCCTACTCATAGTGAATGTACTAGTCTATGTTCAACAATTAGTGTAGAGAAGGTCGGTCGTCTTTCTACACAGCCGAAAACTTTCTCAATCAAAATAACAGCCATAGTTTTTATTACACGGGGAATTAAATAGCAAATTAACAGGTACGCGTTACATTGCCTGAGGATATTTTGTTACAAATTACAATTTTACAATAATTACGTTTATTGGGTTTGGTTTGTTCATTTGTTCGTTCATACATTCGCCCATTCGTGCATTTAGTGTGATTGTGTGTCAAAATATTTTATGTCCTTTTAGATAATGAAGAAGATGAGAATTTTGGCTGAACTTTTAAGTCTTCAATTTCTCCAGTAAACAAACAGTTCCTGCTGGAGATGCTTGGAAATTCACACACAAATTTCAGCATATACAAACTTATAGATTTATGCAGAAAAAAGTAATATATAAATACTCCTTAAATTTAAATATATTTACGTATATTTGAAGTTTAAACCTTTGAGCCCTGCGTTCCTGAACAATTTTAACCCTTCTGCGTGAGCTCCTGAGTCAGAATTCGCAAATAATTGGTATGTAATGTTTCACGGGAGAGATAAAAATAGTTACGTTTACCCACCGTTCAACCAGTGGTTGAGCATTGAGTCATTTTTCTCTGGCATTGTTCAACCGGTGGCTGGGCATTACGTATCTCCGGTAAAGCGGTGGTCAGGACTAAAAGGATTAAGTTAACTTAATACTTACTAAACTTAATAACTAACACATTACAGAATATTAACAGTTACAAAAACAGTTTTATAACAGACGACAGCCTACAAAATGTCGTTATTTGATAAGAGGCTTTAAAATAAGTAGTCTAATGAAGTCTGGTATAAAATAATTTTACGATTGATATTTTATTTAATGTTTATTTTGTTTTCCTATTTTTTAGCAGATGTGTGGAAAGACTGGATATTTCAGATAGAGCCTATGGCTTGGTTATATATATATATATATATATATATATATATATATATATATATATATATATATATATATATATTCTAATTTATTTGTACTAATTAATGCTATAAACGTTATTTTTATTGAGTACACGCGTTTGAGTTGTTACCTCTATTTTATTTTATTAAACAATGAAATTAATTAAAACCGGCATAAATTGAGAAGTCCTACGAAAAGAAAACAGGGGTAACAACTTAGACACTTGTACCCACTCAAAATAACATTTATAGAAATAAGAAATAATGTCGGAGGAAAAATCCTTTCAAAAAATCACCCTTGTTTACATTTCGTGTACAATGCTGAAATTAGCAGATGTAGATTCGTAGACGTCTCAATGAGAAAAACATGTTATAATGACAAAAGTACGCAGGTGTAGGCTTTAAGAAAGCTTTATTCAACTGAGAATTCAAGTTTCGCGTATAGTGTCATTTTATAGTCCAATTAAACAGAAATAGCTCTCTCAAAGAGGAGAGTACCAAAACAAGGGGCAATCACTCTTGATTATTCATAACATGTCTTCTTTAGCAGGTTATTCTGACTCTGTCCTGTCTGTTGGCTCCGTGACCGAACAGGTAGAGACACCCTTCGATTTAGGAAGTAGTTTTCCTTAAGTACAAAAGGGATGCAGTTTCGATTCCTGTCGAAGGCAGAATTTTTATTTAGTAGGACTTCTCAGTTTAGGCCGGTTGTTATTCATTTCACTGTTTAATAAAATAAAAAAAATGCAGGGGCAACAACTCAAACATGTGTACCCATTAAAGCCAACGTTTATAGAAATAAGTAATCATGTCGAATTGCTAGACTATAAAAGTTGTTCAATTTAAATTAGTTATGTTTCTACAAGTTATTTATATTTCTTCTAATTTATACAACACTGGTTGTATAAATTATGAGAAATATATAACGACAGATAATTAAATATTGATACTATCACCAGCGCAAATAAACTGTTGTATACCCAGAATAATTTCATTATCTACTTGGTTTTGTGTAAATAGGTTCTATCATATACAAGAGGACTTACAATCAAATTCCAAGGATAAAGCATGCTTTTTTGCTTTCCATCGCCCTGGCTGATGCTAACTTTGTGGAAATCTCTTCTGGCGTCTTGCTTCCCTGTCAACTACGATCTTCAAAAATTTAAATGCAATGTTAATTGCCATTCGTTGTCTCCTTGAATCGTGTTCTTTTATTGTCCTCCCTCCTCAGTAACGTTTACTCATTTTCTTTCATGCTTAGTATCCCACCCCGCGCGTCTTAGTGGCTTTATCTCCTTGCTTAGGGTGAAATATTTTTTTTTTTTAAATAAACCTTTCACAAACCTGCAGGAATGTCCAAATCATACAATAGATCATTCAAGATGTCAGGGACAGGACTGATCCATATTATGCCACGTGGTACTTAATATTGGGAGAACTCGTCGAAATACTTGACTGTTGAAGATTAAAAGCCGAGATCATGAGGGCGATACGAAAGCAGATACAACTTGAAGCAGAGTTCACAGTAGTGGTACTGCAGACGAGTGTGGTCTTTTTCATTGTAGTACCACGTTATTGAGATTTCACGATTTACAGATGAGAAAGATGAAGTACCCTTTGCTCTGTCGATCGTCTCAGCTCTTTCGAATCACCAGGCCCAGTGGTACCAAGACTTCACAATAAAGCATGACCAATACTAATCCTCAGTCCCTCTCCCCTGAACTTGTCGCCTGGAAACGAAAAACAATTTTTCCAAACAAAAATTGCTGCATCAGCCATCAAAGTTAAAAATAAACCTTTTTTTTTTTTAAACGACATAAGTGAAATGATCCTAATTACCTGCGTCCTGAGTATGACGATAAACTACGTCCAACAACAAGGCTTCAAATAATGTTTTCGGAAAAATAATGTTGCCAGCTATACGTTTTTGAAACAATAATGTTGCCAGCTATACGTTTTTTGGAAAAAATAATGTTGCCAGCTATACGTTTTTTGGAAAAAATAATGTTGCCAGCTATATGTTTTTTGGAAAAATAATGTTGCCAGCTATATGTTTGATAGTACTGTATATTTAATATGTGTATATATATATACCTTAATTTGGCATTAAATGACCCACAGTGGTTGATATGCCATAAAACGCAACCAACCAACCAACCAACCTAATTATCTATACCTATTCACGAGTTATCAATTAATGCTCTGTATATAACGTGCACTGACCATTCACTAAATATGGTTGTTGCTGACAGTGTCAAGTCATCTACTAAATCAGTGACATTTTTCTGTGTTCAAAATCTTTTTCATCCACGAAACGCTGGAGTATTTTAAAGCGAAATGTCCAATTTTCAGTGAAATCTCCACCAGAAACACGTTGAGAAAATCGAATCAACTGTATCCAGCCACTTCCATAATACTTGGCAGATGTTTTGAAGGCCTTTTAACAATAGGAAGACTTACAATAGAAAAGGATGAAAAACGATCACTGAAGCTAGTTTATTAATAACGCAAATCGCATCATGATGTTTCATTTTGTCAACACTTGGTATGTCTTCTTTTTTAAATTAGCAAAACTAACAAAACGATCCAATCTGATGGTATCTCATTGAATGCCATGGAAAATGAAATCAAGATAATTTAAAAGATTTTAGAAAACTAACACGCGAATGGATACACTAGTGCTGTCACAAATGCTCGGGAAATTACGGATGACCTAAAAATTGTTTGGTATCCCCACAATTCGTATTGGAAGAAAGAAAATGTTTAGCTATGACGCTAAGAATGAAAACGCTAACTTCCGAGCCGAAGACCAGTTCAAGAGTGATCTCATTCTGCTGATGGTGGGTTACGTTTCTCGATATACAGATTGAGTCGTTTTCAACATATGCATGATCGTACTGCTGTTTTCGTTTTATCTTTACACAAGAGAATCTCATTAGTACATTCAGAGAAAACAGCCTTCTGACCAAGTTTCAGAATTTTAAGGAAAAAATGGGAGATATCGATCCTTTTGAAATGGAGATGAACTTCAAAAGTTTTGTTTTTTTGTTTTTTTCGCCCAGAAAAATGGAAAATAATTAAAAAAAATATGGAAAATAAAGGCAGCTTGAAAACGGCCTGGGAATTTCAGAGCAATATTTGTTTGCGAATATTAACGTGCCCTGTAACAGCTGTAGGTATTGAATGAAGTTTCAACAACCTGAAATTTATTAAAACATTTCACAAATGATAGATGATAGATTATTTTCGTTAACTATATCCCGAATTGAAAATGCATATCTGCTGACTCTGAAAAATGATCACCTTATTGATGCTTTTGCTGATAGAAGACCATATCAGAAAACTTCTTATAATCAATATATGTAGTTACTGATAAGGCATGTAGGTACTATATTGCATATGATAAACATCATGCCAAGCTATATAACTTCATTGTAATAATGTACAATACATGCTATATCTGCCAAAAACATGTTTACATGTGGAATAATGCACTAAGAATTAGTCCATTTTTGATAACTTAAACCTGACGTATGTCATTTTAGTTCATATAAAATTTGATTTTATAACTCTTGTCCGAAAGATGTCCCTTCTGCGTCATTCACTACTGCAACCACCACGGTTCATTATTTGATACAGCACGCACAATATACATATGCGGCACAAAGTTTATTGTGCGTCTTACGATTAAAATCACCGGAGATAAGCTTCCAAATAACCGCGTCCCACTCGGAATCCGTTGGGGCGATGGATTTCTTTTTAAAGTTTTAAGGAAAAGGCTTAAAGCAAACAGGGGAGCGCGGGAACAAAATTTGGGTGACGTAGAAAAAACGTTAATATTTTGCTCTCGTTTATAATACACAGCCGTAATTTTTTTTAAGTTTAATCATTTTATCAAAAGAGCATTTTTATACGAATGTTTACGATATATGCGCACCATGATGGTCCAGAAAAATTTTGAACCGACTTGCACTGTACATCACAGCAGGGGTATATTTAGAATGTGTACCGCTCGAGACACTTCTTGAGTTTGCCACCCCACAAAAAAAGCATATTGAATAGTGACTCTCTCTCTCTTTCTCTCTCTCTCTCTCTCTCTATATATATATATATATATACAATTTATTAAAAAATTATAACATAAATATGTTATAAAATCACTAAAAATATAGCCATTTTGTTTCAATACATCTGGTGTTTTATGAAGTAATAAGACACCAGAAGTGTTGATTTTATAACATATTTATGTTATAATTTTCGAATAAATTATATTTGCTCTACTCTATATTGAGCATACTTTTATGAATAGTATTTTTGTGGGTTATTGGAATTTATTCCGTATACACCAATCTTATGCTTGCGTATATATATATATATATATATATATATATATATATATATATATATATATATATATATACTAGTTTGTGTATCATTATAATATTACTTTCACATATTCAAACATAGTATGCTTTAAATAAACACCAAATATACTTAAACTTTATCAGTAGCAAAAAAAGCGAAAACGGTATACAGGGGAAAAATGTGTAAAATCTAGGACCATCTTTATTTCTGAAATGAAAAATACAACTTTCTACAAAGTAACTTTTCTTGCTTTTTTGTTGTCAAATTCTACATTGTGTTAGTCATCATCAAAAACTATTTCATCTGTAAATTGTCGCTCTATACACAGTATGGCAAGATTTCTCTGCCACAAGAAGCTCATGGTAATTCTTGATCAGTTTTTGTTTCGAAAAACTTCTCTCGCAGGTAGCAACACTTGTGAGAAAAATCAGTATTACTATATTTGGAATCGAGTTCCCAAGGTTATACTTTTGAATAAACTGCAAATGTTCAAGGAGGCCCTTCTTTCCACGTCTGTATTCCATCTTTAATAGCAACAACAGTAAAGCTGAAGTTTTTTTTTTCTCCCAACTAGGAACTCCTCTTTATCAATGTCGTCATGACACTCATATTTATCATCCAAAATATTCAGTGGAGTAAGGAAGGCATATTTCTCAGCAAGTTCATTGTCAGAAGCGCTTTCGGTAAGTTCATTAGCCATTTTCAAACCCTTCGTTGTTAGTATGTTTGCTCTGTTCATGTTTTCAGTCTTATTGTTAAGTAGTAGTAGTAGTAGTAATTATAAGCTGGCTTGGTGGAACTATTGATGCTATGTTCTGATGCCCTTAAAAGACCATCAACACGTTCTGTTCGTTCTCAAATAGAGTAAGGGTGAACTTGGCTTAAGCCGGTTATTATCAATTGCTTCAATTATCTAAAGACGTACTTTACAATTACATGTTCTTAGAATGACACTGTCACCTAAAAAATTTTTCTTGTGGTGGTTGTTTTTGGGTTTTTGGTATTTTTTTTAAATCGTACCGAGATCGCTTAAGCGGTTTGTCAATCTTCGACTTAATAACGTCGACGTGAGATCAATGTAGTTATTCTGTTTATTGTGTAGTTAGAGTTTTGTACCCAGCAGCGAAATTGATAATGTACATAAGTTGTCTGAAGTTTGGATTTGATAGACGTGCTGTTATTAATAATTATGAAGTTGTCAGATTTGAATTTTCTAAATTATATTGTACATTTTATACTTTTTTCTATCGTCTACGGATGAAATGTATTGTTTTATGACACTTAGTTTGGTTTAGTTTATTTTGTTTTACGGCATATTAACCTCAATAGGTTATTTAATGCCGACCAGATTTTTAGAATAGATTCGTATGAATAGAATATGCATTTGCTTTAGATTGGTTTGGTTTATTTTGTTTTACGACATATCAACCTCAATGGGTTATTGATGTGGGGTCAAAGTCGGGACCACAGAAGGAAAACGCGGAACACGGATTAGATGTAAGAAAGATATATTAACAACAGATTACAGAGATAGTGTAAGCGGAGATTACTATATGTTAGTGACCAATACTGGTAGTCGTACGCGGCTCTCACTGTCTCTCTGTCTCTCTCTGTAGAGTGTTGTGTCGCATACTTAATATAGACCTGGAAGAGTCTATTGTGTAGGTAGTTCCGGTCTCACAATACCCACCTTCCAAGAGTTTTCTTTTTGAAAAGGAGAGAAAAAATAAAACTGTTAATACTTTTTACTCTTGGGATTTTCGTCGAGCGATTGAGTAACTTTCCTTTTCCTTCCTGAGCGTCGCACTTCAGGAGAGACTTGGGGCATGTCGAGATAGAAGTGATCGAAAATTACGTCGATGTGCTCTTCACAGTTATTTTGTAGTATAGACTGGCAGACCTTTTTTAGAACCAAAAATTGTAATTAGAGGTTTATGGTCCGTCTGCAGTATGAACCGTCTACCATGTAGATATCTGTGAAACTTTGTCACAGCGAATATTAACCCTAGAGCCTCTTTCTCTATTTGGGAATAATGTTTCTCAGCTGGAAGTAGAAATCTTGATGCGTGAGCCACAGTTTTTCGCGAACCATCGCAAGCACCAATGACGTACGAGCTTGCATCATTTGCGACTATGATGTCGATACTAGGGTCGTAATGGGTGAGGGAGAGGTCTGAAGTAAGAGTTTTCTTGATCTTCTCGAATTCGTCTTGGCATTCCGGGGTCCATGACCATAGTTTGTCCTTTTTATAAAAGTTGGTTGCGAGGCCCTCTCAAATTTTGGATGTTCTTAATGAACCCTTGGTAAAAGTTAGCTAGGCCTCGGAAGCTTTGTAACGCTTGAACGTTATCTGAGGCCGCCATGTTTCTGATCGCGTTGGCTCTTTCTGGATCCGGCCGACGACCATCTTTATTTATGATGTGCCCTAAGTATTTAATCGCTGGTAAGAAAAAGTCACACTTTCCCTCCTTACCCTTAAATCCGAATTATTCTATCTTTTCGAATACGTTTATTATATGGTTCCGGTGCTCTGCCGTAGTTTTACTAGTAACCAGTATATCATTCAAATATGCTGTTGCGTAGTCAAGGTCGCCCAGCATGGCGTCCATGACCTACTGGAAAATTGCAGGCGCAACCTTTACCCCAAAAGCCAGCCTGTTGTATTTGTACAACCCTCTATAGGTGTTTATGCAGAGCAATTTGGAACTTTTTTTCTTCCACCTCTATCTGAAGGTATGCGTCCGAGAGGTCGATTTTAGAAAACATTTTTCCACCATTGAGTTTATTGAATATTTCTTCAGGGCTTGGGAGAGGATAGTGGTGATCTTGCAAGGCATCGTTTAAACCTATGGAAAAATCTGCGCATACTCGTATTTGATTGGACTTCTTTTTACGTAGACCATAGGTGCTGCCCACTCGCTGAAATCTGTTTTTGACAGAATACCTGCTTGTTCGAGTCTATCTAACTCTTTGTTGATTTGCTCTAGAGCAGCGAAAGGGACATTCCGTTTCTTTTTGAATACTGGTTGTGCACCGTCCTTCACCTTGAACTTAGCTTTCATTTTAGTACATTTCCTAAGGCCGCCAGAAAAAAACCTGGTGAAATTATTGTTTGAATTCCTTTTTGAGATTTACCAAATTGGACGTTGTACTTTGTATCTTGCGACAAAATGTACTCACTGGGCAATCCCAAAGATTGAATTTTTCTATCCAATCTGTTCCAAATAAGTTATCTGAAGTTTTCAATACATAGGCTTTGAGCTTTTTGGTAACTCCATTTAGTGTTACTGTAAGTATTACCTCGCCTAAAATGTTAATCTTTTCGCTAGTTACGGATTTTGCTGTTTTATCCGTTTTTTATAAGGTTGGCTAGTTTAATTTTCGCCAAGTACGCCAGTTAATGGTTGAATGATCGGAACCCGAGTCAAGCTGGAATTTAATGGACTTATTGAAAATATCCACAGTTACATATTTTCTTAAATTCCTATCGACAATATTGTCAGATTGAGCTTGCCTAATTTTATTTTTGGGTTTTCTCGTTCTGTTGGCGTACCAGCACGAGGTTAAAGTATGCCCACTTTTATTGCAATTTTTGCAATATTTTTTGTTCTTAACTGGACAGAATTTCATCCAATGCCATTTACCACAATGGTAACATGGTCCGGGCGGTTTTTTTAACCTATTTGTGTTTTGGTTACTGCGGAATTTAGGACATGAGATTTGCCTTTTGTCTTTTTGAGGGGAATAGAAGGTAGACTCGCTTCTGATTTTATTAATCAGAGTCACACCTGATTCCTCGATAGTGTTTGAGTCACGCTTTACAAATATTACTCTTTGACAGTTCTCTGACGGCTTTTGGAGAGTCAATCCTTGTTCGTTCTTAAGGTTGGTCAGTACCCGTCGTCTGACTTTGGCGTCTTCTGCTGATACTAGACCTTGTGCGAAAATTAAGCAATTAAAATCATCGGCAGTCAGTTCGGCTAGTTTAAAATCATTACAGAGCTTGTTTACCGATGCTGCAAACGTTAGAAAATCTTGCTGGTTGTCTTTGACTGTGTTCAGACATTTCCAACGTTTGTGGAACAAAGGTTGTGTTAGGCCCGAATAGGAGCTTAATAGTCTCTGAAAAATTTAAGTCAGTCGTTTTCTTGGGTAGTATGAAGTCTACGAACTTACTATGTTCTGTAGTTCCCAGTTTTCTCAATAGTAGACGTACCTTTTTTTTTACTGGGTCATTGTTCACAGTCTACGTTGAAAATATCTTCGTAGCGCCTGTAAAATGCCTCGGACGTTTTGCCGTTCTCTAGTACGTATTCAAAGGTTTCCATTGAATTGTAGATTGTACTCTGGGAGAATATGGTATATTTTTCAGAGTTTGAGCCTTTTAATGCATTTACGAGTAATTCTTTAAGTTTTTTCTGTTGTAGTTCAGCATTCTGAAGCGTAATTTTTTGGAATTCCATTTGTTGTTTATGTAATTCCAAAAATAGTTGTCTTTCTTCTGATTTTTGTTGCTGATCCAAATTTACATTTAGCATTTGGGCAATTACTTTTTGAAAATCTTCCATATTTAGGCAGACAAATGACAGCGATTTTTTTGTTGCTTTGAAACCCCGTGTACCAAGGGGAGGTACACAAAAAAATCTTGGATTTTTTTTTTTTTTTCTTTTACAAAAAAAAAAAATATGGACAGACAAATAGTTAAACTAAACTAATTATGTGTTTAGCTTTTTTGCAATTCCGTGGTTCCGTTAATTGTATAAATTTTCACTACAGTTATGTATTTTTTTTTTATAGAGATACAAAAAGAAGAAAACTCACCTCAGTGAATTTGAGGGGAAAATAATTTTATGCCCGAGTTCAACTCAGTTACATCAAAAAATTTTAGTTTTTTTTCGAAAGCTTGAGTACAATGGTAAGTACTTCTGCTCTTGTGTTGTCTGCTTGTTTTACGAACAAACTGTTTTTTCCCGTGTGTGGGTGTGTAAGAAATCGTTCTCGTATTGTTATGGACAGACTTTAATATTCTGTAGATGTCGAATCGCTAGTTCGTCACTGATGTTTGGTATTGGAATATATTTTTTTTTTATATGTAGACGCTGGATGTTGCGTTTAAATCGCTAATGTATTAATACCAGCTTAATTTCTCGTTCAACACTACTGTGGGAACGCGTGGAGTTTGTGTATTATTCGAGTACTCTGTCGCTATTGATATGGTGAGAACAAAATTCTCGAATCTTTCTGTCGCCACTGTTGTGGGACTGGCAAGGTATTGCGGTTTTTCGACGTGAATGCGTTTGTCGAATTCTTCGTCGACACAGATGTGGAACTGGTAAGGTATTGAGGTTTCGCCGTGAGTGCGTTTCTCGAATCCTCGTCGCCACTGACGTGGGGTCAAAGTCCGGACCACAGAATGAAAACACGGATTAGATGTAAGAAAGATATATT
>OZ010584.1:89763865-89931365 GCA_963932145.1 Acanthosepion lycidas
GTTCCATCTCAGGTCAGCAGTCAACGTGAGACCGAGCAGACGCAGGGAGTTGCTCTCAAGAAGTTGACTATCAGACATTCTAATGGGGGGCAGGGAAGGATCTCTATGGTGATTAATAGAGAGTAGTTTAGTTTTTGAGGCGTTAAAGTTGACCAGCCAATTCTTGCCTCAATTAACAACCGATTGGAGGTCTGTTTCAAGACGCATGGCCAGGTTAGTTTTGTCACCGACACTAGATTTGTTTTTGAGGCAGGAGTAAATTGTAGTGTCGTCCGCGTAGATGCCAACTTGTATATATATATATATATATATGTGTGTGTGTGTGTGTGTGTGTGTGTGTGTGTGTGTGTGTGTGTGTGTGTGTGTGTGTGTGTGTGAAAGTTTGTCATTTACTGTCTGATGTTACCTTCCTGCATCTCGAGTCCAGAGTTTCGCAGACCGCCCACTCTTCAGGGGTATCATTAATTGACTACTTATATTTCTTTATTCATCTTTTTATGTACTTATCATTGGTGCATGTCTTTTTCCGTGTTGTTTGTGTTCGTGTGCGTGCTTGCGCGCGTTTTGTTTTGTTTTTCCATTTTACATTCACTCCTTAGCTTTTTCTCTCTCTTTTTTTTTCCCTTTCCTCTTTTCTTTCAATTGTAGCCATTTCAATGATTCCCGGTATGTTCTCTAGATAAGCAACTGTTTTTAATTTTTGTGTGTTCTAGTCTTTTAGGCTAGGAAAGTTGTTATTTATATTATTTACATTGTTCGGGCTGTTGTCATTATATTTGTTGCCATATTCAAGACGTTTCGTCTGTTGTACGGTTCGACCTTCTTCAGGTGAATAGAATTTCGAACTGAACCCTTTATTTCGTCCATTGGAGTAGTTCGACGTGTCGAAATTCTAAATATATATATATATATATATATATAATATATATATATATATATATATATCTTGGCTATTATATCGTTTTTTTTATTTGATTTGGTGACGTCTTATGTATTAATTATAGGAGGCTAGGTTTATAATTAAATTTGCATTTATCATTGAATTTATGTGCATATTACTGTATATATACGCTTGTGAATATGCACACGCGCACATTCATGCATGTACGTATATAGGTATACACGCGTGTACATATATACACATATAAACGAGGCTTCTGATTGGGAAATTGGACGTTTTTGAGGAACGTGGAACCTTATCTTAATCATTGTTATTCCCAGGTCTAACCTGACCGGGGGTGGTAACATATGTTAGGGTCCCAGCTATGGGCAAATAGTAACCCCCCCCCCAAACAAAAACAAAACTTTTTGGAAGTATAAAATTACAATTTTATATTAAAAATACCAGCAATACATATTATATAAAATAATTAATAACAGTACATATTTATAATAAAATTACCAATATATCTTTAATGACCAGCAATACATTTTATAGTAGAATTATCAACAATACATTTTATAGCAAAATTGATAACAATGCATTTTATCTGCAGTTGGCGTCATACAATTTCGTTCAAAATGCATTTAGTTGAAGCCATAAGTATTCAAAATATTTAGATTTTGGCATTAAATAATTCACAGACGTTGATATGCTGCTAGATAAAATCAATGAATTATTTTTCTTTTGTATTCTTTATTTCTTTCCTTGTCATTTGGTACCACTTGTCTTCTTTCCTTCTCCAACTTCTGATACTTCTTCCAGAATCATAAAAAAATTCCTGAAAAATTTCGAGAGGCAAAACGAATTGATTTATCTTTCGTTTGACCAATTTTTGTCTTGTTTTATTTTTTCATAATTGAAACAAATCGTTTGCAACTACCCCCCCCCAACTACAGGTAGCCCCAAGTTTGTAATCAAGGTAATCGAATGTTGCATTAAGTCTGTGGATTGATATGACAAAATTCTTTCAAATAAATTACAAATGTTCTATAAATATCTGATTGACGTCTCTCAAGGTTGGCCTTGGTGGCAACTGTCTATAAAAGTTACTTTCTGGGCATGTAAATTAATTATGGAATGGTGTTTTTCCCACTTCCTCATTCATCAACTTTCTACTTTGCCGTCCACTATGTTCTACCAGTTACGAAAAATTTTGTCGTCGAGACATCTGCTAATAGAACAGAACGCAGGGAAAGGTTGATTTATGATTTAAAAAGAAAAATGAGCAGAATTATGCTGAGGATACTATGGAAGGAACGCGTGAGCAATAAAGATGTTTTAAGGAAAATGGAAGAAAAAAGGACAATTACAATTAATTCAGAAAGAGACAGTTCAAATTTCTGGGACTCATGATGAGAAAAAAAGGACTTGGAGAATTTGAAATCCACAGGACATATTGAAGAAAAGAGGAGCTGGGAGACGCACCAAATAACCTATCTGATGAGCTTGTGTACATGAATGTCAGAATAGGTACTAGAAGGAATAACGAAAAACAAACATTGCTAAGAGCTACGAAAGATAAGAAGTTGTGGAAAGACACAATCGCCTGATGGGATACAGCACATAAAATAAGAATACTGGATATAATTTTATTGGAAGTGGATTAGAAGGTCAAGTTTTAGAGACTCGTAAACTAAGACAAGACTTATCTACCGACTCAAAGTTTACAGATATAAATCCGTTTGTAAGGCTTTAGATTGAGATTGTTAACTGATATGTTTTCAAATATGTTACATAAAAACATTAATTCTAGACGTCAACTTCATATTAATATTTTCTTTCTTTACGGGGGTGATTACGTGACATAATCTAATCTGAAATTGTTTGATAATGTACATTAGATTTGGTTTGGTTTGTTTACGTCATATCAACCTCAATGGGTTATTTAATGCCGGCAAAATTTTTATTGCTGGTAATAATTTTTTTTCAAAAATGTGTTGCTGCTAATGTTTTTTTTTTTTTGTTTTTTTTTTCAAAAAATGTATTGCTGGTAATATTTTTTTTTCAAAAATGTATTGCTGCTAATGTTTTTGTTTTTTTCAAAAAATGCATTTCTGGTAATATATTTTTTTACAAAAATGTATTGCTGGTAATATTTTCTCCTTCAAAAATCTATTTCTGGTAATATTTTTTTTTCAAAATCTATCGCTGGTAAAAAAATTTAAAAAAAAACGTATGTATAGCTGGTAATTTTTTTTTCGAAAATATATTGCTGGTAATATTTTTTCCTTCAAAAATCTATTTCTGGTACTATTTTTTCAAAAAAATGTATAGCTGGTAATATTTTTTTTCAAAAATGTATAGCTGGTAATAATGTATTGCTGGTAACAATTGTTACAAATTATTTCTGCCATTAAAATTTTTACCGCAGATTAGTGTTTAAATATTTCCCCATAGCTGGGACCCTAACAGTTGCTACCACCCCGGGTCAGGGTGGACCTGGGAATACCAGCAATGAAGAGGTGATTCCACGCTCCTCAAAACCTCCTGATCTGAGGACTTGCTGTCGGACTTAGTTTATCGTCTTACCCAGGAGGCGAATGTAGTCCATTGTCATACCCACGACAGATGTGCATTAGATAATTTTGCGGTATAGAAAGGGATTTTTTAAAATTTTAAGTAAATAAACATATTGAATGATTTTATGTGTAGCTTATTTGATTTTAGATACATTTATATTATTGTAATATTTAAAATTCCTGACAGGCATAATTATCTATAACAAAATAATTGTTGACGATTAAGATTTGATAAGAATGAACAAATTATAAAGATACAAATTATAGCGAACACATTATTAAAATATATCCTATTAATTAATTTCAGACAAAATAAAACCCTCTTTTTATTGAAAATCATTAATAGGATATTGTGTCCATGCTGAGTGGATACGAATTTAAAAGTTAATTTAACACTGTATTTAAAACAAGTTTCAGCTTTTAATATATATAATTATTAAGTTAGAAAATTTATACACTTCAAGGAACATACTTCAATAACTGCACCGAACATTTTTCTTTTATAACTTTCGCGGGTGTTCTTGAGTTCACTACTACGTCCGTGCGTCATGTATAGATAAAAGGTAACGTATAAAGTAACAGTCCGAGTAAAAGTCTGAGTTTAAGGCGTAAGAGGAGTCATTAAAAAATCTATTTGTGCCTCGTATATTTTCTGTCGTACGAAAACTGTCTTGATCAGAAGAAATTGGACTAAAAAGTTATTTAATTTTTTTGTAAATATCTTCTCAACAATTTATTGATTATAAAAACTTGTAATTGCAGTTAATCAGCTTTTTTTTTTATTTTCCTTTTTCTTTTCGGGTGAATGAAATATTTTTACAAGGCCAAATTTTTATCCTTCAACCGTCCATAAATCTATTATTTCAATTTAGCCAATATCCACTTAGAAAAAGTTCCTTTGGGAACGTAAACAACGTCCCCATCACGACTTCCACGGACCACTACGGAAGTCGTTTACTTGAAGACCGTCCTCTACCATCAGTAATTTCCTTCTCGAAACGACGTCCCTTCAGCTACTAAACTTAAATAATATCTATTAATGACTAGCAGTAGAGCCCGGCGTTGCCCGGGGATGTAACAGTAAGAGATAGATCAAGTATCGGCCATCATAAAGACTGAAAAATAAAATTGACAAAGATTATTGTTTAAGGTTGACGGACACGCATGTCTTAATTAGTTTTTTTTTTACGAATTGTTCAAACACAAACTCAAACAAAAACATTGTTTTCAATCGTTATGAGTCTACCGATTGAATAGAATTTTATTATAAACAATTGTCTTGTAAATGGAATTTTTAAAGCATTCTGAATGTAAAAATAAAGAAAAAAGTGTGCAAGACAATAAGAAACACTACCTGCCAAAAAAAAGAGAAGTTTTGTTGAAATCGGTTGAAAAATGTAGGAAATCCGATCCCATATATAAACGAACACACACACACACACACGCACACACACACAAACAACCTGGGTTTTAAGTATAACTCGATATGAGTTGTCCCCCTTTCTTTCTCGCGACAGCGATGCCTCTTAATCGTGTTTTCAAATTGATTTCATGCAAAAACAATTGTGTTTTTCCAATTTTGTCGCTGTCAGAACCACCGCAAGCTAATTTTACGTAGTCCTGTGAAGTTTTGTTGAAATCGGTTGAAAAATGTAGGAAATCCGATCCAATATATAAACGAACAGACACACACACACAACCTGGGTTTTATAATAAGTATGATGATATTAGTTCTTAGTTTCTTGTATATGTTTTTATTTACGCCTCCAACGTGATATTCGCTAGAAAAGTATTTCACGGCGTATCAACTCTGGAACTCAGCTGCCAGTGATAGAGTTGTTACACATTCCAAGTCGTGTATTATTTTCTATAAATCTCGACTCCTATTCTGGTTCGATATTGTTTTTTTCTTCGTTTCATCATTTTCTCCGCTCTCTTCTTTTCTCGTGGCTTCAAATTCTGGTGTTTTGATCTTATTGCAAACTGGATTTTGATACTTTCTATAATGTTGATGTGTTTTCTTCGATTATTTTCCCGTATTTCTGTCTTTTAAAATCATCAGGAGCCCATGCCATATGTGTTGTCAGCTTATTGAGTGACAACCTAATTTTCTTTTGCCGCTTTTATAAATAAACAAAAGTGAACATTTTCATTTAATAGAAAAATGTCTGCTGCTGTTACTCTACTCCCAGTTTTTTTGTTTGGTTCTTACGAATAAACCGAATTAAAAAAAAAAAAAACACTTTCTTTTGTTTCTTGTTGAACACAGGTAAAATACACAGGAACAAATATATATATATATATATATATATATATATATATATATATATATATATATATATATATATATATATATATGAGCTCATGTAACAGCGTTTCCCCTTACGATTAATTAATTTGAACTTTTTAAAACTTTTATTCTACAATCTACATTTAACCTCATCACTTGATAAGACACCAGAGGTGTTGAAACAAAATGGCTATTTTTGTAGTGATTTTATAACATATTCATGTTATAATTTTTAAAGAAATAATTATATTCGCTCTACTCTGTATTGAGCACTCTTTTAAGAATAGTAATTGTTGGTTATTGGAATTTATTCCGTATACACCAATCATATACTTGTATATATATATATATATTAACAAGCATCGAACTCAATTGTATTTATTGCAGATATTTCTATATTAAGTAGTAATAATCGATTTCTTGTGAGAAAAGAACGCTGTGAACAGGCTTCAGGCTTAGGATAATTGTGTATTTCTGAATGACACCAGTGGATAGTGTTCCAACACATATATAAAACCAGATTTTTTTATTGCTAATTGTCAAGACTGTCCTCACTTAAATTGGCGCAAAACACTCTTCCTACCCCTAATTATCTCTATTTGGCCTAATGTCATACTAAGATTATTTTAATAAATAATTTTAAAAAGGGGTACATTAAATTTTGTTTAGTTCCTATTTTGACTCAGAGCGCTTGTGATTGTTCACTGAGGTTTCTATAGATAAAACCGTCGGGTTATTTTTAACAATCTCTCATTGAAACAAACAATTTTGATTATCAACGCTTTCTTCGGTTTTGTGTAATTTTTCATTAGATGGACCCATACGTTCATATACGTATTTTTATAATATACCACAGTGATTAGAACAAGAATTTTCAACACGGTACATTAATGAACTGTTTAATTAATAAACTGCTCTTATTTTAGAATGAACTGATATTTTAGTTTAGCCTTCGTTATTTTAAAATTTGTTCAGGTTAATTTTTCCAAACATATATTGAATAAGTAAAAAGAAATACTTTGATGAAAAACTTCACTGACACAAAAAATATGATACCATAAATTTGTTATTAGGTTGGGTAAAAAATAATGTCGTTTTCTCACATATTAACATACGAAATATTTGTGTGTACGTGTGTTAGTATAAACGCAAAGATAAACCTTCTCACACACAATGTCCAATGTCCAGTCTTTCTCAAGAAGAGACAGTTTTGAGATGATGGAACAGATTGTAAATAAGACTGCTTACAATCCTGAGAAAGGAATATCATCTATTTTGCTTTGTCTCATTAATAGATATCTTACGATTTGCTATTGGCATGTTACATTAGTTCATGAAAGAGGAAATTGAAGAGTAAACACTTAGGAAAGCCTCTGTCTCACGTCTGCATTACGTATAGGAAGTGCGTCGATGGGAATTAAAATTTTCACACCCACAAAGAGAATACTGATACTGATAGTGGTGTTCAGAGAACGCAAGTCGAGGTGTGATGCGTCGGTAGTGCTTCTTTGTTGCTCATATGAAGATTCCTACACTCGTAGACGAGGTCTGAGCGGCTACATAGTACAATCGTACGCCAAGATCGTCAACGATTAGGGCAGCAATGACAGATCACATGACGTTCACATCTAAGATCAGAACAAATGTGACCCCTGACGTCGCAGCACAGAACTTTGGAATCGTTTCCTTTCAGCAGGATAAGCAACGTCCCCAAGAAGCCAAACCCCACTTACACCAGAACACTTTCATGCATGTATCCAGCGGTTTTAGGAGAGGGTCAGCTGGGGGGGGGAAGTCGAATGGTGCACTATTGTGTTCCGAGATGAGAGAAAATTATGTTTTCACGCAAGTGGTGATCCTTTCAGTATGCGATGTAAGCCTGGGGCATTAAATAATTCAGAATGTATTTGCTTACGACATAGACGTTCAGCCGTTGGTATCATGGTATCGGGTACCATGTTACAGCTGTTTCTGCCTTTTAGCGTTTATAGAAGAAACATTGAATGTTTATACTTCGAAAATTGTTTATTCCGCTCTGTTGATCTTCCTGCAACAGGAAGTCGATGTCCTATTACAAGAGGAAAATTCTCACCCACATACTCATACTACCTACTATACGCTATAAAATGCACGGAAATTTTCCTTAGTCCTGGTTATGACGATAAACTACATCCGGCAGCATAGCCTCTGACCGGGAGATTGAAGGTTTTGAGGAGCGTCGAACAACCTTAATTGCTGTTGTTCTCAGGTCTACTCTGAATCGGAGTGGTAGCACTAGTTATGGGCAAATAGTGAATCCACCAAATAATAATCAAAACACTAGGAAAGTATAAAAATAAATTTTTATAGTAAAAATACCAACAATAAATTTTTATAGCAAACTGACCAGCAATACATTTTAAAGCAAAATAATTTAAGCCAACAATAATCTTTATAGTAGAATTACAAACCATACACTTTATAATAAAATAATCAACAATACATTTTTATAGCAAAATAAGAATCAATATATTTTATAGTGAAATTGGAGACATGCATACATTGAAAAACAATTTGTTATGATTAATCTTATTTCTTGTAAGTTTTCATTCCTCGTTTGATTTTGTAAGATTATTTGGTAAAAAAAAATGCAACTAAATAATTATAATTTAATAATGTAATAATGACATCTTCTTGAATTAATTATAAAATTTGAATTTTCATATTTAGATTAAAATATTAAATAAACCATAGAGGCGTTGATATGCCACTAAACAAAAACAAAACCAAACAACTTCCCAGGCAAAGTGCAATCACCAGACCTACACAACATTGAACATTTGTTGAACATCACGAGACAACGCCTAACTCGTTCAGTTAAATCACCTAGAATATTGCGTCAACAGGTGCAACAATATATGGAGTAATGTATGGCAAGATGGTATTCACTTATCTAATATTTTTATTGAATTTGGTCCTTTGATGACACTCTATTAATATATCCTTATGGAACTGGTTTACATGACCTTGTAGATAAACTAAACAAAGTCGAACATAATCAAATTTACTTATGAAATGAAAACAAACTATACTTTACTTTCCTAGATATTATGTTACGCTGCATTAGCAGTAGCCTAAAACTTAGCGTCCGTCGCAAATCAGTTAATAAAAATGATCTCATAAATTTCTATTCTCATCATAACAACAAAATAACATCAGGAATAATCATCAAATTCCGTTTAAGAGCACTCAGAATTTGTAGCCCTCAACATTTACATGAAGAGGAGAAAAACCTTGAAAATACTTTTAAGCTCCTCCAATGCCTTAATTATTTCGTATTCATCACGAAAGGCTCATAAAATATTTCAAAATAGAAAAAGGGTCCTTTCTGACAAACCCAACAAATCAAAATATATTGTTATAACCACCGACTCTATCACAATTACAATTGAAAAGAAATTATCTAAACTCAACATAATAAAAGTCTTAATTAATACAAAACAAATGGATGTTCTAGTAGTAGATACTAATAATGATGATGTTATCACTTTATTATATAAAAACACTACAAGTAAACTTATCTCCTTATATATATATAAGAATACTATAATTATTTCCGACAGCTACTACATTTTGGGCTACTGGAATTATTGAAGGACCCTCTTGCTCACTTATATATAATATATATATATATATAATATATATATATAATATATATAGCACGACATATATATATATATATATATATATATATATATATATATATATATATATATATATATATATAAGTGAGCACGAGGGTACATCAATAATTCAGTAGCCCAAAATGTAGTAGCTGTCGGAAATTTTATCGGAAAACCTTACTTTGTAATGTTTGATTTATGTTATTAGTATTCAACACTCAATTAAGTGTATTAGCAAAGAAAGATGTTATTTTAAAAAGTAAATACCTGTTAATAGCAGTACTATAGTGTACGTTTTATTTAATGAACAATTGTCGATCGTTATTATTTTATTATTTTTTGACTATTCTTTACATTAAACTTAATTTCTTTTAATTACATAAAACGTATTTAAAATATAAAAATGTAAGCATGTACGTGTTAAGATTACAACTATTATTATTATTAAGATTAAAAATTTTCTTTAAAATGAATGCTTTTTTTCATCATTAAGTAACGGAATTTTTTTTCTTTTCTTTTTAGACATTTAATCTTTTTCTTATTATCTTTTTCTACGTTTTTCTCTTCCATTTTCTTTCTTTTTTTTAATATACCTTACTTATTTCTCTCTCTTTCCACCTATTTCCTTCTCTCTCAAATATTCTATTCTCTTCTCTTTTTTCTCCTGGGTCGTCTTTCATGCATTTCTTGTACAACCTTCAACCTTAATCTTATTCCTTCTCTTTCATTCTCTTCTTCATTCTCGCAGTAGCAATAAAATGCAATTTTTATTTCAGAGACTCCTGAGATTTTACGATGTGGCAAAATGATGAAAATCATTGTTCAAATCGTTTACGCTTAACTTCTTGTCATGTTTAAAATGACAGTAAAGGACAATTTGATTGCATTAAATCAGCTTTCATTGCAATTCTACCTTTTTTGGTCTGTCAAAATTCGACAATTTGCAACAATATTAAAGTCATCTACTAGTCTTTACTCATATGAGTGTTATCATTTTTTTTTTTTTTTGCGCACGATTGTTTCACAAAATAGTCTGTTTTCACTTCACTAAACTGATTGATGACGCATATTTGATTTGCTTTGATAACTGTAAAATCCGCCAATATTCATAATATTGACAAACTAATGTGTCTTTCTTGCATTTTTTACTTCTTTTTTCCTTTTTTTTTCTATCATTTATATATATATATATATATATATATATATATATATATATATATGTATGTATGTATTATATATATATATATATATATATATATATATATATATATATATATGTATGTATTATATATACATTATATATATATATATATATATATATATATATATATATATATATATATATATATATATATATATATATACATTTGTGTGTGTGTAAAAGTTATCCGGATATATTTGCAAAAAAGACAAATTGAATAAAATGGACAATAATAGGTAAACAGTACTTAGTTTTTTGCCCACGCGTTTCGTTATCAAGGCAAGTGATGATAAACAAAAGCGAAATCTTGAATAGTTACTCGAAATTCAAAAATTTTAAAAGACGCTCTTGCTAAAATCTCTTTTTGGATATTAGTAACTTTTTTCTTTTTATTTTTATTGACTAAGTGTGTGTTTTTGTTTTCTATGTCGACAATGTGTAAAAGTTCGCAGAATGTACCTGTAGAAAGGAATAAAATAGACAATAGAAAAACAGGACTTAGTTTATTGGCGGCGCGTTTCGTCATCCGATTTTATCAACGTAAGAGATAAACAAAAATGACATGTTGTATAGTTACTCGAAATTCAAAAATTTTAGAAAACGCACTTAAATTTAAAATTTTCTATTTTATTCATATATATCATTAATACTAATAATAAATATACATTTTTCTTTCCGGTGGCATAACTCTGAGTTTCATGTACAACGCAATGGTCAGATTGGGTAACTGAAATTATAGAGCTCTCTTATTATACATCCCACATTATTTTATTAGCACTAGCACTTAATGTGTAATATTTTACACACACACACAGATAGATAGATAGATAGATAGATAGATAGATAGATAGATTGGAATCTCGGATATTTATTTGTTCCTGAAAGTCGACTGAAAACCGAAATGCACGAAAACTGAGGTGATAATCCCACAAGAAATAATGTAAATCCAATTAATCCGTTCCACACACTCAAAAGTATTATCAAAAATCCATTTTCTACAGAATGACTATAGTTTTACATGCAGAAAACAATAAGAAATAGAAATAAATGACAAATAAATAGAATAGAAAAACATTTAGCTTAGGTGACTCCATGAGATCGCTAAAAAAAAGTGCATAGCATGATGAAAAAGACGCCAAACTTGCCGAAAACAAAATTTTATCGTCTGAATGCTTATGTTATTATTAAGAGGAAAGACCAAAGTTTTTTTTTAATTATTTAAAAAAAAAATTTCCTTCATTTTAGAACATTCTAAATTTTGATTTAAAAAAACCCTGTTTCTCTTTGTATCACCGAAACTAGTAAAATAACATATACAATTTTTAGCACGTTTTTTTGTATGACACACATTCATTTGGAAATTCTTGCAAAAATAAAAATAATTGTCGGATGTTAATTAGATTTTCAGAAAGTATTCATAGATGATGGAAATTATAATAAATGTGTTGTTTTTAGTTTTTTTTATTAAAGTCATGGCAGAAATATTTTTTTATATTTATTACCCACCCCCGATAACTAATTTTATGAAATCTCTAGAAATTCGATAGAGTCCACTTTAGTGATTACAATAGTTAAAAGCACAAGGCTTTGAGGAATGCAAATCATGTTTTTTGGGGTTTTTTTTTTTTTTAATTGGACCCCGCTACTTGAAAATCAGCTCTGAACTGTAATATACAAAACACAATAAAACAAAGATATTATTTTATTTCAAATGCTTTTATTTGCTTTTAGTTGTTTTTATGAATATGGACAATATTTTCTGAAAGCAAAAATTTTTTTCGATAAAAAATGAATTTTTAATACAATTATTTATTTCTTTAACTATAACAGATTTTTACATTTAAGTTGTTAAAATATAATAAATTAGTTAAAAGCCGCATACGCTTTCCTTATGAGATAGATCTTTTTTAGCGCGTTGTAAATTGTATCGTTTTGACTAATCAGAAGATCCACAGTAATTAAGTAATATAATTTTGTGTTTATAATCGGGCTGTAATTATAAAGTATGGAAGACCAACCAGAATACAATTAAGTTGCGTTATTTGAGTTAAGCATTGTTCTCCGCTGTTAAGGCCTTTACTTTTGCGAAACACGTGTGGAGAAGTTAATTTGATTTTTCAATTTTTAACTGAGAAGGGTACCTACAAGTATCAGTATCATCTTATGAAATTTATATGATCTTGGTTTTATATTAATCTCAGTTATGACATTTTTCCATAAATGAAATATCAAAATTAATAATAAAATGAATGGAAATACAAATAACACAGTAAAATGTAGTAAATGAACATAAAATTGTAGTATTTTATGTACACTTCTGATAGAATTTCATAAGAAAGGCACCTATGAATTAATTAGATACCTTAATTAATTAGATGAAATTTAATCTCACACTTACTTTAATTTCTATATAATATATTTTCCATAAAGCAACGTAAACGTAAAGGTGAAAGCTAAGTACAAAAAAAAATTAGAGCGCCGTAAGTTTTCCTTAAAAATAACGAGGTAAATTATTTGTTCACTTAAATCTAAATAACTTCACTTCTCTCCTTCCGTAGAAGGAATTATCCTCACGTAAGCTATCTAAACGTCATGAAAATATCTTTCGTCACCTGTCAAGTGACGCGAAAAGTTATAACCAGCTTTGTTTTATTTTTAAATCACATCTTTTCGGCGCTTGGTTCAAAATATTTTAAATAAACACTATAATTTTTAATTTTCTTTAAATAAGTTTTGAAAAAATGATAATTGTTTTTAAAAGAATTTCAAAGTGAGATTTTTATTTTTTTTTTTATATAAAATGGAAAAAAGGGTTGCCATGATTGATTATCTGCCAATTTTGATGACTCAAAAAAACAAAATTTTTAACGAAAATTTCGGACGTGCTAGAAACGATTAAAAAATGTAAAAAAAAATACCCCCAAAATACTTTGATCTTTCCTCTTAATAATAACATGAACATTTAAACGATAAAATTTTGTTTTCGTCAAGTTTGGCGTCTTTTTCATTATGCTATGCTCTTTTTTAGCAACCTCATGGAGGTACCTAATTTAACTTCACTTTACGTTTACTGAAGAATCTTGTTGGCGTAAGACGATTAAGGAGGGAAGAGGAAGGAGTTGTGTTATTGTTTGGAAGGGGAATCCTCCAACATGAAGATTTCAGATAACTGTTTTTTTTTTGTGTGTGTGTGTGTGTGTGTGTGTGTGTGTGTGTGTGTGTGTGTGTGTGTGTGTGTGTGTGTGTGTGCTTGGAGGAGGTCATGCGGCAGCAAGCGAACAGGAGTATACAGGTTTGTAACGGACGAATATCCTTGCTCGATAACCGAGGAAATGTACAATTTCCGAGATATATTTTCGCCGAAAGAAATAAACGATAACCGAATCGTACGATAACCGAGGTTCCGCTGAATAGCAAGAAATAAAACTGAACTTTCAAATTATCTTTCCCGACTAGTAGTCCCTTTAAATCTTTAATTACAATGACTGCGTGCCTTAAAAATTTTATCCTCAAGAAATACACTGGACACCATTTTTTAACATAATCATGGATATTATTATTATCATTATTATTATTATTATTTGTGTGTGTGTGTGCATGCGTGTATGTGCATATAGGCACACATACAGAGATAGATAATTTAGGAAGCTTACCTTAGTTCAGTGTATTGGCACATACAAGTTAAACAAATTGTACTGTGCCAATATTTTAAGTGTGTAGTCGCTGTGCACTTTAAAATAATTATTCAACATCCTGGATTTTATACGTACTCTAACAGCGACCAGTGGTGTCAGTAAAAGATACACAACTACTTCAACCACTAGATAGGTTTGTCTATATTTATCTATTTGATGGTTTAAGCAAGATGTTAATTCGGTTTAAGCAAATATAAGACAATTTTCTTTTATACTTGTCATAAACGTTGTTTACAATTTTTATTTGTTTGCATTACCTTCGACCATCTGTTACCTTTCTGCTACATTCATCATTCCATCCACCCAGAAAAAAAAATGAATTATGACACTCGTGTAAAGACCGAAATAAATGATAATCCGAGCAAAATCTTGCCAAATAAAAACCTATAATAATTTCTGTGTAATCACCAATGCCTAACAATTTCGGTTAATTCAAGAAAGAAACGTTCAGTCTAAAGTTATCTTGATAGACTATAGACGTTTTCTCTTAATAAATTTCAGATACTTTTTGTCGATTACTGCCTTATTTGATTCATTTGGAAGCAGTACTTGTTCAAATCAATCGTTTAATTTTGCATAAAGAGCTCATAATACAGATCTCTTTTCTAACCCACAATATATATATATATATATATATATATATATATATATATATATATATATATATATTATGAAATGGACAAAATCCGACAATTATTTTAAGACATTTTTATGTTTGTATCTATAAAAAGAATGTATAAACATAAAAATGTCTTCATATATATATATATATATATATATGTATATATATAAGGAAGAGGTTATGAGTCTGCTAACTTTTCACTGCCAGTTCAAGAAAGACATTTGTGTCATGAACACACAAAAAAGAGAATGTTTCATATCAAAAATATTTAACATCAACAAACATAAAGAAAAAAGTTATTTTTAATAATATGTGGAAAATAAAGCATAATATTTTTAAAAAATACACATTTCAACCAAGAACGTTTGCGGTTTCTCTCTTCTTATTAATACAATATATATATATATATATATATATATATATATATATATATATATATATATATACCAGATGTAACAGCAAAATTGTCCAGATCGTGTAACAGCAAAATTGTTCAAATGTTAGATTAAGCTTTGAACCGTTGTATCTTAGAAAAGATTAAAGAGATCTTACTGGAATTCTCCGAGGGTTTTATAACACTATTAGACTTTATTCTGAACAGTAAGAACGTATAATTACTCTCTAAGCTTAACAAAAGAATCATGATGAAATCGTTCTTAAACGAAAATGGCAGGTTCATTATTAATTAATCATAGCTAAGGATCGGAAGCTCATGAAGGATTGAAATAAAGTTCAAATATGTATATATTATTTCAGGATCATTTCTCAACTTATTCAAGATGACCTTTGCCCTCGCTAACCTTCAAACATTTTGTCTTGAAGTAACAGGGTGCCTCACACGTTTCACGTACGATCTCATTTTCAAGTCTTTTTCACTGCTCTTTGGACTGTCATAGCTGAAATTCCTCTCTCACGTGCCAAACGTCTTATGGATTGAGTTGAATCTTTTCTAATTGATTTCTTTAGCTCTTTGAAATGACAATCCCTATTCCTGTTGTGACCTCCTGATCCAGTTTTCATCTCTACTGTTTCCTCCTTTTTAAACTTATTCACCGTTCTCTTGATGGTTCTTGAATGAGAAGATGGGAGCCAGAATATGAATGCTGGTACCATTACTGAAGGCCTGATCTTTTTCATCTCACTATTACTATTGCTCAGTTGGGAATATATAGTAGGCCTGGCACAAAATGTTTTTTTAAGGTATTAAACATTTTGGAGGTGGACAATTATGCTGTTGCCCGATTCGGAAAATTTTGTTGTTACACCGAATATAAGCCATCACCTTCTTTGAATGAAAACTGAACTCTGGTGTGAGTAGTGGTTATTCATTTAGCTCCATTTACGATTTTTTACATTCCTTCTTATAGTAAAATATTCCCTTTCCATCACTTCTCACAAATTCGTAGAGTTTAATTAGCAAATCGCATAGAAGTACGGGTCAGTACAATTTTAATTACATATTCGGAATCAACGTACTCGGTTTAATCTAACCAGCATCGTTTTGATTAGACACAAATTTCTTTTCGGTTTTGTTACCCATTGTCACTAATATAAGACTAAAGTTAATCTAATAATGTCCACGTGCATAACACAAAATACTGAATTTCCAAAACGATTCTGAGTACGAATTATGAATCAGTGTACTCGATTTAGTGTAAAGTCCTATAACCGAGAATCAAAATTTTTATTGCGCAGTGCTATTCTTAAGTAATTGATTTTGTCACCTCCATCCTAAAACTGTCGACCCAGACCGTAGAACTTAGGTTCAGCGAGAGATCTCTATTACAAAACTTCGCAAACCACTTTTATCATACACAGTAACTTCTCCATAAATTGCACTTTTCTTCTTGCGTTTGAGACACATCTTTCCTTTTGAAATAAAAAAATAATATATCTAAAAGATTGCTGCTTATTTTCTCTCATCTTCTGAGTTTCTAGTAAGAAATAAAAATACACCTGTTTTTTAACAATAAAAAATGCACGCTTACATGATAAACTGTCACACTAAAATCAAAAGCGATCTTTTTGAAATGTGCTAAACACATAGCATGTTGGGGATGCAAAGATTTGTTTTATTGCTAATAATAATTATTTTCTTAAAAATAAGTTTATCGTTTGTTACATTCGAATGGATTTTATTGTCTCTATTAAAATATGACAAAGCGTGTTTACTCATTAGGTTACGGACTTATTGATATACCTATGCATATGTAAAGCGCTATTGCTTTGTTTTTGTTTTTGTCTTTAATGTTTCTTCTTGTATAGTTTATTGTTTTTCTGTTATTTTTATTTATTTACCCCCTCTCTCTCTCTCCCCCTCTCCCTCTCTCTCTCTCCCTCTCCCTCTCTCTCTCTCCCTCTCCCTCTCTCTCTCTCCCTCTCCCTCTCTCTCTCTCTCTCTCCCTCTCTCTCTCTCTCTCTTGCACACACACACACCACCTACTTTCTTCTTTCTCCACTTTACCATTATTTTCTTAAAATAATAAGAACATAATATACCCCCAAAAATATATAATTAATGATAAATTACCATTTAACTATAAAACAAAACATTAGGCGCAATTAAAGATGTCCATTTTGATTATAGCAACAGAGGTTGTCGGCCATATGAATATATTTTAAAGTTATAACAATTTTTCTTTGGAATATTTATAATAATAAATTAATATTCTTCTTTTATACGATATGCACAATCGATTAACGCTAGCAGTTAAACTCCGTGTGCGCATGCACAAATGTATGTATATCTTTTTCAATATGGCGGTACTAGAGTCTGTCTATATTTCTGTCTATATGAGATGAGGTATTATGTACATTATTTACATTATTCGGACTATTGTCCTCATCTTTGTCGCCATATTTATCACAACGTTTCGGCCGTTTTACGCTCCAGCCTTCTTCAGGTGGTTGAAATGTTGAACTGAACCCTTTATTTCGCTCACTGGGGTAGACTGTTCTAGTTCCACGTGCCATGTTTGATGGATGTCAGTTATCAGTTATCTCCTGTTCATTTTCCCTCTGAAAGTTCTCCACTGCCTTAACCGGGTATTGAACTCACACTGGAGAAAGAGAGTAACAACACACTCCCATTTCTGGATGTTCTAATATCTCGAACAGAGCATGGGTTTAAGACATCCGTATACCGTAAACCGGTAATTATACTATAAAATATATATTTTTATACTTTTTATTATTGTATTGATTGACGCTTTGTTATAAAAATGTATTGTTATTCAATTTACAATGAAAATGTATTGTTATCGTTTTAATATAAAAATCTATTGCTGGTCATTTTGCTACAAAATGTATATCTGGTCACTTTGCTTCAAAAACCTATTGCTGATCATTTTGCTATAAAGATGTATTGGTTGTATTTTTACTATTAAAATTTATTTTTTATACCTCCCTGAAGTTTTGATTTTTGTTTGGGTGTTTACTATTTGCCCATAGCCGGGATCCTAACAGGTGCTACAACACCTGGGAACAACAGCAATTAAGAGATGGTTCCACTTTCTCCAATCTCCCAATCAGAACCCTTACTGCCAGATGTAATCATATTCAGGGGGTTAGTAGTTTTTAGTGTATCGCTAATAATCGTACGAGTTGAACTTTAGAAATTCGGATAAAACAGATACATTTCAAAACAGTCAAACTCCGAAATAAAAATTTGGTTGGTTGATTTTTCAACATGTTGCCTCGTATTGTTGGTTTCTGTGAAGGGCTTTCACGGTATCTGCGTTGAAGGGTTTTCATATTTTTTTTTATTATTATTATTATTTTGTACTTGTTATTAGTTTTCTGAGTGGATATATTCTTCACATTTACATAATGGAAATCGATCCAAGTAGCTTCTTATTATGGGACGAATGTTCAAACCTTTTCCGTTCTAAAATTATGAAGCTTAATTAAAAAGGAAAAAATGACAAAGCGCAAATCAGCCGTAAACTTAACTACTAAAAGCGCTAAGCAAAATGATAGAAATATATTAATTATCAGAAAATGTTCCAGGTAAATAAATAGATGTTTATTATTAAAAATCATTTCAAATTGTGCCAGCTGCGCCCAATATGCTTCAGTGAACAAAGGATTCACGTTTAACTCCAGGATTTTAATTATTTTAATCACCTTTAATTCCAACAGTTAATGTTTTCAAACAACCTATTCAAGTACCCACTATATATAATATCGATCTTTCCATAAAAATAAATATAAACAATACAATTGGATCAAAATGATCTAAAACTGTAAAATAATAATCACAAGTTATATTTATGCACCTCTACAGTAGAGTAGGTAGATTTGTGATTTCAATTCAGAAGATTTCGACAAAACTTTATATATTATTGATATGTTGGCCAAATTGTTTTTAAAAGCAGATTTCAAAAGTAACGTTTATTTCTGAACGAGTAACAAGCGAAGTAGCAATATCAATCAAAAAACAAATCAATGAAAAACTATACTTTGCCTCAAGTTTGCCTAAAAGTTTGATCAGAAACATTAATAAAATCAAAAGTAAACGAACTTAAATGAGTCCAGTAAACATAAATCATATTCAGAAAGAAACAAAACTTAACTTTTGTCGAGCGTTCTTGGAAGAAATTCAACTATTATACATTGATTCATTTTCGCAGAAAAAAAGCGAAGGATAACTGAATCGTACAACAACCAGGGGTATCGGGTTACCGGCTCCTAATTTTCGAAACCGCTACTAGGAAACGCCCTCCGGCACAATAAATACTCTGCGATAATTACTAACAACTTCTTCTCACATTTTCTCCTCACACGTCAATATGTAAATCTCTCGCGGAGAACGCGTCCCCTTTGGGAAACGCATGAACAATACGTACACACACACGTACGTGCGCACATTCACTCACTACACATACTTTGCACCCAAAAGGTTTTCACATTTATTTGGCACATACACCTTTGTCTTTGTCACTTGTAACCCTTTATTGCTAATCATTATCATTTGTTTGTATACATATATATATATGTGTGTGTGTGTGTGTGTATAGTTATTTATTTAAAAATATGATTCCTTCGCTACATAAGAGTTCTCATGTTTCAAAACAGGAGCCGAAAAAAATATAATACTAAAGAACTTTGGATTATTTACCTAACGAGTTCTTTCCTATTTTCTATATATTTTCACACACACACACACACACACACACACACACACACACATACACACACACACATATATATATACATATATATATAGGTCCTTGTCGTTTCTTCATATTTCTTTACGTGGACTCACATCCCGAGTTTGCCATGTTTGTTGTGGGTATTTCAGGGACACACGTGTTTATCTTTCAACACATTCACCAGCCCGCAACAGAGGTTCTTTTGCATAACAAGAACTAAAACTGAACGTTCAACTTTTCCTGACTAATTAGACTAACTCCTTTTTGTAGAAAATGCAATTATCATACATTGATTCATTTGTCAATTTCCACATTTTGTTTGTTTTTATAGCATTTCCGCCGATGTACCATTCTTCGAATATTTATTGATTTCAGTAATTGATTTTTAGGATATGTGAGTCGAATAAGTTTCCGTTCAACATTACCACCAATAATTTTATAAAAATACAAACACTTTAGGATGATGAGGTGTACAACTTTTGAAATACAGATGTCATAAATAAAAAAAAACCCGAAGAAACACATACGAAAAACTCAATATATATTATTAATTAACAATAATTAAAAAAAAATTAATCTGACCTTATCATTCAAAAATTGTTTTTATATATATGCAGACTGAAATATTTGTTTTATTTTAAAGACAACTGTATTATTTGATTCTAGATATTTAATTAGTTTGGTCGAAGAAGCAATAGTTTTTAAGACAGCCATTGTAATAGACTTAGGAGTAAACCATTTTGACAGAATATGTCTTCCTATCAATGCTATCTTAATTAGCGCGACTCTTTAAAATTTGAAAGCGATAAGTTCATTAATTTTCGTTTTATATATTAAAAATAAACATTTTTAATGTTTTAAGTGCTATAAAAAAAAAAGGAAAAGTATTATAAATTTCACCATATTCCCCAGTAATTATTAAAGAATGTTTCGATTAAGAAAAATCTATTTCTAAATATTTTTATTAAAAAAAAAGTATAATTTAAATGAAGAGAAGTATTTAAGAGAGGAAGGGGTGGAAGAATTATTACAGATTTGTACTCTGTTTACTTATTGAAGCTTCTATGACCAAAATGGTAACAGCAACGTACATGAAAGATGGGTCCTCGTGTTGTGAAAAGCAAATTAGTCTTGTTAGAGACTGACGCTCTATTTTTCATTTTGCAATGTTTGTTCTAAAGTTAGGATTTATTACCCCAGAGTGTTGTGATAAATAGTAGCAATAATAAAATAAAGGAAAGAGGAATAAGAGAAACAATTCTCCTTTCACACCTTAAAGTTCCTTGCGATCTCATCGCCTAATTGGAAAATAGTGTTTGTTACATTCACTTACGCACAAATAGCCTTGGGAATGGTATAAACCAATCTTTTTTCCACCTCGGTTATGAGTTAAAAAGTAAGAATTGTATCTGGAGAAAGCATTGTTATCTCCAACTGTTAATGCCATATTCCCTCACAAAAAAAAAGGATTATTCTTACAATGAAAAATATACTTCGATTTTAAATAGGTTTATCTATCGTCCAGTTCACACTTCTCACCGGTCTTTTGAAAACGAGTAGAGGTTTATCCATTGATTCCTGTTTCGGATTGGGTTTCGGATTTCTCTAAAGTCTTTTCTTCTATTTCACTTCCGGTGGGCCCTTGCGTCTTGGTGGAATTCTCCCCACGCTTAGGAGTAGTACCTCTTACGCTGTAATCCTCTATCTCGAGTAGCTCTTGGGCCTTGCACATGGTGAACGTCATTGTAAAAAAAACAACACAAAGGGTTGATAATTTTTATTTTATTTATTAGTATAGACCAATGGATAAAGTAATGGAGAAACATTTGAAAGGAGTAATGTTTCAAACAAAGAAACAAATTATAAATCAAACATATTACCTTAAAAGTGCGTGATAGAAACTATTTTTCAGGCGCAACACTTGCTGAAATATAAAGGTTTATATACTATTATTATTATTATTGTTTTATTTCCTTTGATTTCTGGTATGTACACTTTTCTTTCCAGTCCCGCCCAGAGACCTAAGGTTAGAAATGGCATCATGATATTTTCCACTAACCAATTAAAAAAATCACATATTTTACATAAAGCCCTTCTTAAGGTATGTGCTGTACTCGCGAGAACAATGTTTTGTATTTCGTTAACGCATTCCAGGAATCCCTTCAATGAGTCTACTGGAATCTTTTCCAACCAATCCAAGGGCTCCAACTACAACAGGGATTGTTGATGTTCCCATGGGCCACATTTTGGAGATTTCGATTTCAAGGTCCTTGTATTTTGATAGCTTTTTGAAGATCTTCAAAGATACATTGCAGTCTGCAGGGACTGCCATATCAATAAGGAGGCACTTTTTTTTGTTTGCGGTCTCTAATAACAATGTCTGGGCGGTTAGCTTTGATTGTTATGTCTGTGTGTATTGTGTATTGTGTAGTCCCATAGAATTGTAACAGGTCCTATCTCCCTAATCGGATCTGGGTGGTGCCCATACAAATTTCTTTCAGTTTCCTTGTAGAAGTTGTAGAATTTTTAGTGCAGGTATTGACCCGCGTTGTCATGCCGGGTTTTATATTCAGTGGGTGCCAATACCGTGCAACCTGATACAAGATAATCAGTTGTTTCAGTTTTTAACCCAGCACTATGTAGCCACTGATGGGTACAGGGTTTGTCTGCATCAACATGCTTGGTAAGAGCAGAGTATTGACCGAGAAACGGTTTATCTTGTCATTGTTTCTGTATCTGGCCGGTTGCATTTGCTTTTGTTTCTTTTTTAAGTATTTTGCAGCTTCAGTCGGTGTATTGTGGTTTAATTGTTACTATTATAATTATTATTATTATCTTTGATTTCTGGCGTATACTCATTTTTTATGGGTACCAACCAGAGACCTAAGACCAGAAATGGCATCATGACATTTTCCACTGAATATCTATTTGAGAAAAAAATATCTAACGTCACATATTTTACATAGATAAAAGCCCTTCGTAAGATGTGGGCTGTACATTTAGTTCAATTTTTTTGTATTCCTTTAAGGCATCGGAAACCAGGAATCCTTTCTACGGAATCTTTTCCAATTAGTCCGCGAGCTCTAACTTCAGTTGATTACCTCCTGTGCCACATTTTTAGATCAAAGCCTTTGTATTTTGATAGTTTTTTTTTTCTTTTTTTTGACGATCTTCAAAGATGCATTACACTCTGCAGGGACTGCTATGTCAATAAGAAGACACATTTTGTTTTTGCGTTCTCTGATCACGATGTCTGGGCGATTAGTTTTGATTGTTCTGTCTGTGTGTATTGTAAAGTCCTATAAAATTATTACAAGAGTAATCTCTGTCAGCGGATCTGGGTGGTGTTCATACCAATTTCTTGTAGTTTCCTTTCCGTAAAAGTTTCAAATTTTCCAATGAAGATATTGACACACTGCGTCATGTCGTGTTTTATATTTAGTGGGTGCCAATACCGTGCAACCTGATACAAGCTGGTTCATTGTTTCTGGATATTTATCACAGAATCTGCATTTTGGGCTAACATAATTTTTCAGTATGTATGCTTGGTAATTGCTAGTTAGTAAGCATTGGTCCTGTATACCAAGAATAAAACCTTCCGTTTCAGCTTTTAACCCTACATTACGTAGCCACTGATGGGCACAGGATTTGTCTGCATCAGCTTGCTTGGTACGTGCTGAATATTGACCGTGAAGAGGTTTATCCTGCCATCGTTTCTGCATCTGGCCGATTGCACTTGCCTTTACTTCCTTTTTAACGTTTTTGCAGCTGTGACGTCGTCCCCTGGTCGCAGCGCCAACCGTGACGTTCTATCCGAGTCTACCACGGCACCAACTGTGACGTCCCTAAACAGCACCAATTGTGACGTCCTCGCCGCGGCGCCAGCCGTTCGCTCCTCGCTGCTCCGTTCGTGTGTCGCTGCTCCAAATGTGACGTTCTAACCTTTTGGTGATTCGGGTGGGAATCTGGTTAGATTTGATATCAGCCTCGTCGTTCCCAACTCGCTTCCAACGCCTGGTTACCAAGGTAACTGCACTGATCCCCCAGTCCGCCTACCCACGTTGTGAATTGATCTTAGGCAGACGAGATCAAACAGTGGTTGGGGCCGTACTGCAAACCGAGTTCAACGGGGGTGATACCACACAAATATGCATAAAAGACAATAAAATGAAAACTCAAAAGTTCAAAGTATCAAAGAAAAAGGTAACAAACTTTATGTCTAGTTGTTCGATACATAGGACTGCATCTATCTCCCGACCCGTTCTATGGATTGTGACACGTCGTTTTCCGCTAGGCAAGTTTTAACACTTCAAGTTGTCTGCTCTCTAAGAAATTGGTGTTTCGGTGGGTCTTTGGACGAAAGTCAAAAAAAAACTTATTTCGGTGATCTGGATCTAAGTCGCTCTTCAAAATAATTGTTCTTGGGTTGAAGAGAGGTCCGGAATGTGCGTGAATCTTGGTCAGCTATCTGCGAGGCTTGCTTCAACTGAAGACTGACTCTGGGAACTGCTGGGACTCAACTCAACTCTGCTCGTTGTGGCTTCGTTTATATGGGCGCCGACCAAAACCGGGGTGAGTTTGTCGGCGCCGGTGGGTTCCTCGATAATTCTAAATACATATCCACCTCTCTGGTTAGGAATTTCCACCTTTTTTCCATTTTTGGGAACCTTTCCTCACTCCCACCTTCTCATCATACTTCAGAGGGGCGTGAACTGCCCTCCCCACATCTTCGTAGCAACCTCTCTTACTCATCCTCCAGATGGGCTGCAACAGCCTCCCTCGTGCGTCACGTGATCACCACTCGACCAATGATGTCTTAGTCGGGCGTGGACGAATCCGCGGCTTTGTTTCAGGAAGAAAAAAAATATCTTGCTTAACTAAAAAAAAAATGATCTCTTCTCTTTCCCTTTTCTTCCTCTTAATGGTGTTATCATTTCTCTGGCCGCGAACGGGACAATATGACAATGGCGGTCATAACTCTTGTTCTACACGTGGTTTACGTCAGGTATTTTATCGCTAATTATCAGAATGTGTGGTCTTCCTAACACGGTCTCAAAAAGAAACATCTCCAAAGTTCCAGTCAGTCTGTCGCCTCGAAGAAAGAAAAAAAAACACTTCTAGGTTCCCATTCATTTTCCTTCGGTACATATTTCTGATAACATAATTTTATATCTGTCCAAAGTCCCTTTAGTTGCCTGTTTTTCGTCACTTATCGAAATAACATTTTCATTTGAATTTTTTTTTTCTTTGGCCAGCCGGTCTGTAGTTGATAATAAGATGTCTTCCCGTACCAATAGTTTGTTTTCATATCCTTAGATAACACAGCCGATGCCAAAACATATCTGATTCTTTCCTTCTTTCCCTTTCTTTTTACTCGGAATTTCCTTGTCATTGTAATGACACTCTTTCGCCATTTGTTACTTATCAAAATATCCTTTTATCCATTGTCTCTTAGCCGTGTGTGTGTTCTTGCTTATCACTCACGATTCGGTCCTTAGCCTCTCCTTTTCTTTCTTTTCCCTTTCTGCCTCGTTAAATGGTGCCACACAGCTATAGTATGTGTATTATGTTTTACTTGCATTTCTTCACCGACATAAATTTCTTTATTCTTCAATGTTCTTTGATACAGATCATCATCCAGTCTTTCCAGTTTCCAGATATCTTTAAAGGTTGATTGTTATAGTCTTGTAAGACAGTTCTGTTTGAACTAATCCTCTGCCTCCTTCGGATCTGGTTACATACAGGCGATCAATATCAGCCTTGGGATGATGCATGTGGTGGCAAGTCAGAAGCTTTCTCGTTTTGGCGACCATTCGTTGGGTGTCAACTATCGTCCAGTTAAGAATGTTGAAACTGTCTTGCACCACCGGGCCTGCCATGGTGTTTATTGTTAATATTCTGTTTTTTTGTTTAATTCAGCTCGGTATTCAGTACCAGACGCACACCCTGTAGTATCCTTTTCTTACTTTCTCCTTCAATTGAGTATGTTGTATTCCATCTCCTTCGCTAATTCCTATGTATATATAGGCTTCTTCTTGTTCTAGTTCCTCGATCTTTGTGACAAAATCTAGATTTATTGAATGTGTTTCTGTAATTCTCTCTTTCTTGAGTGTTACTTTTTCACATTTGTCTCATCCGAAATCCATACCTGTGTCGTCACTAAAACATTTTACAATATTGAGAAGATCCTTCAATTCATTGTCGTCCTTGCCAAAGAGGTTGAGAACATCCATGTAAAGTAGGTGTTATTTTCCGGTTCCTTGTACCACACTGATAGTCCAAGGTAGAACCAATAAAGAAGAACTCGAATACGGATATGGAGTAACACAGATATATTACAAACAGGAATATATACAGAGAGGCAGAAAGTGTTAGTACGAACAATCAAGTTTAGTAGTAATTGTCTGAACGCGACTCTGTTTCGGACTGCCTCTGTCTCGACTGACTGACTCCTGACGAACTTCACTCCAGACTTCAGACTAAACGATATTTAGTCACCCCCCCCCCACGAAGGCATCATGTTGCACAAGGCCGGTTTAACGTGGGATCTCCAGGCCCGTGGGCTCGGCCCAAAATATGCCCTTTGAACCCGTATAAACGGGTTCAGGGTCGGTTTACCTCCCCCCAAAGAGACTCCGTCCTTCGGCGTAGCCTCATTCGAGTTCCTCCCCGCCCGAAGGCAGAAAGTTCAACCGGTCAGCCGGTCAGCCGGTCGTCCGACTTCGGACTGAAAGGTATTTAGTTACCCCCCCCCCCACACACACACACACCAACGAGGGCATGATGTGACACAAGGCCGGTTTAACGTGGGATCTCCGAGCCCGTGGGATCTCCGAGCCCGTGGGCTCGGCCAAAAATATGCACTTTGAACCCGTATAAACGGGTTCAGGGTCGGTTTACCTCCCCGAAAGAGACTCCGCCCCTCGGCTTAGCCTCGTTCAGGTTCCTCCCCGCCCTAAGGCAGAGAGTTCAACCGATCAGCCTGTCATCCGGTCGCCCTACTTCGGACTGAACGGTATTTAGTCAACCCCCCACGAGCGCATCATGTGGGACAAGGCGGGTTTAACGTGGGATCTCCGAGCCCGTGGGATCTCCGAGCCCGTAGGCTCGGCCAAAAATACGCCCTTTGAACCCGTATAAACGGGTTCAGGGTCGGTTTACCTCCGCGAAAGAGACTCCACCCTTCGGCGGAGCCTCGTTCGGGATCCTCCCCACCCGAAGGCAGAGAGTTCAACCGATCAGCCTATCAGTCAGTCGCCCGACTTCGGACTGAACGGTATTTAGTCACCCCCCACGAGGGCATCTTGTGGCACAAGGCCGGTTTAACGTGGGATCTCCGAGCCCGTGGGCTCGGGCAAAAATATTCCCTTTGAACCCGTATAAATGGGTTCAGGGTCGGTTTACCTCCCCGAAAGAGACTCCGGCCTTCAGCGTAGCCTCTTTAGGGTTCCTCCCCGCCCGAAGGCAGAGAGTTCAACCGATCAGCCGGTCTGCCGGTCAGCCGGTCGCCCGACTTCGGACAACGGCATTTAGTCACCCCCCACGAGGGCATCATGTGGCACAAGGCCGGTTTAACGTGGGATCTCCGAGCCCGTGGGATCTCCGAGCCCGTGGGCTCGGTCAAAAATATGCCCTTTGAACCCGTATAAACGGGTTCAAGGTCGGTTTACCTCCCCGAAAGAGACTCCACCCTTCGACGTAGGCTTGTTCGGGTTCCTCCCCGGCCGAAGGCGGAGAGTTCAACCGATCAGCCGATCAGCCGGTCGTCCGACTTCGGACTGAACGGTATTTAGTGCCTCCCCCACGAGGGCATCATGTAGCACAAGGCCGGTTTAACGTGGGGTTTCCGAGCCCGTGGGGTTTCCGAGCCCGTGGGGTTTCCGAGCCCGTGGGGTTTCCGAGCCCGTGGGCTCGGCCAAAAATATGCCCTTTGAACCCGTATAAACGGGTTCAGGGTCGGTCTAACACCCCGAAAGAGACTCCGCCCTTCGGCGTAGCCTCCTTCGGGTTCCTCCCCGCCCGTAGGCAGAGAGTTCAGCCGATCAGCCGGTCGCCCGACTTCGGACTGAACTCTCTGCTTCCTCTTGAGGCGCAGTATTTATTACGTATGGAATAGTCCATTATGTTATTATGGGTAAGGTTGCATAACAGTAAGTAACTGAACAATAGCTATTATTGTTTAGTTCATGAGTAAGGGCGATAAGGACAGATGAGGTGTAGGTGGAAGTGCCTTTGGTGTGATTTAGGTATATTGTGGTTTTGCACATTCCCATACTATCACCAAGGAGACTTTGTACATTTTCAAAGTCTTAAGAATCCAGGAGTGTGGCACACTATCAAAGGCTTTACAGTAATCTATTCATGCTGCGTTGAGATTTCTACCTCAATTCTTGCAGTTTTCCAGGATCATTTTGTTTATCAATAGTTAATCTTTACAACCATATAAACCTCTCCTACATCACTTCTGTTCAAGGGGAAGAATGTTTTCTTTGAGAAAAGAGTAAGTACTGTTCGTCAGGACAGACGTGATCAATTTATACGTGGTAGACAGACAGGCTGTTGAGATATAATTTTTCGGATCATCTGCTTCACCCGTTTTTGGTAGAAGATATGCAATACCTTCAGTTTGTGCAAGGGTTTTATCGATTGATGACAGTTTACAGAGCCAAAAATTGGGTACTTTGTCATTTCTTGGAGATTTCCATTTTTTGGATTTCGTTAGAGCTTGCCTAACATTAACCTTGGTTATATTTTCCCATTCTTGTAGAGGTTTATCCATCATTCGTTCTTCTTCTCGTTGGATCTACTCTACATTGGGGTTATATTCCTTTGGGCAAACTCGAAATATTTTCTCAAAATTTCTACACTTTTTCAATAGATGGTGGATTTTTGACATGTATGACTGTGTTTCTAATCTCCTTGTAAAATTTTCTTCTTTTTCTTCTTCTTCTTCTTCTTCTTCTTCTTTTTCTTCTTCTTCTTCTTCTTCTTCTTATTATTATTATTATTATTATTATTGGGTGAAAGAGTAGCACACCAAAAAAAAGTGACGTGAGGTTACAAATATACGAAGCGCAATATACTCATCATGATACCCAGTCTGATAAGTGTATACTAGACACATTGATCACAGCCAAATGTGCATAATATGGTGACAAGTTTTGATAAAAGCAGTGCGTTGCAAGTTGGGCCAAGTTAAAAATACTTCCAGGTCGGGTAACCAAGTCTGCTAAGATGGTCCCTAATTGAGGATGTCCCCAAGTATCTAAATATAACTCCCAAGTCTCCCTGGTTAACCCATCCTTCAAACTTAAACAAAAAACAATGACTTACAGTGATGCGCTTTCACTATTCCTGCTCATGAACAGAGATGCACAGTGCACCAGCCAGCCCTAAGGAGACATGCCTAAGTGGTTAAGGTCAGACAACTTACAAGCAGATCTGTGATACTAAACAGGTTAGTTACTTATGCATGTTAAAATCTCCAATCAGTTAAGCCCAGAAGCCATGCGTGTCATGCCTAGTCTAGGATCAGAGTATTATTATTATTATTATTATTATTATTATTATTTTCTTTGATTTCTGTTGTATACTCATTTCCTTTTGGGTCCCAACCAGAGACCTAAGGTCAGAAATTGCATCACGACATTTTCACTCAAAATTTTTATTTTTTTTAACAAAAATAATAAAAAATAAAATACGATCACACACATTTTATATTGATAAACCCTTTTGCAAGGTGTGAGCTGTACTTGTGAGAACATTTTTTTGTATTTCTTTATGATATGGACTGCCAGGGTCCCTTCAATATGTCTATCGGAACATTTTCCAAAGAAGCCTATGGTTGCAACCACAAATGGTATTATTGATGTTCTCAGGTGCCACATTTTTTAGTTTTCTACTTGTATTTTGAGTTTTTTAAAAGATTTTCAAAGATAAATTACAGCCTACATGAACTGTCATGTCAATAAGAAAGCCCATTCTCTTTTTTGCAGTCTTTGATCTCGATGTCGGGGCGATTAACTTTCATTGTTATTATTATTATTATTATTATTATTATTATTATTATTATTATTATTATTGAGCAAGAAAGAAGCGTGTCAACAAAATGACGCTGGGATATTATACGAAGTTAAATCTGTACGATAGTATACGAAGCACAATATATACATCATGGTATATTGTCTTAAAAGGATATACCACACACATATATCACAGTCAAATGTGCATGATAAGGTGACAAGTTTTTATATACAGTGTGTGTGTATATATATATATATATATATATATATATATATATATATATATATATATATATATATATCTATAAATATAAAAGTGAACATAGAAGTCAACACTTAGAGGCGACAGTCTGTTTCATGCTATATGCAATCGTCAGGCCACGTGTGCTGTTATTTTTCTCGGCTATTTATATATATACGGGTTAGTGGTGCATTGTGGGTATTCTATTATGGCGGTTATTTCACCAGAAGTCGTTAGTTTATCTATTTAGGTCAAATTATATTGCTTGTTTTTATTTTTGTTTCTTATTTTACTTATTTATTTATTTATTTATTAACGTAGTAAAAATTTGTTTATATCACTTATTTAACAGTTTTGGTTTGGTTTGGGAATTTAATTAAAGCTATTTGTTCAGTTTTGGGGTTGATTGTTGTAGTTCATTCTAAGTATTATTTTGGCGGGAACAGTTTTTAATTGATTATCTTTATTTGGGATTGGTTTGTTTATTTATTTACTTGGATGAATTTAGGTTAATTATTAACTGAACAAATAGCTTTAATTAAATTCCCAAACCAAACCAAAACTGTTAAATAAGTGATATAAACAAATTTTTACTACGTTAATAAATAAATAAATAAATAAATAAGTAAAATAAGAAACAAAAATAAAAACAAGCAATATAATTTGACCTAAATAGATAAACTAACGACTTCCGGTGAAATAACCGCCATAATAGAATACCCACAATGCACCACTAACCCGTATATATATAAATAGCCGAGAAAAATAACAGCACACGTGGCCTGACGATTGCATATAGCATGAAACAGACTGTCGCCTCTAAGTGTTGACTTCTATGTTCACCTTTATATTTACACACGCTCTATCTCTGATATTGAGCACTTTATTCCATAAATATAGCACACCTTAAGACTATATTTCTTTATATATATGTATATATATATATATATATATATTCAGTTTATATGTTATTTTTATAGATACATTAGATTACATAAATATTAAATAAGTGCTCTGTTTATAATAAACAATATTAACAACGTTTACCCACCTGAATGAAAGTCCAAGAAATTTAATCGAAAATTTGCCTCCCGAAATCAAGGAAAATTTGTGTTTTAAAAGCAATAATTCGACCTTGCTAACAAAACGCTTCCTCTGTAACTAAATGGTATAGCACGTCAGACTATATGACGGTTCCTGTCGGAGGACACATATTTCTCGGACATTCAGGCCGTTAAATGTAGTTAATATTGTTTATTATAAACAGAACATTTACTTAAATATTTATATCTATAAAAATAACGTGTAAACAGAAAATATATTAAAATAATTGTCAAACTTAGTCCATTTCATAATATATATTTATATATATATATATATATATATGTGTGTGTGTGTGTGTGTGTGTGTGTATCGCATAACCTCGTTAGAAGCCCAATTAAAAATATTCTCAAATCATGTAACCCTGTCCGTTCAGACGTTCTCCGATTAAGAGTGTTCCCAGGTATCGAGATATGACTCCCAAATCTCCTTGGCTTTTTCACCCTTCAACCTTTAAAAAATTAAAAAAAAAAACACTCCTCTCTACACCCCACTACTTCCCGCTCATGCGCAGAGATGCTCTTATTGTTTTTGTTAGCAGTAGTAGTGGTACTGATAGTAATAGTGACTGACTTTTCTATTAATCTTAGTTTTGCCATATTTTATAACAATTATCGGTCTCTTTACATCCTACAACTTTTAATTTAGCAGCATAAATTTCGTCCAGTTGCCAATATAGGTTTTATCAGAGGATTATTCTTTATATTTCGTCTCATGCGTCATTATTTAAACCAGATTCAGAAAGCTATGGTACGCCACATTTTGTTTTCAGATATTTTTTGTCATATTGTAAGAGTTTCCATTCAAAGAAATCTCACAGATTAAGCATTGGAGATCATTAGAACTCGTGGCTTATGGCTGTCTGACAATCCACAAAGCTAAATCTACAAAGTTTAAACATGATTAAATTATATAATCAATCCAACGCGCCACACTCCAATCATTGCCTTTATCACATGAATCGTACAAAATCAAATTGACTCATGATGACGAAAAGAAAAATTAAAATTATTTGAAAGACATTTAATTCACACTGAAATTCAATTCCGAATGGGATTTTCATTGATTTATTTTTACTTTGCTTTCCAAAAGGATTTATGTCTTCGTCATGTTGCGTCGTTTATTTGAATTGACTAGTAATCAAGAACGGGAAAAAATGCTTAGCCACTGAAAGTAGAATCATTAGCTTATGAAATTAGCGGCCATTGTTCGCATTCAATGCGATAATATTATAGATCCTGAACAATAAGGTATACAGAATTGAGCAAGATGCCCTTTAATGTCAATAAAGAAATTGCATCCAGGGGAATTGTATATCTTACTGTAAAAAATACAATGCAGCCTTAAAATCAGGGAAAACGATTTAATATAACGTTCTTTAGCTGATATGAAAATCTTTTTTATGTATTTCATTTCAAACATATTCATATTGACATGATTATATACGAACTTATATAGGAAAGTTCCGTGAGTGTACAAAATTAGTTCAAAGGCTTACTCTTAAAATCGACATGGACATGGGGCATGGCTTAGGGCCTATATAAATAATTGGTTTCATAGCAGAGACTCCAAAATTGAAGACCTGACTTCCCATTTATGTTCTTTCGAGTCGCCCTCGTTCATAGCATGTCCTTTGTCTTTACCGACTGTCGCCCTCGGAATGATGTTATTGTCGTGTTTGACAAAATAGCTGAGAAGACCGATGATATCCTCTCCAATTATCCCTTAGCTAACTTTTCTATTTGTACCGAATTCAATATTCACCACAGAGAGGGGTTATTCCACTTAAATATTAGGTTTCTGCTTTAAATAAAGGGTCGATAAGCCGTTAAAAAACAATTCAACCAGTCAAATGTATGAATATCCGAGGAATAAAAAAGAAAGGTTGATGATTCGAATACTTTCACGTCCTTTAACCAATAAATACATGCACGGTGCACGCGCGTCGCCCTGCGTCTAGATAACCATGTCTTCAGAACAGTGTGAAAAGTTCACCAAGCTGCCAGCAAAATTCTTTCTGATAGAACAACAAATAACGATAACTAGGTCAGGTATTTATCCCATGGTGTCATCTTGCAATCCCATTAAGTTTCTTCGTAAATTTATCTGCAAAAGAAAATCCCAGTTTTGTGATTTTATACGAAAAAGTTAAACATATTTTTCTGTAATCCAAGTCATCATGGGCATGTTTTATTAAACAAATATGTCAAAACTTAAAACGATAATTAAAAGAATTAGTTTCACATTCAGCTGCCTCTTTCTGATGTTAAGTATAAGCCTCCTCTTTGTTTGCATCCTCTCTAAAACCTCATCGTTGCCCACACGCTCGGTCCATGTTATCCTCAGCATCCTTCTGTAGAACCACATCTCCGTCGCCTCTTTTTCATCTTTGAAGAAATCGTCCAACATTCTCTGCCGTAAAGAAGGACAGATATCACGAAACAGCTCAGTATTCTTTTCTTTGTTACCAAAGAAATCCTCCTGTTTCACAATACTCTACCCAGCTTTTGGAGGCAGCAAAAATTTCCGGGACACATAATGAGGAAGGAGGATTAGGAGAATTTGATACTCACGGATCGAAAAGAGGGAAAGAGAGACAAGGGAAAACAACGCGTGTCATACCTGGCAGGCTTAAGCAAGTGGATGACAGAGCGTGGTCTGGGGGAGGAAGCAGAGGGAAGGAACTTGTTGAGAGCCGCAAGGTATATGAGGGTGATAGAGACCTATGATCGCCTACATCATGAAAAGAAATGGCAAATAAAAAGAAAAGAAATTTCAAATTGGACATTTCTCTAATTATTTTTTAACTAATCAATTTAAGACATTCAACATTGCTTTCCAAACAAGTTCACATAAACATCTGTTCTCTTTTGAATAACGCAGAATTATTCACTTTTTGTTTTGAGCAATACTTATTTACAACTCTTCTTTCTCGTTGATGTACTTGTTCCGCCAACTATTTATCAAACAAGATCCGCATTGCTTACTTTTTAGCTTCAATCCAACATTTCGAAATCTTACTTGGTCATTATAAATCAAAATATTTCACTTGTCTCTTTCTGATTGCCAGCAAGTTTCTTTGTAGTTTTTAATATCCGTCCAAATAAACGCATCTCTCGCACGCTTCGTCCATGTTATCCCAACATTTGTAAATAAAAATCACATTTCGGTGGCTTCAATCATTTTCTCCAGTTGTAACAAAATTGTCCAGTATTGACCGCCATATAGAAGATTGGCTATTACCTAACAACTCAATACTTCACTCTTAGTTTCTAAGTACGGTTTACCTGATCTTTTTTATACCTTACTCACTTTCTGAAAGGCATCTTTCTCTATTTCTCGCTACTGTGGGATTGTGTCACACTTTGCGTTGTCTATTATCACACACAAGCCACACAGTTGTATTTCTATACCTGTTTGATCCTGACATCTGCGACATGTAACTTACACCTTGTCCACTATATTTAATTTAGCACAGAAGAAATATAAAAATGGGAATGATATCTTTCCTAAAGAAATTCTATCGGACTTTAAAATTTAATGGACCAGCCAATTAAGATAAGGAGATTCCATCTAGTTATCGTATATAAGTAGAGAAAAACTTGCCAATTTCAGGTATAGCTGTTCCTGCAGAACGTAGGATAAAAAGCAAAAGAAAACAAAACACGGTAATAAGACTTGCAGTTTTTTAGAGATCTAAAGCAAATTGTGGAATCTGAAGGTTGACGATTTTACCCGTCATTATTGGTGCTCTTGAATATATCTTAGAAGGTTTGTGAAACGTCTTAAAGAATTCTAAATTCAACGAAGAACTGAAACTATACAAACAACAGTATCACTAAAACCATGAATGATACTGAGGAAAGTCCTGGAGTATTGAAATTTACTACCCTTTAATCCCCATAAGGCACTGCATAATTCAAATGCTAAAATACAACGATTAATAATTTTTGTTTTATTTTCAATGATCTGTTCCTTCATGATATATGCGATCACGACTCTCCACAGTTTCCTCTTATTTATCATCTGTGAGCTATCGTGTATACTTGAGAACCAAAGTTAAGTGATTTGCCGAAATTTTCTCCATTGTTTAGAATTTAGTTTTCTTTCTCTTAGACTGTTTAGCATTTTGTTGTGGAGTTATTTCGCAGTGGGGGCTTGTATTTATACTAAATTGGTCCTAAATAGTTCAACGTACAAAACGTTAGGAACTTGATATAATAGGTATTACGCAGAGTAATCTTGTTGTGGTCGCTGACTACTTTCGTATTCGACTAACTATCGACTACTGCCGTCCGACATCGACTCTATTTAGTAACTGCCTCACGCAGTCACATGTGGCACAAGGCCGAATTTAATGTGGCGTTCCCAAGCCCGTAGGCTCGGCCAAAAAATCCCCGTAGACCTCGCATAAACGGGATCGGGTCTGTCTACCTCCCCGGACGAAAATCTGCCCTTCGGCATAGCCACGTCCAGGTTCCTCTCTGCCCGAAGGCAGAAAGTTCTACTGTCGTTCGACAGCGACTAGTATTTAGTCATCCCCCGCCGCGAGGGTATCATATGGCACAAGGCCGGTTTAACCTGGGATCTCCGAGCCCGTGGGCTCGGCCAAAAATATACCCTGTGAACCCGTAAAAACGGGTTCAGGGTCGGTTTACCTCCCCGAAAGAGACTCTGCCCTTCGGCACAGCCACGCTCGGGTTCCTCCCCGCCCGAAGGCAAAGAGTTCAACCGTTCAGCCTGTCGTCCGACATTGACTGACGATATTCAGTCAACCCCCCCCCACCACCACCACCACCACTGGGGCATCATGTGACACAAGATCGGTTATTTATTGTGACAAAATATGTCCAGTGAACCCGTATAAACCGGTTCAGGGTCGGTTTACCTCCCCGAACGAGACTCCGCTCTTCGGCGTAGCCTCGTTCGGATTCCTCCCCGCCCGAAGGCAGAGAGTTAAACCGTTCAGCCGGTCGTCCGACATCGACTAGTATTTAGTCACCCCCCCACGAGGGTATCATGTGGCACAAGGCCGGTTTAACGTGGGATATCCGAGCCCGTGGGCTCGGCCAAAAATATACCCTTTGAACCCGAAAAACGGGTTCAGGGTCGGTTTACCTCCCCGAACGAGACTCTGCCCTTCGGCATAGCCTCGTTCGGGTTCCTCCCCGCCCGAAGGCAGAGAGTTCAACCGTTCAGCCGGTCGTCCGACATCGACTGACCCTCGTTTCTCTTACTACTCCTACTTATATGAGCTGGGAGAGTCTATTAACTACAGAATAGGTGTGTTTCACCATAACACACTTAAGACTAGAAAACTCAATCTACCCAACTATTCAACACAGAATTGAATGTCGATTAGAAGAAATTAATTCATACCTTTCCAGTAGGTACTTTTGCAAAAGTAAACGCAAAAGACTAAACCAAAGTTTGAACGCGGCTCGCCAATTCCACTTTTCACACAGATATTCGTTACCCCGCCCACACATCGCTTGTATCATAGTAATGTTACTAAATATTGTAAAATCTTCAAGCACTTTTTTATGTACATTTTCTTCTTTTATATACCGCGTCCTTTCAGGGCGTAGGCGATTATAGTTGTCCACCTCCTCCTATCTCTTGTAGCTCTCAATAAGTTTTGTCTTTTTGTTATTTCTCCCAGACCCTGTTCTGCCATCTACATGCTTAAGCCCGTTAAGTATGTCACGCGTTGCTTTCCCTTGTCCCTCTTTCCTTCTCTCCGCCCTGTGAGTATCAGATTTTCCAAACCTTCTTTTTCATTACGTGTTCCAGTAATTTCAGCTGCCTCTTCCTGCTGTTAAGTATAAGTTTCATCTTTGTTTGCATCTTCTCCAAATCCTCATCGTTGCTCATATATTCGGTCCATGGCATGCTTAGCATCCTTCTGTAGAACCACACATCTGTTGCCTCGAGTCTCTTCTTCATCCTTGAGGAGATTGTCGAACATTCGATACCGTAAAGGAGGGAAGATATCACGTAGCAGTTCAGTATCCTTTTCTTTGATACCAGCGAAATCCTCTTGTCTCGTAATACTCTGACGAGCTTTTGGAAAGCATCTTTGCCCATCCTAATGCGTCTTCGGATCTTAGCCCGCACTTTCCATCCTCTGCCAGAACACTTCCCTGATATTTAAATTTCTGCATCTACTTCATTATAGTGTCCCCGGCCTGTAAATTGCATTTCGGGCTCATGTTTTTGCTGATGATCATGCATTCTGTCTTCTTGTAGTTTATGCTTAGTCCCTTCTTCTCGCTCTCCTTTGCTACCTTCTGTAGGAGGTTTTGTAATTTTCTTTCCGTGTCTGCTATCAACACTGTGTCATCTGTGTATCTTATGTTGTTAAGATTGTGGCCGCCAATGATGAATCCTGGTAGGATTTCCAGTTGTCTCATAATTGCCTCGCTGTATAGGTTTAATAAGACCGGTGAGAAGACATCCTGGCCTTACACCCCTTCTATTTTTGTATATCTGTGTTGTGTCGTCAAAACGACTCTTTGTTGCCACTGTTATGATAACAACTTAGGCTTGCTTGATACTTCGTCTACGCCAACGTAGCAGAGACTTTGTAATCGCAGATACCAATTATAATACGCCGTTGAACAATACTCGTATCAGATGTCTTAGGATAAGACTCGTAGTAATTGTAGTTCGTATAGTGAGAAGAGAATAACAGTCGGAATAGTATAGGGAATAGAGGAGAAATAGCGAATACATCATACGTCACCCGAATTCCTCTATATAAGCGTTTCCTCTATGGTCACGTGATACTCCTAATTGAATAATGAGATCGCCTGTTTTTGTTCACTTGCGATCTACGTTCAAGTATCAGTGTCAGTAGTGACACTTTATTCTTATATAACAATCTGCTGAGCTAATTTTTTTTTATCTTTATGCAGTTGGTTTGCTGCCAGTAGAGGTTTTTGATTATTCTAATATCTTTCCCGGATATGTCAAGGTTGCTGAGCAGCTCTAACAGATCTTTATGGCGTACTTTGCCGAACGCTTTTGCATCGTCTATGAAACACATGTTCACGTTCTTCTGCATATGTATTGCTCTTTCTGCTAATATTCTGAGCATAAATATCGCGATTTATTGTTCCTTGTTCCACTGATCTTGTCCTATCTATGGCCTGATTCTGCTTCGCGCTATATTCATCATAGTATTGATGATGAGTTTTGTTATGTGGTTCATTAGGCTGATTGTTCGGTGGAGTTCACATTCGTTTGCGGCTGGTTTCTTGGGCAGTGCTATGAAAATAGATCTGCTTAGATCTTTCGGTATATCCCCACTGTTGTAAATTTATTATTGCAGTAATCTTACTTATGCCAAAATCATCTAAGGCTGTCAGCATCTCGATAATTATGTGCATTGACAGTTGTTCTCTTTTATCGTGGAAGAGTTCTCCGATATATTCGCTTCAGCGCCGAAGAATTTTTTCTTTCTCTAATATGAATGTTCCACGCTTGGATTTTATGCAGCCTGTTGGTGAGCATGTCTTCTGTCCTGTTATTTCCCTTATTTGTTTATGCATATCTCCTTTGTCTGTGGTAAACAATCTTTTTATTTCTGCACTTTTTTCGTTTAGCCTGCCTGCATTTAGTCTTTATTTTATTATGTAGTTTTCTGTATTATGTTCCATATCTTAGCAGAGTTTTCATATTGCATATGTCGAAAATCTTATCAGTGATCCATTCGTTTTTTCTTCTTCGTCCATTCTCCTTTGGGATGATATAGTTTGCTAATGTCACTAAAGCTTCTCTTACTACGACCCATTTTGAGTTTTCATTTCTATTTCGTCCTTCATATCTTCTTTTCACACTGTCCATATATTTTTTTCTTCGGGTTCGAGTCGCTCAGGAGTTTGTTGCATTGCAACTTGGGTGCTGTGTTAGGCTTCTTCAGTTTCCATAGTTTCACTCTTAGTTTACATATAACAGGACGATGATCGCTTCCACAGTCGGCACTTAGGTTTTGCAGTGAACCATTGCATTCCTGAACCTTTTGTTGATAGTTATGCAGTCGATTTCGTTTTTAGTTTCTCCTCCTGAGCTCTTCCATGTCCATAATCGTCTCGGATGTTCTTGGAACCATGTGTTGGCTATTACCTGGTCATTGCCACTGCACCATTGGACCTATTTTTCACTGCGTTCGTTGCAGCTAGTATTCACTTGAACTGGTAACATGGAATTTACTATCCAGTGCTGTTTGTACAGAACTTTCTAAGTAATTCATGTACTTTCGTATATTTTATTGTAATTATCATAGTCGTGTATTTTAGTAGTACATAGGAGATATATAAATTGTGTGATTCTGCATTCTAAACTATTGTTTATTCATTGACAAACTTATATATAAGCGCATAGAAATAACATTATTATATTTAATTTTCAGTAATATGAGAAAAAAATCATGTATTAGTGAAAAATTATTCTCTACAGTTCTTTTCTGAATTGCTGTAATTTGGTGTTATTAGAAGTATTATATTTTTAGAAGGAATATTGTTAAACATTATTATTAAATTTGATTAAGATTAACGTGAATCATTTTTAATTATTTTTTAGAACAACTTTACTCATGCTAAGGTTAAAAGGGAACACAACAGATTAGATATGAATTTAAACTCATTGAACCGAGTTTAAATTCCTGCCTAATCTGCAGCATTTACTTTTGTACAAGTACCCGTGCAGAAGGCATTAATTTATCATTTCTCTCTATACTATGGATTAAATAGCAGGGTAAACTGAGATATCTAGCTTTGGTTGGCAACAGGAGATTGGTTGGTTTATTTTGTTTAGTGGCATATCAAATTTTATGGGTTATTTAATGCCGAAATCTAAATATTTTGTACGCAGTTTTATGGCTTCAGCTACATATACATAAGTTTATGCTTTCAGGGAAAATGTGTTTTTTAGATATATAGTTTGTAGATGATAAAATGTATTGCTGGTAATTTTGCTATAATAACGTATTGCTTGTAATTTTACTACAAAAATGTATTGCTGGTAATTTTGCTATAAAAATGTATTGCTGGTAATTTTGCTATAAAAATGTATTGCTGGTAATTTTACTACAAGATGTATTGCTGGTAATTTTACTACCAAATGTATTGCTGGTAATTTTACTACATAATGTATTGCTAGTAATTTTACTACAAAATGTATTGTTAGTAATTTTACTACAAAATATATTGCTGGTAATTTTACTACCAAATGTATTGCTAGTAATTTTGCTATAAAAATGTTTTTAATATTGTACTGATTGTCATAAAATGTATTGCTGGTATTTTTTTACTGTGAAAATATACATTTATACTTTCCTAGCGTTTTGACTTTGTTTTTAAAGGTTCACTAATTGGCCATCGCTGAGAATCTAACTGATGCCACTACTCCGCGTCAGGGTGGGCCTAAACCAACAGTAATTAAAAGGTGGCTCCACACTCCTCAAAACCCTCCCGATCAGAGAACTTGCTGCCAGATGTAGTTTATCGTTATCAACCTAGAAGCAAAACTCTGAATTCAAAATTGTATAGAAGGCAATGGTAAATCATTTTACTAGCTTTTTCCGATAATCCATGATAATACATAGAGAATAAAGAAAATAAATCTTTGGAGAACCACGATTGGAGTGACATAGCATTTAAAAAATATTTTTAAATCACTCTATTACACCACAAGAGTAAATTTATGATAAAAAGCAACGAAAATATATACGATTAAAGCAAATATTCGTCAAAATTAATAATAATGGAGAGTTGCTATTATTCTTAAAGTGCGACTTTAGTATATTTTTTTTTTTTTATCTCAGTTAATTTCGACTGGCCTACCTTCCGACTTTCCTCAAACAACTAAACGCGCTAATATAATCGTAATTTCATCCCAGGACCAGATGATACTGCAATATACATTGGTTCAATGCAGACGACATTCGGCATCATGAGAAAGAACTGTCATTTCAAGAGTAATTGATGCAACATATAAGAATCAGCCCAATATACTTCAGATATCAAATTCTCTTCGCTACCTTCAGAAATAGGAAGATTTCCTTAAATCTGTCGATAACATGACTAGAGTTGAACAGAAGCGTTGCGGGCACGAATAAGAATTGCCGAAACCTCACCTACATACGAGACTTAAATGCAATCAGCGGTCAAATATTTAATTTTTTTTACTTCCTTACAGCCAGAACTTTATGTCATTATATATATATATATATATATATATATATATATATATATATATATATATATATATCTTATATATATATATATATATATATATATATATATATATATATATATATCTTATATATATATATATATATATATATATATATATATATATATATATAATGACACAATCGGCCGTAATGCTTTAGTGTCCTGGGACACTTAAACAGTTAAGTGAACTATAAATTATTTTATCTTGGCCTGAAATGCCGGCAGTTTTATGACAACCAACAGTAAAATCGAGGTGGGAATGTTTCAAAGTAACCACCGCCTGCCTAGAAGTTGCCAAAAGGAAATTAATTACTCGAATAAATAAAAACTTTCAGCATCAAGTAATACTCGACCGGAAGCTAGAGAATTCCGGTCGTGAACTTTATATTCACTCCGTATTCTAGAACAGCCAATCACGAGACGTCAGTCAAGATATAGAGTGGGGCACTGATAATGGCAGTCGCAGGCAGAGCCGTGCAGAGGAATAGTCGGAGCTCTCTCTGGGTGAAAGGAGGATTCGGTTCGTTAGTGAGTCGTGAAAGATATAACAGCGAATATGTCTCAAGTGTCACTTAACTCCACCCCTAGACATTGTCAGGTGAATCTATGAATATCAGAACCAGTATATTGAAAGTTATGGCTGGTTAGAACGTTCGATTTCCAACCATGAAAACCGGGTTCGAATCTCATCAAGGTCGATTTACCAGGAAGGTAACTTCTTGATGTTATCGGTCTGTGGATGTGATCACAGCACGCGGCACCTTTGCCAAATGTCTGAAAATCATACCACGGGCTGACCCAAACACAGTGAGTGAAATTGGGTAGACGGAACTATCTGGGAGACGTCGATGGTTGCGCTAGCACGAAGTCACAAGTCATCGTGACCGAGGGTTTAAGAGTACTGTTGATTACGCTTGTTAATGCGCTCTCTCCTAGAAACTGTAACTAAGTCCCGCTCAGCATAGTTTCAGTATAAACTACAGGTGGGCTCTGTGGGTGTTGAACAAATACAAAATGTGTCTGAGTAGGCGTCTGCAACAGGGATTGGCTAGCCGCCCAGTATAGATAGACATCATTGGATACGAGAGGCCAGACACCACCATATTGAAAACAGGATTCGTTTTTATCTTTTCTCGCCATAGTGATTTTTCACCTTCCATCCTACTGCCGAACGCACACCGAGTCTTTTCAAGTTTTTGTTCCCACCGACACAGACGGAAATTGAAACACATCACCGAAACTGCTTACTCGGAGAATAACTGAGCGGAGGTCACTGTTCTGTGGACCTAATAGAGTTACAAGAAGTGATGGAAGTTTCAGATATTTGCTTAATAAATCCTACTATGGGGTATAAACAGTTAAAATATTCTTGAATTAAATAACATGACAATTTTATAATTCACGCTATTGAATGCACTTAACTATTAGTTAACTTTGATTGGCAGAGAGTCACAAATGTGAGGCATCTATTATGTATCGAACGTATTACAGTCGCAATGATCAGCTATGTAGGTGAGCTTACTAGCCACTACATTACGAAAACTGCTTCACAACGGTTATATTAGCCGTTTCCTTATAAGGAAACATTCTGCCTCTATTGACCGAGCGGCCAGTGCTACTTTGGTCATGGTTGTGGAATCATCTATATATTTTATGTAGCCTGCCTCGTGGCTGAGATAATTACGTAATATTCCACACAGGTGACAGTGGCCGGTGTTCTAGCTTAGATAAAAGCTATGATTTCATATGCTGATTTTCAAAGAAGGCCTCATTTAATACAGTTTTTTTCTGTTTGTATTTCTTCTTTTTGTGCTGTATTAAGCTAATAATCATTTCTTCTAACAAATCTATCACCCAAAACAACACAAGTGTTCGTAGCTAACTTCCAAGATCTATCTATCTATCTATCTATCTATCTATGTCAAGTTATCTGCTTGACTCATTTAGTTCAGACGTCAGTTGTTCTCTCTATTTCTCGCTCTAAATGACATTTTGTTGGCATCTGTTCACTATGGAGAACAAATAATATGTAATACGAGACTGTGGTCGTCTTGTCTTTTCAGACGTTACATCTGACAGACAGACAGACAGACAGACAGACAGACAGACACTCACACACACACACACACACACACACACACACACACACATTGCACCGTTCTGCGTTTTCTAAAAAAATGTAAATAACGTACGTACGCACACATTCGGTATCATGCACACAAGTGCTTACAACAAAATGCACATGTGTTTGTGTGTGTGGAGGACACCTTCCTTGTGTATATGTATACGCATAAAAATGTCTTACACACACACATATTCTCTCTCTCTATCTATCTATCTATCTATCTCTGTCTCACTCCAACGACGAAGGCGACAGTTACTGTACTGGTCGTAATGTCGAGCTTTTCAGGTTAAACTATTATGAATGCAATTCATTTCCCTTCATTTCGTTTAAATTGCTTTATTCATTCGTTTCTATTGCGTAAGTAAAAATAATTTCCAACGTAGACAGCCATATAATGCCTGTTCAGTGGCTGAGGATATAATGTGCGAGATTTAGGTAAAAACAAGGAATTTACTTGCTGATCTTCAAACCCTTCTTACTTGAATAGTTAACGTAACACAGACTCCTCCTCAACTCTCTACATAACTCCATAATAAATTTCAAGTCGTCCATATATAGATATTCATTCTGCCCCTCTCTGTCTTTTCATTTGCCCCGTCTTCTCTCTCTCTCTCTCTCTCTTCCACCCTATCTCTCTCTCACACACACACACATGCATACACACACGTACACACTCATTCTTGCGTTTTTCTCATATTTGCTCCTTTCTTGTTCTTCATTAATAAACGCGTACACAAAGAAAGAAAGAAAGAAAGAAAGAAAGAAAGAAAGAAAGAAAGTCATCAGTAGAGTCATTTTATATTTATTCGCTGGAATAAGAGCCGACCTCATTTACGAAAAAAACAGTTGTGCTAACCCTAGGGTAAAATACAATAAAATACATCTTCAGATTCTCGTTTTCATTGTTAATAATGTATCTTTCGATGTTTGGTAAGAGCAAATTGCTTCCATTGACTGTTACATCTGATGTCCACGTACATGACTCCTAATGCAAACTTTCAGCCCAGTTTGTGATAAGCAGACACAACCATAATCTTCAGAAATCCACAACTAAGTCAATAGAAATCTTCTTTCTAACTGTACATTTTACTTTGGCTCGGTTGATGCATTCTTCAGTATGGAGAACAGCTCCAAAAAGTAGTCCTCATTCTTTACACTTTTGTACAGTTATCTCCAATGATTCCTTACACAGAATAAACAGAAAAGCGAGTCTAAGAAATCAACGTTTCCTGGGCTTGCGTTGTTTGCCACTTTAAATCCATTAAAGGCCACCGTAAAACCTACTACTAATTATTAAATTTAATTAGAATATACCATATTAATTATAGATTTATTTTAAAATGATGTATTAATGATGGGCTTATAAAAAACCCGGTATTACTTATAGATTTCTATCTATAATCCATTAATAGCTCCCGTCCACAAAATGGAACTCTTAGCTTTAAAGGATTAAAGTCTGCATATAATTTTTTATTATGCAACCGATCATTCCCAAATTCCATCGGACGCCTTACTCACTTTAGTCAATATTTGCGGATCATTGTTTCAACAGGTTAGTGAATTGGTTGAAGGATAACATTGTCCGAAATGTGGTTAGAAAGGGCTAAACATTAATTGCAAGACTGAATGCATGATTGTTAGCAAAAGGGACTGTCTAATATGTAAATTACAAATAGGAGATACCAAAATCAAATAGGTGCAACAGTTTAGAAAGCCATGAAGCGTTTTAAGAGAGTACGGTAAGTGCGACACGGAAATCCGAAGGCGCATTGAGATAGCGAAAGGTGTCTTCAAAAAGCAAAGTATTAAGAAACAGGAAAATGTAATTATAAACAAAGAAAAGAGTACTGAACTGTTATAGTCCTCCTATGAAGCAGTGAATGCGGGACAATATCCTCAAAATGTTGTTCTTCAGAAGGATGTTGAGAATGCTATGGACCGAACCTGAACAATAACGAAGTTCTATATACAATGGCAGTAGAATGGACAGTTTTAATTAATATCAGGCCGAGACAGTTGAAATTTTTAGGGCACATAGTAAGGAAAGAGGGCTTGGAAAATATGGTACTCACAGGTGTTACGAGCAATTACCACAACATCAAGTTTAAAAAGAAAAGATAAAAAATACAACTAGCTGTCTCGAAGATGCCAGGTTTACCATTCTATAGTGGACGAATTCTCCACAGGATCAAATACACGAATTCAGAACGACAGTCAATAAAAACGAACGACAAACGCCAATATACAAATTAACAAGATTTAATTACAATTAGACAATACATGAAAACATTTAGGCAAGAGAATGCATTGAAAGACGTGTGATATATATTTCTGTGTGAAAAGATGTATGCGTTATATCCTGTGGTTAAATGTTGAAACCAAAATTTAGCTTTAGTCTTTCGTCTGAAATAAAATAAGGTTTTCTCTCTTCTCTTTTATCTCTTTTTCTTATGTTTCTCTTTGTCCATTTACTTCCAGATCAGTTTGTTTCGTTCGAGCTGCGGTATCTTTTCATCTATTCTTTTTTCTTCAATGTAGCATTCGTTATTCGGATACTAAAGTTTGGCGCTGCATAAGTCCTATGTTCAGCAATGCAGAATTCGTTATTCGGATCCTTCATCCAATTGAATTTGTCACATATGCCTGCCTAAGATGATTGTTACGTTTCGCAATTCACCTATGCATTTGATGTAAGCAGCATAATATGTTGAGTTTAATAGGAATTCATCGTTTATCGTGTGAGCTCTCTTGAATGACTGTAAGAAATAAAAAGATGTGCTATTCGTAAAGACTCGTTTCCACTTGATTCTGTGCTTGGGTTAGCACATTTTGTGCGAGTTGGGTATAGCATTCATTCTTTTCAATTCGGTATGTCCAGTTGCATGACGATTTCTTAACCGAAGCAAATTCTTCGAGTTTCATCACCCAACTGTCTTCTGTCGATCATTTCTCGCTCAACGTTCGTACTTGGTCACGTGATTCTGCACATGTGTGAGAATCTATTTGTAGCTTCTGCTCAATCCTATTGCTGGGTTTCAGCCTTTTTGACCTGATTGTTTTTGTAGTTACCGATTACTATTACATATTAAAAGAGAGAGAGGGAGTTCACATATATTATTAGAGAGATGTGAAAAAGAGATGTGTCGCTAAGTGTAAAGTGTGTGTCGTTATGGGTTTGGGGCTGAGTAAAGACATAAACATCTCCTCATCCAAACGAAAAAAAGAATTTTAATATCATTTTTTTTTCGCTACTGGTAAATTTAGATGCGAGTCATTATATCAGCACACTTTATTTTCCACGCCATTAATGTGATCAATCCTCAAGTTGAACTCTTGTAAAGAAAAGCTCCACGCTAGAAGTCATTTATTTTTATTCTGCATTTTGTCTAAGAAAACCAACGGATTGTGTTCCGTAAATATTACAGTATATAGTTGCGACGTAGCTACATAAATTTCGCAGTGTTGAAAGCTAGATATTAGTGCTAAAGTATCTTCTTCTATCATAGTATATTCTTTCTGGAGTTTATTGAATTTCTCGAATAGTAAATAACCGCATACATTTTATTCGGATCATCGGTTTGTAATAATCCTGCACTAACTCCAAGGTTACTTATGTCAACTGCGATAGCTGATTAAAATCTGGAGTTCAAGTACTGGATTGGTACTTAACTGTTATAGTGGAACAACCTATCACACCCCGACAGTGATTGGTCAGTCTAAAGAGACGTGAATGAGGAGAAAATAAAAGACGTGACGAAGTATTGTAGTAGCAGTACCACTACGGATCTCCGTGATGTATCTCCCGTTTTCCTACTTATTAAGAACTCTTACGTATTGTACTTTCCGTACAATAAAACCTGTTATTTGTTTTGCCTAATTCCTGTGTTTAGCGTAATCTTTCCACTCGGAATTAGCTAATTGCTTATATTATATTATCCACGATATAACATTAACAAATATTTTATTTTATCAAAGTCTTTCTGACATTTCTAAGTTCAGATAAACTTAACCTTTTTCTTTAGTGTCAATCAGTGGGGGAAGAAATTTCAGAAAAATCATCGCAAAATTTTCGGTAATATCCCGCCATACCCAGAAATCCTTCTTCTCTTTACATTATCAGGGATCGGATATCTCATAATATATTGTACTTTGGCATTAAGCGGAGAGTTTTCTCCATGTCCTACGACATGTCTTAGGTAGATTATCTCTGCTTGATGAAAATTACTTTTCATTAAATTAATTGTTAAAATTCTCTAGCTTAAGTCTGTCAAAGACCTTCCTCAAAGTTAAGAGGTGTTCTTCCCAAGTATCATTATAGTGATTTTCGAAGCGTATCTTAGATGTGGCACAAGGCCGAAAGTATGGGGCCTCAGTGAGTATCGAACTCACGACTCAGTCGTAATTGTTCTAGCGAGACAAACTCGCTAACCATTACACCGCATCGAGGTACCCAAGTGATCACGTATCATTATATACTACTGTGTTGTCGATATATCTGTATAATTCCTGTATATCTCTTAAGTATTGATTCATTAATCTTACGAAAATTGCTTGTGAATTATTCATGTCGAAAGGCATAACAAAATATTGGTAACTTCCACTGGGTGTTACAAAAGCTATCTTTCTCGCTCTATCAGTTAAAAGATCACACTTTATGATGTATTTAGCCTTTCAATTCTGTCAATCAGCTATTCTAGGAATAGGATAGAAATTTGTTTTGGCAAACTTATTCACCTTTCTATAATCCGTACAAAATCTCATTGGCCTGTCGGGTTTTTCCATTAATATGCATTAATATGCATGGCGAAGCCCATTTGCTGTGGAATAGTTCAATAATTTCATTTCTTAACATATATTGTATTTCATCCTCCATGAGCTTTGCTTTTTGGGCATTCAATCTGTGTGGATATTGCCTTATTGGTTTGCCAATGACAAGTTTTGCAAAATTTCACTATGTTTTTCTTGACGCTTGGCCAATAAAAATGCCTAGAAACCCTTTCACGGGTCTTATTAATCTCTATGTATCCTACTAATGGAATTCCGTGATATGCCCTCGAAATTGCAATTTGTTTACAAGTTGCCAAGTCTTCAGAATTTGGAATCTGAGACGATTTCCATATTCCCATAAATACACCATTTTTGATATAGGACTTTGGTATATTATCTGTACTACTCTTTGTCCTGGCTTGATTAAAGAGTTGTGTTAGTTCGGGGTCAGACTGTTGTTCATTGATCAGGTTCCTCTTCGACATAGAGATGCCTGAAGCAGTTTCATCACTCCCAACGGTTCTCCTTTCTCTAATTCTGTTCAGCTCTGGTAAGCTAGCATTACAGTTCATGAAGGTTTAAGACAAATCTATCTGTTCGACTTCCTTCCCACTATTTATCAGTTTCGTTTGCGTACGAGTTACTGCGCCCGATAATGTGTCAGTTGTTCTAAGCTTTTAATTCAAATTTTTCTTTCTTAGTGGTTTTCTCGATTTGCTTGGGGAAGAGGTTATGACTTTTCTACCCGCCAAATCGTTTCCGAATAGTATTTCCACTCCGTCCATGGAACTTTGCTTACTAAGCCCGTGGTAACTGGTCCTGATATTAAATTTGATTGGTCACGTGATTCTGCACAAAATTTGGATCGGCCTTCGCCTTCTATAATCATTTATTGAGGAAATATATCCATCAGACATGAACGGTTTATATGTCTATTATTTTTATTCGCAGATATAACTCCCTGCGGTTTATTCAGTACTGGGTTATTTAATTTAGCGTTCTGCCGAGTCTATCAGTTATCTATACTATACCCTGTCTTCCAACAGTAGTGATATGCCATCGGTTTACTTTCCCGCCCGATTATCCGTCGGTCTCTAACTTATTGTGTGTTCCCGCCTTTTTCATAACACGTGTGTTTCAACTGATTAGGAGTCTGGATTCCTACATAATGCTTCCCTTTGCTTCTCTTGTGTGTTACGGCATATGCGTCTGCTAATACAGCTAATTCGTAAGTGGTCTCTGTTTTTCTTTCGTCTATATGGAATTTAACTTCCTCAGCTATACAATTCTTGAACTCTTCAAGTTGTATTAACAATTAGAAATTATTATCCGGGAGATATATATATATATATATATATATATATATATATATATATATATATATATATATAAGTAATGCATTTTAAAAATAAAATTAAAAAATATATAAATCTGTTTTCCAGATTGGCCGATACATGCCCACATACGTTAATTTCCCCCTCCAAATTCAATGCCCACATACTTTAATTTCCCCCTTCAAATCCAATTCCCCCTCTCTTTCCTTCAAAACCTCATCTTTTATTTCTTAAATCTTTACTTCTCACCTTTTTTCTTCTTTTTTTTTCTTTTTTTTTTTCTTTTTATATCGTTTTCGGTGAGTTGACCTATTAAATAGGTCAATGTCTGATCCTTGACCGCCCTCCTCACTATTAAGTATTGTAATAAAAATAAAAATAAATTTAAAAGCATTCCTATGTCTCCCATCCCTCTCTAATTTCGACCATGTCTGTCACGCTATCTCTCAGCACTTTCTATATCACCTTACAGAAGCTTAATACTGTCCTTCAAAAGTGTAAGTTTAAATTCATTTTTTCATCCTTGAAAGTGAGGTCCGATGATACAGGGAAAAAGAAACTCTCTGGTGAAATAAATTATAACAATGGAACCTTAAAGTGGTCTGTTTTTCTTTAAATTAAATTATATATATATATATACAACAAACGATAATGTATTATTAACAAGACAAAAAAGTGATGTGGGGCCAAAGTCGGAACCACGGAAGGAAAGGTTACAAAGATAGTGTAAGTGTAAGCGGAGCTTACTGCGTGCTAGTGTCCAATATTGGTAGTCGTACGCGGCTGATACTACGGTATTAGAATACTCTCTCTCTCTCTGTCTCTCTCTGTCTCTCTCTCTCTGTCTCTCTCTCTTTCCTCCTCTTCTCCTAGAGTGTTATATCGCATACTTTATATAGTCCTGGAAGAGTCCATGTTGTAGGTATGTTACGGTCTCACAACACCCCCCTTACAAGACTTTTCTTTTTTTTTTCTTTTGAAAAGGAGAAAAAAAAAACATAAAACTGTTAATACTTTTTGCTCTTGGGATTTACGTCGAGCGGTTGAGTAAATTTCCTTTTCCTTCCTGAGCGTCGCACTTCAGGAAGACTTGAATCGTGTCGAGATCGAAGTGATCGAAAATTACGTCGTTCGACACTTCACAGCTATTTTGTAGTGATTCCTCCGATTCCTTCAAACGGCATTTTCTGAGCTGGTTCCAATGGCGTTTGTGAGTGTTTTTCGGTCCTTGGACAATATAGATCAGTTCGCCAATTCTTTGTTTTATGGTGCCTACTTCCCAGAATGTTATGTTGTTTTTGTAAGCCTTGAAAAAGACTTTATCGCCAGGATTGAAATATTTCTTACGAGGCGATACGTTTTTTTTTTAACTTTGCTTGCTGTGGAATAAGTTTGTCGAAGACAGACTTGATTTTCCTTGCGAACATTGTTTCTGCAGGCGAGCTTCCCATAGGTGTGTTCGGATTAGGGGTTATCCGATACACCTGCAGAAACTGTTGCAATGCTCTATCTGTCGGTGTGCCTAGTGCCTTTTTTAAAGCCCTTTTTAGAGTGTCCACGAACCTTTCGGCCTGGCCATTCGACCTAGGGTGGTACTGAGGCGTTGTAATGTGGTCCACCTGATATGACTTCCAGAAGTCTCTAAATTCACTTGATGTGAATTGAGTACCATTATCTGTAACTACACAATCTACCACGCCAAAACGCGCGAATAGCTCGTGTAGAAATCCGATCGTGCAGTTTGTGGTTGGTCTTTTGCATTGTAGAACCTCAGGCCATTTTGAGTGGCTATCCACAACAATGAGGTAGCACATGTTGTCTATAGGCCCTGCAAAATCGACATGAATTATTTGTCATGGATGGTCTGTGTTTGGCCATGGTTTGCACGTCGTGGTTGGAGCTTTTGCCGCAAGCGCGCATCCTTTGCATGATTCTATCATGTCTGCTATGTCCTTGTCCATGTTTGGCCAATAAACATAGCAGTGCATGAGGCTTTTCGTACGGTTCTTCCCCGGATGTCCCATGTGAAAATCCCTGAGGATTTTTCTTTGTAGGCTGTTTGGAATCACTACGCGGTCATTGTATAGTAGGACATCATCGCAGAGCGAGAAAACTTCAGGCACATTGGGGTCTTTGTTGCGAATTTTGTTTTTTATGGATTGAATGAATTCATCCTCTCGAGACTCCCTTTTTATGTCGGCCAAAGTAACTGGGAGCTCTCTTATGGTAATCGCGATCATGTTTTTGATTTCACAATTTGTCCTTAGAGTAGCAATGATAGTGTTCAAAGACTTCTGTATTTTTTGGAATGAGTCGCGATAAACTGTCTGCATGGCAAATATTTTTGGATGTTAGGAACTCTATCTTGAAATTGTAGTTTAAGAGAATCGTTCCCCAACGAAGGAGTCTATTTGCAGTATAGACTGGCAGACCTTTTTTAGAACCAAAAATTGTAATTAGAGGTTTATGGTCCGTCTGCAGTATGAACCGTCTACCAAGTAGATATCTGTGAAACTTTGTCACAGCGAATATTATCCCGAGAGCCTCTTTCTCTATTTGGGAATATTGTTTCTCAGCTGGAAGTAGAGATCTTGATGTGTGAGCCACAGCTTTTCGCGAACCATCTGGCAGTTTATATAGAATGCAAGCACCGATGCCGTATGAGCTTGCATCACTTGCGATTATGATGTTGAGACTAGGGTCGTAGTGGGTGAGGGAGAGGTCCGAAGTAAGAGTTTTGTTGATCTTCTCGAATGCGTCTTGGCATTCCGGGGTCCATGACCATGGTTTGTCCTTTTTTAAGAATTGGTTGAGAGGCCCTCTCAAATTTTGCATGTTCTTAATGAACCCTTGATAAAAGTTAGCTAGGCCGAGGAAGCTTTGTAACGCTTGAACGTTATCTGGGGCCGGCATGTTTCTGATCGCGTTGGCTCTTTCTGAATCCGGCCGACGACCGTCTTTATTTATGATGTGAACTAAGTATTTAATATCTGGTAAGAAAAAGTCACACTTTGCCTCCTTAACCTTAAATCCGTATTCTTGTATCTTTTCGAATACGTTTATTATATGTTTCCAGTGCTCTGCCGTAGTTTTACTAGTAACCAGTATATCATCCAAATAGGCTGTTGCGTAGTCAAGGTCGCCCAGCATGGCGTCCATGACCTGCTGGAAAATTGCAGGTGCAACCTTAACTCCAAAAGCCAGTTTGTTGCATTTGCACAACCCTCTATAGGTGTTTATGCAGAGCAATTTGAAACTTTCTTCTTCCACCTCTATCTGAAGGTATGCGTCCGAGAGGTCAATTTTAGAAATATTTTTTCCACCATTGAGTTTATTGAAAATTTCTTCAGGGCTTGGGAGAGGATAGTGGTGATCGTGCAATGCATCGTTTAACCCTGTGGAAAAATCTGCGCATACTCGTATTTGATTGGACTTCTTTTTTACGTAGACCGTAGGTGCTGCCCACACGCTGAAATCTGTTTTTCACAGAATACCTGCTTGTTCGAGTCTAACTCTTTGTTGATTTGCTCTAGAGCAGCGAAAGGAACATTCCGTTTCTTTTTGAATACCGGTTGTGCACTGTCCTTCACCTTGAACTTAGCTTTCATTTTAGTACATTTCCCAAGGCCGCCAGAAAAAAACCTGGGGAAATTGCTGTTTGAGTTCCTTTTTGAGATTTACCAAATTGGACGTTGTACTTTGTATCGTGCGACAAAATGTACTCACTGGGCAATCCCAAAGATTGAATTTTTCTATCCAATCTGTTCCAAATAAGTTATCTGAAGTTTTCAATACGTAGGCTTCGAGCATTTTGGTAACTCCATTTAGTGTTACTGTAAGTATTACCTCGCCTAAAATGTTAATCTTTTCGCTAGTTACGGATTTTCCTGTTTTATCCGTTTTAAATACGGTCGGCTTCTTTAATTTTCGCCAAGTACGCCAGTTAATGGTTAAAAGATCGGAACCCGAGTCAAGCTGTAATTTAATGGAATTATTGAAAATATCCACAGTTACATATTTCCTTAAATTCCTATAGACAATATTGTCAGATTGAGCTTGCCTAATTTTATTTTTGGGTTTTCTCGTTCTGTTGGCGTACCAGCACGAAGTTAAAGTATACCCGCTTTTATTGCAATTTTTGCAATATTTTTTGTTCTTAACTGGACAGAATTTCATCCAATGCCATTTACCACAATGGTAACATGGTCCGGGCGGTTTCTTTAGCCTATTTGTGTTTTGGTTACTGCGGAATTTAGGACATGAGATTTGCCTTTTGTCTTTTTGAGGGGAATAGGAGGTAGACTCGCTTCTGATTTTATTAATCTGAGCCACACCTGATTCCTCGATAGTGTTTGAGTCACACTTTACAGATATTACTCTTTGACAGTTCTCTGCCAGTTTTTGGAGAGTCAATCCTTGTTCGTTCTCAAGCTTGGTCAGTACCCGTCATCTGACTTCGGCGTCTTCTGCTGATACTAGACCTTATGCGAAAATTAAGCACTTTAAATCATCGGCAGTCAGTTCGGCTAGTTTAAAATCATTACAGAGCTTGTTTACCGATGCTGCAAACGTTAGAAAATCTTGCTGGTTGTCTTTCACTGTGTTCAGGCATTTCCAACGTTTGTGGAACAAGGTTGTGTTAGGCCCGAATAGTTCCGATAGGAGCTTAATAGTCTCTGAAAAATCCAAGTCAGTCGTTTTCTTGGGTATTATGAAGTCTACGAACCTACTATGTTCTGTAGTTCCCAGTTTTCTAAATAGTAGACGTACCTTTTTTTTACTGGACCATTGTTCACAATCTACGTTGAAAATATCTTCGTAGCGCCTGTAAAAAGCCTCGAACGTTTTGTCGTTCTCTGGTACGTATTCAAAGGTTTCCATTGAATTGTAGATTGTATTCTGGGAGAATATTGTATCTTTTTCAGAGTTTGAGCCTTTTAATGCATTTACGAGTAAGTTGTTTCTGTTGTAGTTCAGCATTCTGAAGCGTAATTTGTTGGAATTCCATTTGTTGTTTATGTAATTCCAAAAATAGTTGTTGTTGTCTTTCTCCTGATTTTTGTTGCTGGTCCAAATGTACTTTTTGAAAATCTTCCATATTTAGACAAACAAAAACGACAGCGATCTTTTGTTGCTTTGAAACCCGTGTACCAAGGGGAGGTACACAAAAAAATCTTGATAGATTTTTTTTTTTTTTACAAAAAAAAAATATGCACAGAGAATTAGTTAAACTAAACTAATTATGTGTTTAGCTTTTTAGCGATTCCGTGGTTCTGTTAATTTTAACGTAATTGTATAAATTTCCACCACACTTATGTATTTTTTTTTTATAAATAGAGGTACAAAAAAGAGAAAACTCACCTCAGTGAATTTGAGGGGAGAATAATTTTATGCACGAGATTCAAATCAGTTACATAAAAAAAATTTTAGATAGTTTTTTTCAAAAACTTGAGTCGTAAGTAGTACTTCGGCTCTTGTGTTGTCAGTTTGTTTTATGAACAAACTGTTTTTTTTCTCTGTGAGTGGGTGTGTAAGAAATCGTTCTCGTAATGTTATTTGGACAGACTTTAATAATCCGTAGATGTCGAATCGCTAGTTCGTCACTGCTGTTTGGTATCGGAATATTTTTTGTATGTAGACGCTGGGTGTTGTATTTAAATCGCTAATGTAGTAATACCAGCTTAATTTCTCGTTCAACACTGCTGTGGGAACGCGTGGAGTTTCTGTGTATTTTTCGAGTAATCTGTCGCTATTGTTATGGTGAGAACGAAATTCTCGAATCTTTCTGTCGCCACTGATGTGGGACTGGCAAGGTATTGAGGTTTTCGACGTGAATGCGATTCTCGAATTCTTCGTCGCCACTGATGTGGGACTGATAAGGTATTGAGGTTTCGGCGTGAGTGCGTTTCTCGAATTCTTCGTCGCCACTGATGTAGGACCACGGAAGGAAAACACGGAACAAGGATTAGAGGTAAGAAAGATATATTAAAAAAAAAGGTTACAAAGATAGTGTAAGTAAGCGGAGCTTACTATGTGCTAGTGTCCAATATTGGTAGTCGTACGCGGCTGATACTACGGTATTAGAATACTCTCTCTCTCTCTCTCTCTCTCTCTCTCTCTCTCTCTCTCTCTCTCTCTCTCTCTCTCTCTCTCTCTCTTTCATCCTCTTCTCTTAGAGTGTTATATCGCATACTTTATATAGTCCTGGAAGAGTCCATGTTGTAGGTATGTTACGGTCTCTCAACAAAAAGTTACATTGTTGCAAGCGACAAAGACAATGATATTTTATGTGACAAAACAATGAACATGTATGAGAAGATTTAAAAACTAGAGAATTATACGTGTATGTAAAATGTGTGTAGAAGTCTTAGATAAAATGAAGTTGCGTACGTACGTGTTTGTGTGTGTGTGTGCGCGCGCATTTTTCATTGGAAAACACGTTTTCACGATAAACCTACATCCTAAAGTGCCTAAGGAAAATCGGAAAAAGGGCTGGCGCATTTGCGCTCTTTTCTTCGGGTTCGACCTATTTCTTACCGTCCCTTGAGAAAAAGAGAATTATAGAAAATATTACATTGTATTTACAGGTTTCAGAAAGCGTCCTCTAGTGGAGGCTTTTCTTCTTAGGAAGGTAAGTGGGGTAACTAAATAGGTATATAGAAGATTTTGAATTAATGAATAAAATGATTCTGTCCTTCATTGAAGGCGATCAATATTGAAAATTTACCTGTAGTTATTATTGTTGTTGTTATTGAATTATCATACCAGCATTACTAAAACCAATTCCTTCGCAAGCATCTTCGGGACTGTTTTAAGCGTGCTGATAATGATGGGTACAGAAATATCTTTTTCCCATTTTTTTTCTCGTTTTTTTTTTTCAATTTTGCCCAATAATCCCTTAGAAGAGCGGAGAATAACTGACAAGTTTTCTTATTGTAAGTAGATCTGGTTTCCTGTTCCCGATTGGGAAGTCCGTTTGAATATCACAGTTACCTTATTATCATTATTATCATTATTGGTATTAGTAGTAGTAGTAGTAGTAATAGTAGTAGTAGACCAGCATTCTCTTCAAAATTCTGGTTGTTTTTATTAGTCGTGTTTGTTAATCTGAGTTCAGACTGTTGAGTTGTCTCCTCTTGTCTATAGATAAAAGGAAGTCTGTTTGGAGTGATATCCTCTTTGTTGTTGTTGCAGTTTCCTTTGATAAGATGGCGGTTTAGCTGAGAATGGGTGTCAGCGGAAGAAGTAAATCATCAGTGGTAGCAGAGCGTGCGAGCAACCCACATTAAACCGGCCTTGTGCCACATTTAATCCTCGTGGGTGGATTAATAAATACTAGCAGAGCGTAGTTTCTTTTGTGTGATAAGAAGCTGCCTTGTTCAGCAAACGCTGAAACACATTTAAAAGAAGAATGGCTTCCTTCACAAAACACCCACCTGTTTTGGTAAATGAAGAGGCCTATGCTGAATGGAAGCAAGATATAGGCATATGGTCTTTATTCACAGACTTACCTAAGGAGAAACAAGGCCCTGATTTTTTTTGTCATTACCACAAAATCTAAGAGAATGTGTTCGACACTTGGCAATAATGGATATCGGTGGAGCAAATGGATTAAATATAATTATTGACATATGGACAAAATTTACTTGCTGGACGAAAATACGATGGCATACATGTCATTTAAGGAATTTTATTCCTACAAAAGGGCAGCCGGAGTTAATGTAAATGAATTTTTGGTACGATATGAATTTCTGTATCAAAAATTACAGAAATTTGGAATTACTCTACCAGGAGTCCAAGCCTTTTTTTGTTCTGAATGCAGCAAATGTATTGGAGGAAAATGAAAAATTAGCAAGAATCACATGTTCCAACTTAACATATGCAACAATGAAAGATACACTGAAGAAAGTATTTTCTGATATTTTATCAACAGAATGTAAAACTATCCCTGCTATCAAAGAAGAAGTTGAAACAGTAAATTTCAATAGATACAGAAGTATTAAGGAACAAAGGTATGACAGCTTATATGAAGTAAATCCTAAGGATAGACAAGGTAAGATAATGCGTTGTTTTAAATGTAATTCAACTAAGCATTTTGCCCGAGATTGTACGAGTTTCAATTCTAGAAATAATATCAACACTGTGGTGGATACAGACCAGGTGAACTTTACTTTGTTTAATGTTGATTCATGTTATCGAACATTGATTAATGACTCTTATTCCAATGTAAAAATGTCCAATCTTGTGAAAGAGACATTGGGTATGGCAGTGTTGGACTCTGCTTGCTCACAAACTGTTGCTGGAGAAATTTGGTTTAATATATTCTTTGATACATTAAATGACCGAGATAAGCGGTTGGTGGAAACTGTTAGATCTAACAGAATATTTTGTTTTGGAGATGGAGTGGAGGTAAGAGCTATCAAAACAGTTAAGTTTCCTGTAACAATAGGGGGTATAAGAGGTATCAGAGGTTATATTGGGACTGACATCGTCAAAAATGATATACCCCTGTTATTAAGTTATAAATCAATGAAAACTGCAGGAATACTACTAAATTTTAAAAACGACAGCTGTCGCATTTTTGGCAGACATATTAAATTGCAAACAACAACTTCCGGTCATTATAGTCTGCCATTAACTAATATGCTTTTGGAGATTAAAAATGCACCAAGCATAGTCTTACATTGTGAGACTTTAAAATGATGTTCTCGAGTGGAAAAAATAGGAAGGCTGAGAAATTACATAGACAGTTTGCTCATGAATCTAAAGGAAAATTAATAGCTTTGGTTAAAGGTAGTAAGGCATTTCATGGCAAGGAATTTCTGAATCAGATAAAAGATTTGTGATTCTTGTTCAGTTTGCCAAAGGTTTAAAAGAACCCCTCCTCGACCAGTTGTAGGATTGGCTCTTGGTAACAGGTTTAATAACACTGTATGTTTGGATTTAAAGGAATATCAACATAACCAATGCTGGATTCTACACCTAATTGATACATCCACTAGATACTCTGCTGCCAGATTAATTAAGAAATTATTCGCAACATATTTTTAATGTGGATATCTTATTCTGGAGCTCCCAAACGGTTTTTAAGTGATAATGGAGGAGAGTTTAATAATGAGGGCTAACGACAGATGAACGAAAAATTGAATATTGAAACATGCACGACAACTGCAGAAAGTCCATTTAGCAATGGTACTGAGGAACGCCATAATCTAATAATTGCTGAAGCAATGGAAAAAACATTAGATGATGAAATATGTGAGCCAGAAATAGCTTTGATTTGGGCTGTTAGTGCCAAAAATGCACTTCAAAATCATTCTGGATATAGTCCAAATGAGCTTGTATTTGGTTCAAATATTAACACCCCATCAGTTTTGAATGATCGGTTACCTGCACTGGAAAATGCAACAACCAGTGATATGGTTAGAATAAATCTAAATGTCCTACATGCAGCGAGGAAAAGCTTCATGGAAGCCGAATCAAGTGAAAGAATTCGGAGAGCCTTGAGATATAATATAAGGACTTATGCGAATGAAGGATTTGTGACAGGTGACCGTGTCTACTATAGAAGACAAAACTACAACGGATGGCGTAGTCCTGCTAAAGTTCTGGGGAAAGAAGGTCAATGTGTAGTGATCCGACACGGAGGAGCATTTTTCAGGATGTATCCATGTCACTTGATGACGGTAGACAAGGAATGAAGAAAATACAAATTCTTCAAATGAGATGAATGAAGTGTTGGAGGAGGAAGATGAAGGACAATATAATAACAATTCTAATAGCAATAGAAAGGAAGTGAAAGATAACAGTATAAAACCAAGTAGAAACGAAGTTGTAGAATATAAATTGAGAGGGAGTGATGAGTGGAAGAAAGAAAGGGTTATGAGCACACAACCAGAGTCAACGGGAAAATATAGCCATTGGCTAAATATAGAAGCAGAGAATGAAGATCCTCTTTGTGTCAATTGGGATCATGTTGATCAATGGAGAAAACTTTCTCATGTAACAAGAGCAAGTAATCAGTAACATGCCGTTTTGCTTACTTCTGAACAAGTAAATGGCCTCGTTTCTTCATCGGATTTCTAATTCCTTCAAATAAGTCTTTACGCGATCGTCCCAGTGTTTCAACGACAACTGTCACAATTGTTACCCTTCATGTTGCACAATATCTTCAATTCTATGGCAAGTACTAGATGCTTACTAAGTTTTTCATTTTTGTTTAATTTTACTCCATAGAATTTCTTTCCGTATAAACTAAAAAATGCCTTCCTATCTGTATAAACTACCTTAATGTAACCCTCTACCACGAGTGGCCCTCGGGCCTTGTAGAAAGTGAACTTTACTGTAAAAAACAAAAAAAAAAACAACACTCCCCAAACACATTTAACATATGATTGAGACCCCGCCTGAACATTTTTAACATCTGATGTAGGCGCCCTACTTTTAATATCTGAGATAGCCCCCGCTACACACACACACACACACACACACACACACACATACCTCTACCTGATTTATAGCTCCACCGACATTTAACATCTGATTTATTTTAATTTTACTCTGTAGGCTTTCTTTCATTTTTCAGAATTTCTTTTGGTGCAAAATGTTATTATTTTAATTAAAACAGATTTATTGAATGGAGGAAAGAGGAGAGAAAATGTGTATAAATGTGTGAATACATCCGGTTCTGCGATTGCAAAAAACTTGATAAATAATCGTCAGAGTACCATGTACTAACTACCATGAGTTTATTTTTTTTTTATTTTTAACCGGTCACATTCGGACTTCTATTTGAAAGTTATAAAGACCATATTTTATTAAATCTTTACAGCCTTTTGCGTGTAAGCAGAAGGAATGTCTGTTAGATCTTAATGTAATTTGTTTCTTATATATATATATATATATATATATATATATATATATATATATATATATATATATATATATATATTATTATTATTATTATTATTATTATAGATGTATATATTATCCTAATTTAGAGTATTTCTTACCTTTTAGTCGAGGGGCACATTTGTTTTAATTTTCTCGATCGAGCTTTGAAGAGAAGACCGAAAACCGTCCAGCCGACATGCTTTCCTTTTCTGTATCTCTTGCTTTTTCATAGTTATTATAATTTTTCTCTCCCCTTTCTTCCATTAGATGTGCTTGTATATTATTATTATTATTATTGTTGTTGTTTTTGTTGTTGTTGTTGTTGTTATATGGGGTGTCCCCTAAAAAATGATATTTTGTATTCTAATAACATAGCCAATTCTCGTTTAAATGATCTCAATTTTTAACAAAATGTGTAAAAACTAAGTTGACTGCGAGTACTTATTTAAATGAGAATCTACCAGGAAGATGGACCGGGCGTGCCAGTGCTAATGACAATGTGCTCTTGAAATGGCCACCAGGTTCACCTCACTTGACACCTTGTGTGTGATTTTTTTCTATGGGGCTATGTGAAAGGACAGGTCTATATCCTCCCTCTTCCAACAAGCCTAGAGGAACTTAAGCAGAGACTCACTGAGGCGCTGGAGAATATTACTCAAGACATGTTACAGCGTTTGGGGAGGGGCAGCTGGACTACGGACTTGTGTGTCGTGTCACATGTAGTGCGCATATGAAATCGATTATAAAAGCTACATCCCTTTATCTTGTTCGAATTTTGACAAATAAATCTTTTATTGGTCAACATGAAGCCTATTTAATTTCATTTGCCGGGGACATTTTAATAATGTCAATTTTTGGGGACACGCTGTATATTATTATTATCTGGTTTGAACTGATGGTCAGTTAGTATTTCAAAGTCACAAAGGATATTGTGTTTTTTATTCTCTAAGATATATTTACCCCTCCCCTATGGGTTAAATAGCATGGAATACAGTACTCTTTAGCCTTGTGTAACAAAGAATACTCCGAATTCAAAACCGCTGAATAGGCAGCGGGAAACATTCCTCTATTTTCCAAAATAACAAAGTACAAATAAAATTGAAAAAAAAACGTGGAGAGTTTTCGACTTGAATAGACATGACATTTATATTATTTACAACTTCACACCAGAATTGAAAAGCAACTAACAGTAAGTTAGCTAAATTAATCATCACTTTTTGTGCCTAGTTTTTGTTTTGCTTTTTTTTTTATCATATGCATACAGATATGCTAAGTGTGCGTGTCGGTGATAGAATTAGTTTATATACAGTTTGCTTATGTCCCTAGTTATACATATGGATGTGTCTGGCTGCACATATATAAAATAGCAAATATACGTACACGTGTCTGAATGCTCATAAGAGAGATAAAAATAATAAGGAACGGATGAAAGAGGTCAAAAGAAAAACAAACACTAAACAAACTTGTATGAAAAGCTGTGGACTCAAATGTAATTCTTTTCACGTTCATTGGAGCTTTTATGCGGATAATAAGATATTTACGTGAGGGCCAGGTGAAAAGAGTTTGTAGAATTCTCATTAACAGACTTAAACCAATTTTTTCCATATTAATAATACAATATTTGATAGCATACAATAATACTTCATTTTCTTTTCCACAATATATTTTTTTTAAATCCTCCTTTTTATATGTTGATTGTTGAGGTATTTGGCAGTCAGATGTTTTGGCCCGGCCTGCTAGTACTTGTATTTAATAGTAATGTCAATATTACCCGTTTTCTTATAAGGAAACATTCAGCATTCACTGACCGAGCAGCCAGTGCTGCTGTCGGTTGGACTTTATAAAAATAAATTCTGTTAAAACAATTTTTCCGAAAAATAGTTTTATCAAATCCAGTAGCTGTTATCGCTCTTTCAAATATTGATGGGTAGTGTCGAATGTCAACTTCTTGATTATTATTATGTTCTCTTTAAGTTACATGTGCTTAGCATTTTAGCGGTTGTTGATAAATGTGCTGGAGTAAGATGGTTTCTGTTATCTAGTAAAGTCAGTGGCGAACCTACATTATTGAGGTCCAGAAGCTTGAACAGATATGGGGTTCCTTTCGCAACCAGCAACAATAGATTCGATGATCCATCTGTCAAAAAGGTTATGAATAGATTCAGGCGACCTCAACGAGCCCAGACAGTTGGAGGTTCGAGCGCTACAAACCACCAAGAAAATTTTGAAATTTGACCAATTACAGGGGAATTTTGAGGTCATATGAAATGGGTATTACAGCATATTCTAAGTTTTATGTTTTGCATATTTCTTTGCGTAGCAGTAGTCGTAGTACAGTTATCCAAGTCTTAAATAGCAATTGGATTTTCTTGGTATAGCTGTCCCCAATGTTCGCCGATTGTTCTCTATTTATACTTGTTTATCTAATTTGCATACGATACTACACCTCCCTGAAACGGAGAGGTCGTATACCCTTGTTTTTTCTTTTACTATTCATGATTATTTTCGTATTGTGTTGGTCTTCCTCTTGTCTTTCTTGTTTTCTCCTTAATTGTGGTCTCAGTCTCTCTTCATTTTCTTCTTCATACTCGTCTGTCTTTTCCTCACTTTCTTCCATTTCCTGCTCTGTTCCACTTTTGCAACTTTCTGTCTCTTCTTGTTCTTGATCTTCCATTTCTCTGTCATCTAGTTCGTTTTTGCTTCGCTTCTGAACTGATCTGCATGTGCCAGTATATGTTATCCATTTTTCTCAAGTATAGCTGTGTTGTGTCCTTTTTGTATCAGGAAATTTGCTTCTTCTGGATTCGCTTCTTTATTCTTTCTATACCATACCATTTTTTGTTGCAAAGGACATAGTTATGGGGGCTATGATTTTTCTTTCCATTAATGCCGAAGGGCTCAGTTTTCTTCCTGCATATGGAATGGATCTGTTACTGGGGAGCATTTTTGGTAGATACGCTTCTATGCTTTCATTAAGTGGTGAGAATGCTTTTAATCCCATTTTTAACGTTTGTACCATTCTTTCCGCAATGCCATTAGATTTGGGGTGATATGGTGGTGTCTTGTATGGGATGCATCCAATCTGTTCTAACCACACACATAAGTTCTCATCGCGAAATTCGGGTGCATTGTCGGTGACTATTTCTGGCGTACTCCATTCCTTGAGAATATAGTTCTTAGTACTTGCTTTATTGTGGTGGCTTTTCTGACTTTTACTCTGACAACCCCTGGCCATCCTGAATATGAATCCACTAATACTAACAACAATTCCCTATCTTTTATATGTGCATGATCCATATGGACCCTAACCTCATGGATCTGCTTCCTTTGACCATGAGGGAATTTTTGCTTGCTTGAAGTTTTTTTTCCGCACATTTGGAGCATCTCTTAATGTATTCTTCTATATCTTTTGAATTTCCTGGCTCCGAGGCTTGTAACTTTAGTTTTCTTTGTGTTTCTGTTATGCCACAATTCACGTTATCATGTACCTCCTTTAACATGTCTATTTTCAGTATTTGTACAGCTACTATTATATCCCCATTGCATATTATGTCATTTTCTATGGTTAGTTTCTGCTTCGTTTCTTTAAAGGCTTGCTCCATATATATATATGTATATATATATATATATATATATATATATATATATATATATTATTCTCTCTACTATTCTGCTTAATATTGGGTCTTCCTTTGTTTCTATTTTGAGTCGATTTAAAGAAAGAACGTCCGTTTCTACCCAGTGTATTATTTTATCTTCAGTATTTTCCTGTTTTTCTTCTGATTCATTCTTGAACTGTAATCTTGATAAAACGTCTACATGAGCGGATAGTGTTCCCTTTTAAGTACACTATGTAAAAATCGAATGCCATCATTTTTATTGCCCATCTTAATATTTGTGACGATGTGACTTTTCGTAATTCTTTTCTCGGACTAAATATGAATTCTAATGGTTTGTGGTCCGATTTTAATAAGAATTATTTTCCTATCAAAAAATGCTGCGCCCTTCTATGCTCCATACAATCACTAATTCTTTTTCAATATTCGAGTAGTTTGTTTCTGCTGACGTTAACCTTCTTGATATGTACATGATTGGGTGTTCTTCTTGTGATAGAATAGCAACATTCGCCTTTTCACTCGCGTCTGTGGTTAACGTTACTTTTTTGTGGATCAAAAACTTTTATTATTGGTTTGCTCCTCAGTATTTTCTTTAGTGTTTCAAAAGCGATAGCTTGCTCTTGTGTCCAGTTAAATTCATTGTTTCGTTTTTGTTTGTTTTTTTGTGGGTTTTTTGTTTTGTTTTGTTTTTTTTGTTTTGTTTTGTTTTTTTTTTTGGTCGGGGGCGTGCGTATTTTTGCAAATGGATCTATTATGTGACTGTATCTTGGTATGTATTTACTATAAAAATTTACAAGCCCCAAAAAGTATTCTAATTCTTTTTTATTAGTCTATCGTCGGGTGATATGCTTTCTTTTGATATTTGATATTCTCAATATGATATCTTCTTACATTCAAAACTACACGTGTCTTTGTTTACAGTCATGCCTGCCTTTTTTAATCTCACTAAAATTTTCTCTGTTTTATATTTTAATTCTTCTTTAGTTCTTGTCCCTACACATATATCATCCTGGTATATTATTATTTTTTTTTCTAATAAGACTCTTTCAATTGCTTTTTGAAAAATATGGCTCAAAGTCTTTAGCCCAAGTGGTAGACAAGATCATCTTAGTGCTTATCATGGTGATTTCCTTGAATTTCTCGTCAATTTCTATTTGTATGCTGTCTTTTGCAAAATGTTCCATTTTCGCTAACTCGTGGCTCGCAGTTTCGATATTTGGCAAAGGAAAAGAGTCTGATTATATCTGGTGATTTACCCCTATCTTGTAATCACCACATATCCTTAAATCTCCATCAGGTTTCTTTATTGCTACTATTGGTGATGCCCTATTGCTACCACCTTGGGTTATTCTTTCTAGTATTATGCCTTGTATCATTTTGTTTAATTTGGCCACTACCAAAGGTAGGATATGAATTGGAACTTTTCTTGACTATATATTTTGGGTGATAAGTTTCTCTTAGTCGAATGCTTGCTTTATAGCCTGTCAATAATCCTATTTCATTTTCTTCTGCTTGCATGGAATTGATTAGTCTCGCTGTATCTACTTTTAATACATCAATCCTAGTAATCCGTAATCTTTTTCGCATTCTACAACTGTAATAGAAATTATTTCAAAACGCTTGTCGGTTTCAAAATTTCCTTGAAATGTAAACATTATTTTTATGGTTGTTCCATCAAACTGCTTTAATTGGATGCTGCTTTTTTAAATTTAGGTTGTCCTAATTTTATCCAGAAATTTTTTGGTATCAACGTGACTTCATTGCCGCCATCAACTTGCATGTTAAATATTTCGCCATTTATTCTTATTTTTTCTCTACTTCTCTTTGTGTATTCATTGTAAATATTTCAGCTTCTTCTTCGGAGGGGTTTGTACCGTTTGTACTCTTTCTATTTTCTTTTCGTATTTGCATACATTCTGAAAATTATCTCTTTTTTGCAATTTGTGCATATTTTTCCTAGAGATGGACATTTGTACTTGTCTCTCTCGTGATTTTTCCACAATATCTACATATAATTATGGATTTGGCCGTGCTCGTCCTGTACGTCTCGAATTCTTCTTTTGGTTGATTAAATTCTTTAATCAACTCTAATTGTTGTAAAAACTCGACGCAAGCTTCCAAATTCATGCTACTACACTGTAAACATTCTATTATCTTTCGTTTGAGGTTTTGGTCTTGCAAGCCTTCAGTTATTCTGAGAAGGATTAATTCATCTTCTATAGTCATTTCCCGTGCTCCCAATTTTTCAAATTCACAATACTTGGCTCGTTCTTTCAATCTATGTAAGTATTGTGTAATGGACTTATTGTGTGCTTGCCTTTTCTCTAAAAACTAGGTTCTTTCGGCGATTACCAATCTTTTCTTTGGTCTTATGTTCTTTTTTATAATTATAATAATTTCTTCAAATGTCATTTCTTCTAATTCGCTCGGGTAACCCTTTGTCGAAATTCTCTTCACAGCTCGCACCCAGCTATAGCATAAAGTAAATCTGTTATCTCGTTTTCTCCTCCGTCAGTCTCTTATTTTTTTCATTCTTCCAAATACAGCAAAAGTTCTTATCCCTGTTTCTATGTGTTCTGGATCGTCCAGCGAATTTAAGGGTCCTATCGGCGATGCCATTGTTATATTTTGCATATCTCTCTGCGTAGCAGCAGTCGTAGTACAGTTCTCCGTATCTTGAATAGCAACTGGGTTTTCTAGGCACAGCTGCCCCCACCCCAATGTTCGCCAGTTGTTCTGTATTCATACTTGTCTATCTAATTTGCATAGGATACTACACTAAGTTCAACATTAGCTACTTCAACCCATTGGCTTATGAATCTATCACTAAAATTGTCTCATTTTAATAACAAACACTTAAAAAAATACATCAAATTTGTTGAAAAATTCGCTCATTAAAACAATTTGCTTCAGGGGCCGCTTTGGGATTAGAGACCCTAATGCTTAAACTTCATTAGTTTCATAGTAGATCCGCCAACGAAGTTCTTTGTGATTCTGTAGCGCCAAACTACGAGGTTCGAAAAGGATCGTTCTCACTAATGTGACGTCCCCTTGGTGTCGCTGCGCCAAAGGTGACGTCTGCCTGGTTGCGTCCGTCGTGCTATCCTGTCCTGTGACGACCAACTGGCTTGGTATTGGTCGCGGCACCAAATGTGACGTTCTAACCTTTTGGTGATTCGGATGGGAATCTGGTTAGATTCGGTATCAACTTCGTCGTTCCCAGCTCGCCTTCAACGTCTGGTTACCGAAGTAACTGCTTTGATTTCCAGTCTAACCTACCTACGTTGGGAATTGATCTTAGGCAGACGAAATCAATCAGTCGCCGGGCCGTAATGCAAGCTGAGTTCGAATAAGGGTGATATCGCACAAGTATATGTAAAAAAAAAAGAAAATAATAACTCGAAAAGTTCAAATGTGTTAAAAAAAGGATAACAATAATTTATATATGGTTGCTGAATACAGGACTGCGTCTACTTCCCAACCCGCTATATGGATTCGTGACACTTTGTGTTTGTTAGGCGAGTCTTAACATCTTAAGTCGTTTGTTCTTTAAAAAACTGGTTCTTGGTGAATCTTCAGGTGATATTCGTGAAACTTGTTTCGGTGGTGTGAGTCTAAGTCGTTCTTCCAAAATAAATTGTTCTTGGCTAGAACTTGAGGTCGTGATGCCTGGAATCTTAGTCAACTTCCTCGAGGTGGGTCTTCAGAGCGCTCAGCTCACTGCAACTGCTTGCCTCTCTGTCTCCAACCCCAACTGCAACTTAACTCGAACTGATTTTCGCTCGCTGCGACTTTGCTTATATGGACACCGACCAAAACCGGGGTGGGCTTGTCGGGGTTTGAGATTCCTTGATAATTCTCAACCCACAATCCACTTATTTGGTTTCGCTCAGGAAAATTTTATTATTTTCCATTTTTGGAAGTCTTTCGTCTTCCCACCTCCTTCTGTTCTCATATTGGTATCACACCGTGCCCTCAGAGGGTGTCAACGGGTTTCCCCTCTCTCTCACAGTGGCATCTCACACCTATCCCTTCAGGGGGGCACAACAGGCTTCTTTACATGATTACCTCCGCCCAGTACTCCTGCTATCATTCAGCCAATGGGCGCTCAGCGGCGTAGGTGTGGCCAGACTAGCCTCGGTTTAAAAAAATCTTGCTCAAAGAAAAACATTTTATCCTTTTTTTTTTTTTTTTCACTTTTCCTTTTCCTTCTTCTTTTGGAGGAGACCTCACACCCTAGACTCTTTATCTTTTAACCGGATTACCTGGAATTCGTCAATTAGCTTTTAGCCATCACCAAGCGGGTGGCCACTCAGACGTACCTGCACTCCTGGCACCAACAACTGATCCGATAAAACAGTTTCGCTATTATAGCCGGATTTCATATGGAATTCGTCAACGAGATTTTCGCCAATTATCAAGTGGGTGGCCATCTGAACGTATTTGCATTCTTGGTGCCAATTACTGATCTGATAAAATAGTTTCGCTACCCTAGCCAGTCTGACGATAAACAGATGCTCCTCTCAATGATTTCTACATATAGACAAAGGCTTAACCTTTCCTTCATGGTGGTCAGCGGACACAGTTTATTTTTATCTATTTAGAATTCTATCTCTGAGGATATTTGACCGACCTGGAATTTTCACCCGCCTCGTAACATAAATCAGATTAAATCCAGTATCTTCCTTTCTCGACAATGGACATAAAAATCTTACCACTCTTCCTTGTCAGAAAAATAACACTGCTTAGTGTCCTTTTCGTGATGGTTTCTTATCACCTAAATTTAATTCTCGCCTTTTTTTTCTTCTTTCTTCTTTAGCAAGCCAAATAGTGTCACAATCCTCCCCTAACCTATTTGTCTTTTACTCGTAAATGACACCGAAACCCAAATACACTATTTAGCATGCCTCATGCATCATGCATCTGTCCCATGCAATTCTATTCTTCTTTTCTTTTCTACGGTTTTACATGAAAGGTGATGTACTTTTCATCTTCTTCTGTTCTACATGCAATTGTAATGTTCTTTTCATATTCTTTTGTTCTACAGGCGAATGTAATGTTCTTTTCATCTTCGTTCTACATGCAAATGTAATGTTCTTTTCATCTTCTTCTGTTCTAAATGCAATTGTAATGTTCTTTTTCATCTTCTTCTGTTCTATATGCAAATGTAATGTTCTTTTCATCTTCTGTTCTACATGCAAATATAATGTTCTTTTCATCTTCTTCGTTCTACATGCCAATGTAATGTGTGTGTGTGCCTGTGGGTGCATGTGCGTAGTTATTATGGCTTGTTTTTCTTGATCAATGTTTTTCTCTCCGCTGTAGGGGGGGGTTCCGCCGCACGTGTCGGTCTCACGCCAGCCTCCTCCGCCGGTCTTTCTGCAATTTCTTCGCCGATTTTGTATGAGTAAGGAACACTGCTCGGCATCTCCCTCTCGAGTTGCTGCATGCTCATTTGATTATCGCTAGTTAATTTCCTCTTACTCCTAATCTTCCATATTGCCATACCCACTATGGCTATAATTATGAATGTACCCATCATTGCCGACCAACTTATCTTGACCTGCTCATCATCTTCCCAAACCATACCTTCATTTCCCAACGCACTTAACTTGTCCCTCAATTGACCCATATCGATCTTTTCTATCGGCTTCATTAGTACTGGCATTTTATTCAAGGTAACATTGGAGAATCCCCTCACTATTGGCTCCCACAACTCTGTACAATTGACTAAGCTTCTGCCAATCAATTCTATGATTGAATCTTTCTCTTCCTATCTTTCTTCTTCCTGGTAATAGGGGGGTAAGGAAATAGATATCCCAAGTGCCGAACATCCCATGGGTAACTTTAACAGGGATAATGGTGGCCTTACTCTTAATGTCCTTGTGAACACTCCTCCACATACCCTAGACAAGCTGCCCACACCCCGTCTGAAACACTGATAGCTTGTGGTAATGCCGTGTTTGCTAATACCTCTACTTGACAAGTTCTCTTAATTCTCACTTTCTTCCCTTCAAACAATTCTAGTATGCACATTTTGTGGTTACCAGCTATATAGATAGGGCTTAACGATGCACAAGCCCCTGGAGCATCATTTCTACACTTTCTAGCTTCTTCAGCTGTTAGCAACATGAATTTTGTTCTCCCCGAATTTAAAGCTATGTATTCTGTTTCCATCTTGTACCTTGCTACCATTCCCAAACCTTGATCTCTTCTGGGGTAGGGAATAGGTAAATTTATAACCTGGTATATTTCGAATATACTCTCTCTGTCTAACAACGGAACAGACATCATAACCAACAGTCGTCTATTTTCCAACAAGGTCACACATCCCAGCGCATTATAATATTTCCACAATTCTTTGGTGGGATCCACTGGCAGTCTTAAATGATGGGGTAACTCGGCCTGTATCCCGAGTAGCACTTCCCTTAGGTGACCCGGGTTTACTATGCTTGGGGAGAGATGTCCCAATGACAACATGTCTAATTGCGCTCTCACATGTTCCAGCAAGGTCGTCAACGACTAACTAGTTTGTCGTACCTTATTCGTAATTGCCATTAGTTGGAAATATCTTTGCATGAATCCACTCATTTCCTGTAATTCTATCATTATAGTTTCTGTATCATTAATTACCTCTTGTCTCAACCCTGCCAGGTTATTTATTAACCAATTAATTCTGGCTCTATTCTTGGCCACTTCCAACCTTGTCACATTTAATATTGTCACACTCTCTCTTGCCACTTGAGATAGCGTCCTCTGATTTATTTCCACTTCTCCCAGTTTCCTTCTTATGAATTTAACGTCATCTTCAGTCACTGTTCCAAACAGGACATTTAACGCTTTTCCCACAATCGGAACTACCGATCTTGTTCCCCGCGTCTGCAGTAACTCTATTCCCTTCAGGTAATTTTGCATGTCCCTCCATTGCGCCTCTATCATAGTGGCCTCCGATTCTAGGGAGTGTAATAATCTGAGATATCCTTTCTCCTTGGAATAATCTTGCCCTACTTTCAACCGGGCTGCATCCAGCTGCGTTAGCTCATTTCTTAGTTTATTTAGTAGCGACTCGTATGGTTTTAAATCTATCACGAATGTCATCAACCATTTTGACCTGGTTATTATTACTTCACTCGTCTTTTTAAAAATGGTATTTCTGCTGTGCTTCCAAGCTTCCGCCATCGTCACCATCAGTGTGGCTACCATCATCATCATCATCAGCCCTTTCATTTTGGTCATTCCTGCAAGGCAACAAAATTCTCTTGTTTTTATTCTTCATAACCATTCGATCTTGTTCAATTCTTCATTCAATTATTCCGTAATTTCTTTCTAAGTTTGTAACCATCGGCTCTTCCCTCCCCTAACTAACTCCTAGCAGACAGAATGGTCCGGACAGGTGTGCGTGGCGCTCACTCCAAAGGTCGTACTTCATGACGCCACTGATGGCCAGTTAGCAATGCCAATAATCTTCTTCCGTCCTTCGTGAGGTGCAGCTCGCGACTCCATCCCCTCCATCCACATCCACCACAGTCTGCCAGTAGGTTTTTGGATGAGCCAGTGTCGTTATCTGTCGACACCGAGTGCTTCTATTTTGCACAGCCTTCTTTGTTCTACTGAAACTTGGGGTTCTTTCAGTTCCCGTTCAGGAGGTGTTTTGTCCTCTTCTTCCTCTCCTGATTCTTCCTTCTGCTTCGAGTCCGCGCCTGGACGTCTTCATTACTTCTTGACTCAATGCCTAATTCTCTCCTGTCTTTGTTTGAGCTGGGAAAGGGGTATTTGATCCTCTTCCTCCCACTCGTTGAACTCTTCGTCTTGTTTAGGGTGCCTCTTTTTAGAGCCCTTGACTGCTTGATTGGATCTCTTCGTTTTTCTCTTCCTTTTATTTGGACATGGGGGTGCGACGGTGACATCACAGGGTCTTCTCTGCACCGATTCAGGCGACGACTGAACGCCGCTGATCCCCGTCGAGGGTTCCAACTCCGTCACTCGAATCGCTTCGTCTATCTGGCTAAGTCGATCTATCTCTTCATTTTCCTCGGAATCTTCTTCCGTCTCCATTTCTTCCGGCTCAACCAGAGTTACCTTCCTTGTCCTTGTCATCTTAGGCATCGGCTCGCTCCAGGTTAGTTATTTCAGCCTTCTTCAGATCGTTGGCATGGACCCTCCTTGCTCGTCCTGGCACTTGATCCCATATTACATATGATACTGGACCCGTCTGCTCTACTATCCGGTAGTACGGTTCCCATCTCTGGTCCAGCTTTCCTTCTCTCTGTTGGATTTTATAGTAGACAGGGTCTCCAACCTTCAATTCTACTACCTTTCTTTCAGCATTGACTCTCTCATTTCTTCTCTTCTGTGCCCTCTTTATTCTTCTTCTGGTTTGTACTAATATTTTATGTTGCTGTTCCAGCAATAACTGATGATGATCTTCTCCCATACACTTTCTTCGGGGCTTCAACAGGTTATCCACAGGCAGGACCACGTCTCTGCCAAACAACATAAAGTAAGAAGAAAATCTGGAGGTTTCGTTTATCGTAAACCTCACGGCCGCCAGAGCCTGCGTCAAATACAAATCCCAATTTCCTGTATTCTCTCTGGCCAGCTTGGTCAGCACATCTCCCAAGGTTCTATGAAACCTTTCCACTTTAGCGTTTCCTTGGAGGTGATATGGAGATGTTTTTACGTGCTCTATATTCAAACCTGTCAGCACTTCTCTCATTATGCTGTTTATATTCTCTGTGCCATTATCAGTGACAAGTTGCACAGGGGCGCCATACCTAGGGAAGATTTCACTTATTATCAAATCGACTACAGTTTTCGCCTTCTTGTCTGGTACTGCAAATGCCTCAGGCCAATTTGTTAGCCAATCGACAAAACTCACTATATAGTTGTTTCCTTGTGCAGTTTCCCCATATGGTCCTGATACATCCATACTCACTTTCTCGAAGGGGAAGTTCGGCACGTCCATCTCCTCCAATGGTGCCATTTCCTGCCTTCTACTCTGCGACTGGCACACTACACAGTTAGTGACCTCTCCGTACAGTTTGGGCCAATAGTACTTTCTCCCTATTAGATCATATGTCCTATCAATTCCCATGTGACCCAACCTCTCGTGGCACTGTTCCAATATCTCTGGTCTTAAACTTTTGGGCACATACAACTTGGGCTTGACGTCTTCATCCCTACCTGAGAGATAATACAGCCTTTCCTCTATTATGGCATACTTGGTGGTCTCTCCTGCCTCCACCTTTTCTCTAAGGGCAGCTATTTCACTGTCAGCCTTCTCCTTCTCAATTCCTTCTGTCCAGTAGGGATCGGTTATTATCTGTGCGTCCCCTTCCTCGTCCGATTCTAACATAGGGCGATCTTTTAGCTTATTAGAGTTAATTACTCCGATTCTATAGGCTTTATCATCTACTCCCTGCTCTACTTTTACAGATCTTTCTTCCAGTTGTTTCGGTATTCTTGAGAGTAAATCTGCGCACGTGTTTTCCTTCCCTGCCAAATACTCTTACAGTGGTAGCCACTTAACTGTAGCGCCCACTGTTGAATCTTCTTAATATTTGTCCATTCTGCCTGCAGTAGGTACTTCAGAGGCTTGTGGTCTGTCTTTATAGTAAAAACCGCACCATTCAAGTAGTAGTCCAGTTTTTGGAGAGCATACATGATAGCATATGCTTCTCTTTCTATTACTGGCCATCTTTGTTGTGTCTCTGAGAGCTTATGAGAGAGAAAGTATATCGGTACCTCCTCTGCTATGCATGGCACTGGCCCTTCTTTATCGGGACACGGCTGGGTAAGAACTGCTCCTACACACTGCTCACTGGCATCAGTGTATAGTACCATGAGCTTGCTGAGGTCTGTGTACGCCAGCAGTGGGATGGCTGTCAACTCTTCTTTTAAGGTATCAAATGCCCGTTGACAGTCTTCTGTCCACTTGAACCTAGCGTATTTCTTCGTCAGGGCTACTAAGGGTATGGCAATTCTCGAGAATGCCGGGACGAATCGTCGGTAGTACCCTATAGCTCCTATAAAGCCTCTTACTTGTCTCACTGTCTTAGGTTCTGGCATTTCCCTTATGACTTTCACCTTATCCATGTCGGGTTTAATACCGTCTCCGTTTATAACAAAGCCCAAATATCTAGTCTCCTCCTTCAGAAACTGACACTTCGACAATTTCAATTTTAAGCCGTGCTTTCTTAGTCTTCCCAACACTTGTTTTAGATGGAAAAAATGTAGTTCTACTGTTTCTGAAAATATCAAAATATCATCTAAATATGCCATGGCAAAGCTCTCGCATCCTCCTAACAGTTGACATCAGCTGTTGGAAGATTCCCGGGGCATTGGCTAAACCGAATGGCATCACCCTGAACTGAAATAGTCCCAGGTGACACGCAAATGCGACATTTTCCTTGTCAGCCTCATCAAGGGCTACCTGCAAATACCCGGACCTCAAGTTCAACGTAGAGAAGTACTTCGCTTTCCCTAATAATGCCAATATGTCATCGATTAGTGGTAATGGCACCGCCAACGGCTTCGATATAGAATTCAGTTTCCTAAAATCTACACAAAAACGGTGCCCGCCATCTTTCTTACCTACTATCACAATTGGAAAGCTCCAAGGGGAGATCGATCTTTCGATCATCCCAGCTTCCAACATCTCTTCTATTGCCTCTTCCACAAGGGGTCTCTTATGAATAGGTGTCTGGTGGGGCTTCAATTTCACAGGGGGGTGATCGCCGGTGTCGGTTTTCATTTTTATTGTGTGGGTCTGGCCCAATTCCTTATCTGATCCTTCCACTTCAGTCTTTGGAACCCCCCCCCCACACAAAAAAATAAAGGGATTTACATATGGAGAAAGAAAGAAAGCTAAGTGATTAATAACAGCGAGAAGGGGAATGTAAATAAGAGGGAAAAGGCTAAGAAAAGGAATTAAAGGCTGAAAAAAAAGCGTCGAAACAAAATGTACAGTTTTGTAATCGGTATGTACATGTTCTAATGTAATAGTGCATAATAAATAAATACATTCATATATTATATATATATGCGTGTGCTTATATATATATATATATATATATATATATATATATATACACACATACATTTGTGATACATTCAGATAGATAAACTGTGAACGTAGGAATCAATACTCCATGGTGACTGTCAGTATTGATTCCTATGTCGACACTTTCTATATTTACAAACGCACTACCTTAAATTCCAATAATGTTTTTCTTCCTTCAAAAATGTAGAAAATTTAAACATACATATATATATATATATATATATATATATATATATATATATATAGAGAGAGAGAGAGAGAGAGAGAGAAAGAGAGAGAGAGAATGATAAAATATAGTTTTAATGTATGTTATATTTATGGGTTAAAGTGCTCAATATCAGGGACAGAGCCTATATAAATCTAAAAGGCTATATTGAAGTCAACACCAAGAGGTGACAATCTGTTTCATGCTAATCGCAATCGGCAGTCCATGACGATTGCGTTTACTGTCGCCTCTGGGTGTTGACTTTAATGTAAACTTTATATATATATATATATATATATATATATATATATATATATACACACACACACACGCACACGAGGGTAATGCCAACACCGATAAGGAAAATTTTTATCTGAATTTTTCACTGATTAGCAAAGAAGTTTCCGTTTTTTTTTTTGTGTGCATTGAGCATTGACAAGTTATTATGCTGAAAAATAAAGTTTTTTCATGTAACATCTGTGGATATATTGTGTTCCTTAATTCAACTTTCTTCCCTTAATTCCCTTCCTTGTATCTATTTTTCAATTTCAATTCATAATTCGTTTTTCTTCGTGTTTACAATATTTACATTCAAGCAGTTCTTATATAAATAAACCATTTTTGTAATCCTTCTGCCCACCCGTAGTACGCAGTATCTTAATCATTCACTACTTCCGGGGAACTTCACCACTTCTATAATTAGTGCTTGTGACGTCACACGCGCAATGTAAATTATATTATTAGGTTTCATTCTCCACATCGGACATTCTTATTATTGAGCACACGCACACAGTCAGTTATTGGATCTTAAAACTTACATGTATATTGTTCGGAAGAGTAAGAAATGGCTTGTTTATGATTTTTAAGTTAACTGACACAACCAACACTCTGGCAGAACAGCTGACAGTAGTAAAGAAATAAAAACCCATTCGATTTAGAGATCGACTTTAGCAACAAAAAGGGAAAACTTTGTATAAAAGGTAAGTTTTTAGAATTATACTAATAAACTTTATCCAGTAAAAAAAAAAAGATATATTTTTCTTTTTGTCAAAAAACAAATAAGAAAAATGTGTTGACACAGAAAGATACTGTTTCGTTATACTTCTTTTCTTTTTCTTTTTAAATTGAAAACAAAAAAAATGATCACTTGAATGTGTACTGTAAATAAATAATTTTTCACTTGTGGGTTTGTTTCTTAGATGTTTCTTCAGTTTTTCTTTTATGAACATTTAGTGAATACCATTTTTTTGTCTTATGTTTTAGCCTTTGCCTCCAATAATTTTGATGTCTGCATGTTGACCGATTTTTTGTTTTTTGTTTTTTTTTGTAAAAAAAATAAAATAAACGTGCTTTCATTGTGTTTATAAATCATCTCCTTTTTTGCGAAATAAAAAGTCAGAAATAGTGGTTATTAACATCTGATAAAAAAAGGTTCTAGTATTCTATTCAACATCGAAAAAAAAAATTAATTCGTCAAAAAAACTCCTTACAAAAAAGAACCAACGACAACCTGTACAAAATACATACATCATGCGGAGATGTTCAAAACAATTTTTGTTGGTTGATAATGATTAGCGTGTGGCTTTTAATTTTTGCAGTTGTCGATATAATTTTTTTTTTTTTTTTTTTTTTAACCATAGAAATAAGTCATGAAAGCCAGAAATAAAATCTTGCTGCTTTTCTGTGCCAAAAAATCTACGCACAAACACGCATCGTGATAATGTCAAACGAAAATATAGACTATTTACTACTACTACAAAGAAAGCGGTAATGAATCTATTAATGACCTGTTTGCGAAAGAAAGAACAAAGTAAACTTTAATATGTCTCTAGTTCATTAGCTGAACACATCGTCAACAAAAATGTTTAATTTCCAACAACAAAAATACAAAAAAACTGAATTTTTCTGATGGTACAAGTTAAAAATAAAAAAAAAGTTCAACTTATGTTTCATTTGTATTTGGTAACTTTAACAGAAGAAATGGCAAAACTTAAACAGATCTTTGGAAATCTGTATAACAGATCAGCTCTGAGCTGCATCACTGGGTGCAACAATGACTATAATAAACTCTCTACACAAACAGAGCGTGACAAAACAACAAAAAGCTTAAAAGCCCAACCCGAGTATTGCGGTTGAAACTAAAAAACAAAACTACGTAACTGGAAATGAAAAAAATAGAACTTTTTCTTTATATATAGGAAAGAAAAGAAAGAGTAGTTTTTTAGCTAATTTTATTTTTTTTTTTTTTTTTTTTTTTTGGCACTATTTTTGTAATGTATACGGACAAAAAATAGCGATTTTAAATGTCCATACTCCATCCATATGTTTTCAAAACTTTTCATTTCCATAACAAACTTATGTTCGGTAGAGACTACTTAACTACTTTGCTTCCGTCTTTTCACTGATTTGTACTTTGACATGTTTATCGACTTGAAAATATACTCTACTTCAGTTTCTCATTTTGATAGAAATAAGATAAGATTATTAAAAATTTATCTACATTTTTGGGGTACCGTTGAAAATAAATAAACGTAAACGGTCGATTTGTTTTCTTACCGGCCCAGAAAAATAGTGTAGCCTGCTTTTCGTAATACACCGCTTTCTTGGAAAGGTGATGATTTTTTTTTCTTTTTCGTCACTTTCATTTTCAAAATAACAAGATCTCATGTGTTTGTTTAAAAATAATAAAGCAATCACCCATTTTCTAGATTATTTTTGATGTCTGAAATAATCGGAAAATAAACTTAGTGTAAAAAAAATAAAAAAAGCATAAGGAACTTTCCACAAAAAGGTGCTAGCTAGAGAGTCTGAGTACAGTAGTGAGTACGTACTGCCGATCGACGATTGTATTTTTTAAGTAAAGATTTTTTTCTTTAATCTGTTATTTTTGTTTTTTTGTTTTCTAATTTGTTTGATTTTTCAATCTACAAGTGAAAATATAATTAATTTGTATTTTGTACACACGTTTGTTTTGATTTGTCAAACAAAAAATGCTTGTATGTACGCTCTGCCCGAAATTATCAAGTGGCGTTTTCACGCTGGAGTTGTGGTTACGTTACTCTCTCTAGTCTTCTTATTGTTAGTCATTTAAGTTGATCATTTTTTACAATTAGTAATTAATAGCATCAGTTCGACCACCACTGATTGTCTCGTCATAGATTCTGTTTGTCAAACTTTGGGCTTGCCTCGTGACCGAGATAGTTATTACTTGTCCCCCCGCCCCAAGGTGTCAGGTCTAGACCGCCACAGATTCCTTAAAAAAAAAAAAAAAAGCAAAAAAAGATACGCATTTTAATTTGAATGAGATACCTCCACTAATTCGGTAGAAGGTTGTTTAAAATCAATTTTTAAAATGTAAAAGCTTGAAGCTTTCATTGAAATGTATGACTTAAAATTTGCAATCAGTAAAAAAATTAAAATATTCTGTGGTTTATTTCAAACACAAATTATTGATCGGAATCGACTTTTTCAGCAAAATCGATAAAAAAAAAATCGCCTATTTTTTTTTTTTTTTTTTTTTTTTTTACCGAGAAGTTAATTCTCTGTTTTAAAAATTTTGCAAAAATATATATTTATTATGAAACGTTATTTGAGGAAAATAAAAGCAAAATTAAAGTTAGATTAATCTGATTTGAAACATATTACCTATAACGTGAAATCTTTTAACATTTCCTAACTACGGGGTTGTGTTTTCTGACGTGTTAATCGATTTCATGACAGCCAATTGACAGCCGAACGTGTACACATTTATAGAGCAGACGATAAAATTTACAAATGGGGACAACCCTTAAAACACGTGACCTTTGATTTTTATCGGTTTATTATACATCCATACTTCAGAAATTCTGCATATAATCATACATACAAAAACAAATAGAAAATTCTTTTAAAAATATTCGATAAGCTTTATAGTTTTACTTAAGATATTTTCTAAGAATTATCACATTGAAAATTAATTGATTTAAGAACTTTATAAATTATTCAATTTTAAAATTGTAAAAAATAAATCTTCCTAAAAAAAAAAAAAAAAAAAAAAAATTAATTTTTCGTGGAATTTTTCTTCAGACAATATTACCTTTAATTATTCATTAAAGCAATTAAAAGCTTATCAAATAATGTCTTGTTTTTCGATTCAGAACAGATTTTCTGTAAGACTGGGTCCGATTTTGCAAAAATTTCGGTGATTTAAATTCTTCAAATAATTTTGCTTTTAACTAATACAGTCACTAAAAGTTACTTAAATTTCTTAAGTTTTTATAAAATTGAGTAAGGGGCTGAAAAACGTATAATATATATATATATATATATATATATATATATATATATATATATTTACCAAAGATATTTTAATAAAAAAACATATAAAATAAATTCATTTGTTTTTTTTTTGTTTCGTTTTTTTGTTTTTTTTTTTAATAAGTTCTGAAAATTTCATTAAAATCCGACAATTAGATTTTTGCAGGAATTTCCAGATGTATCATCGCAAAAATGAGGCTAAAACTTGCTATGCTAAAAAAAAAAAAAAAAAGTTAACCGCTCGTGCAAGAAAAACAAGTTTTTAATCAAAATGTTCAAATATTCTAAAAATGGGTAAAAAAAAAAAAAAAAAAAAAAAAATTAATTAAATAACCAAAAAATGCTCTTAACATTTTGACAATAAAAATTAAAACTGTTTTCTTTTTTTTTTTTTTTTTTTTTTTTTTTTTTTTTTTTTTACGGTATGCTGATATTTTTTAGCGTTTTCGTGGAGGTACCTAACTTAAATAAATGTCTTATTTGAACTTAAATTTCGGTTTTATTTGAAAGATAATAAACAAGCTCATCAAAATTAACTTCCGTATATAAAGATTTTCATTTTTTTTTTTTAAACCAATGACATTACCCGTTCACTTGTCACTCATCGAATACCCATTAAAGACGAAAAATGTAAACTAAAACAACAAAAAAATTAAAAATCTCTTAAAAATCTTTTTTTTTTTTTTTTTCTAGATATGGGTTTTGAAGTCGGTTTAAGAAATATTTAACTAGATTTTGTAAATGTAATGCTTTTTGTTTAAAACAATGAAAATAACTTATTTACTCGCGGTGGCCTGTGTGGTCAGAGGTCAACAACTCTCCTTCAATCCGTCTCTAAAAAAGCGCGCGGAAAAGTTTTTATAAAAATTAAGAAACACCAGCAGTGTAATCAAAGGCTTGGTATTTATGTTTAAAAATAAATTATCTTTGAACGAGTATAACCAATAATTTAAGAGTATTTTTTATTCTATACGATTTTATGAAACTTTAAAAACTAAAAACTAAGGTTCCCGATCGAGACTTTATTTTTCGATTCTTCAAATTTGTCTTTAACTTTAAAAAAAAAAAAAAATCCTTTACGAATAGCACTGAAAAATTACAAGTAATTTTTAAAAAAATACTAAATGTAGTTTTCTTATGCAAGTACCAACTGTTAGAAAAATCTATTTATTGAATTATATTTGGTAACGTTCCGGACGAATTTTCCGTATGTTCACACTTGATATTGCTTAAATATTTTACTGAAAAAAATTTCCGGGAATTTTTCTTTTATAATTCAATTGTAAAAAAAATTTCATGAGCACATAACCAAATTAAAAAAAGTTCACACGAGATATCGAAAAGTAGGAGAAACAGACCTCCCTAAATATTTACACAAAGTTTTCTAATAAAATAACATTCAGTATATATAATTCATTTATTAATGAATAAGTACTGAAAATTTCGTTTGAATCGGATAATTTCCTGATTTTTGGCAAATATTTTAAATAGGGGATCGATTTTTTTTTTTTTTTTTTTTTTTTTTTTTTGCTTTCATTTCAGAAAAAAAAACGCATCCATTTTTGGTGGAACCTACATCAGTATTTAAACCCAAGATTTTACAGTGCAAGATTGACATAACACAATCTTCCGGTTAATATTTTCCCCTAATGTTAGCTATTAACCTTAAACTTAGTTGTGAATACATTATCAATTATCATTTCGGTGTACGAATGTCTGTGGGAATGAATGACATTGTTACTACTACTACTACTTCTAACTACATTCGCAGTTATGCAACAATGCTAATTTAAGCACATGTATTCAGACGTTCGAGAGACGGCCCACTACTCACACCTTATGGACTTGACCTGCCCACAAAGATACGTAGTTAAGCAGGAAGTGTGGTTTTCACTTTTAATTATTTTATTTAAATAATGTATGTTACTTAAGATAATTTGTTTTTATTCAAGTCACTGTGTTCACAATAAAATTTGGTATTAACAACCGATGTTGGTAAAAATTTCAAGATATATTTATGAACAATATACCGAGTGAGTTCTATTTTGTTAATTATTTTTACTAAAAAAAATGATAATGACTTCTTTGGGGAGGTCAGGTTTTCAAATTTTTACTTATGAATAAATCCAAGTTGTAGGCAATAGAAACACATATAGATATGGTATAATGACCAAAACAGTTTTTTTCTTGAATAAATTATTTTACATGTTATAGGTTCGTTATTGACACACAATATTGTTTTCCGTTCTCTTACATAATTCTTTTAATGGATGGCCACATGTTTTCTATTGGTTGTAAAGGTTGGGAGCAATTCCATTAATTTAGTTATTCTGAAAACTTTTGACAATGTGGAAGAAATAGTCAGTTTTACAATATGTGAAGGAGTATTTTGTTTTATTCTATTTATTTATTTATTTATTTTGCATGAAGATATTTAGTTTGTTTTAAGTGGAACCTGTGCCACTCAAAAATATACTCCAAAAAAACTTAAAATAAATAATTTTTGTGCACTTGACCTATCATCCTCTTTGAAAGGATCTTTTACTGCCTGCAATATTCTATTAGGTTGGTGCAAAAATAATGACGTAATAATGTCGTTTTTTGACGTTAAAAAATACGTCAAAAAACGACATTATTACGTCATTATTTTTGCACCAACCTAATACCAAAATATTACTCCTTGTCGTTCTTTTGGTTGTGGGATTTCCCTGAAGGACCAAACCACAATACCCATCAGACCCATCCAATGTAGCTCGACATTCATTGCCAAAATCAGTTTTCATGTACTTTTTTGCCTAACTTACAAATTTCTCTTTGTGGTAGTTTTGGTTGTTTTCATCTTGTTAACTATTGTTATTAAGTCAAATTTTCTCTGTTTAAATTCGCAACATCAAATTTTTCAAATATTTTTTCTTAACACGTTTATTTTTTGTCAAATTTCTTTTTGTGACCTTCATAAAGCCAGATGATTTGTTATCTTGCCAATATTTACTCGTACATAGTTTACAGTATAATGACCAAAGCAAATTCTTGTCTGAATTTTAGGGATGAGGAGTTATCATTATTTACACTATATTCGGACTATTGTTCTAATGTTTGGCGATATAGTGGTTGTGAGTTCAATCCCTGAGTAGTGCAGTTTATACTTGCACTTAGTTGAAACGGGCGACCAATAACTGAACAGTACTAAATAAAATAAGAACCATATATCCCTAGACATGAGCGGGGAAACGAGAACCGTCTACTCCCGTAGATTAAATAAGGGGTTCAGTTCGGAATTCCCTATAGGTTACCAATATTGGTATACACCTGAGGAAGCTCAGAACACAACGGCCGAAACATTGCGATAATAACAATGAAGATGGAGACAATAGTCCGAATATAAATAGTCTAAATAATAAAACAAATTCTAAGAGAAATAAGATTCAGTATCTAATCATTTTTTGCTACCATTAGAAATATTTTAATGTATTTACTGAATTAACATTAGCAGGGGGATTGGGTAGAATAGAAATTGGGCAAAACTACTGAATATTGCTGTTTTACTTTTGACCTCGAACCGAATCGGCACTAACAACCACTAGCTTACCTAGGACATACTAGGGACTATTTCAACCCTATCCTCTCCGCCTGAACTTTGAAATTTTATTTAATATTTTTTTTTTTTTTTTTTTTTTTCTCAATTGTCACCTATCGTCCGGTTCACACTTCTTCCTTTTTCTTTTTTTTTTTTTTTTAACAGGAGTAGATTTACCCGTTGTTTCCAGTTTAGGATTAGCTTCCCGGTTCTTTTTAAAGTTTCCTCTTTCAGTCCCAGTAGCCTCTTGTGTCTTAGGGGTATTATCGCCTTTCTTGAGGTTAATTAATATTAAATAAATAAAAAAAAAAAACATAAATTAAAATTAGACAAGCCACCTTCTGATATTCAGAAAAGAGTTATTCTTAGATGTTCCATCTTTGATTATTATGGACGAAAATCACCAGGATGGCCAACCTGTTAAATTTATATAAATTATTGGTTAAAAATACAGTGTTGGGATAGACATGACCACATACTTCACAGCGTCACTTCTGGGAAACTAGTCTGTGAATTTTGTACAAAGTCTATAAAATTTAATCTAAAACATTTGTCAGATGTTTGAAGAAGGACGCAATTTCCTTACTTGCTATAAGCGTTAATTTCCATAGTTAATAGTCTAAATAACAGTGTCTTCTCGCACTTCTCACTTGTATGACTCTCCTCCGGCTTTCTGCTTTCCACTCAATTTTGATTTTCAAAGATTTAAACAAATGCAATATCAATCGTTATCTTAATTCTTTTTCTTTATTGTTCTCTCTCCTTAATATTTTCCTTTTCTCGTATTCTCTCACTCTTTTGCGTCTTGGTGGCTTTATTACCTTGATTGGGATTAAATCATTAAAGAAAAACTGTAATTGTTGTCTCATTTTTCACCTTGTAACATAACTTTTACTATATCTTCTTCTATATAAAGCACAGTGTCCGTCCGTCCGTCCGTTTTTCGATCTCAGCGAAATATAAACATTAAGTAACTGCTGTAAATCACATGCGATTAAAAATTAAATAAATCATTTAAAGTTGAATTTAAATATCGAACAGAGAAAAGTTTTTTAAAAAATTATTAAAGGTTTAATTAAACTTTAATTTAGCTTTTCTTTGCAATTGCGATTGATATCGTCTAATTAAACCGTAATGAAAACTTAAGCAGGGCACGGTACGTTGCTCATGTTTTGTTTTTTGGGGGTTTTTTCTAGCACCCGTACTGTGACGTGTTCGAAATATTACATAGTTTGTGTTCCTTAATGTGTTTAAGGGTGATTTTATGTGAAGGGATCATAAAGAATGGTGATTTAAAAGAAAATAAAAATTGCGTGCAAATGTAAACAAACTACGGAGATCGGTTGCGTATACGAAGAAGGATTATGCCGAATTAAGGCTTCCAATCAAGATAAAATAATTTTATTATTTCTAAATTCTTTTACGTACATAGGACGCTGAGGCCTCCTTAGGAGCTAGTTAAAAGTCCACCTGGATAAGTAGAGCGAATAAAAATGTTAATTCATTGTAAATCCTACTCATGTGACTGGTTGCATAACACAGCTACCTTGAAATAACTCTATTCTTTTAACAAGATAATCAATATAATACAATATGAAGAGACACTTCAAGTACACAACGATGTTGGTTTCCAAGACTATTGATTGTAATGTAACAAATATGGATTTTTTGCGGGGAGAAGAGCGTAAAATAAAAGACAATTCAATTTCTTATAAGGTCGACTACAGTAACTAGCGACAGGATATGAAAGACAACTAGCAGTAATACGACTTAAATTATCTTCCTTGTTGTTATACAAGTTTTTTTTTTTTTTTGTTTTGCTTTTTGTTTTAATATTGGTTGTAGTATAGTTATGACGCGTGCTTTATTCCACTACCAGCGAAGATCAAATTTCCATTATACGATTCGAATCAACAAAAAAGTCCTACAACAAATTTAAAAATATTAAAGATGTGCTACTCACTGACACAATTACTAAGTTTACAAATTCCTGCTTGCCTGAACACTTATTTTTGCCTGTACAAGCATGCACCGTTTGTAGCTTTGCATGTTATTTATTCATTTGGTTTATCAATATTTCTCAATGATATTTGCCAACCGCCCCACGCGTTTAGATGTGGCACAAGGCCATCAATATTTCTCCATCTACGACAAATACAACACTAAGTCTTTTTATGAGAAAAGACTCTAGATCACATGCACCCTCTCATTGCACTAGAGAGAGGGATCAGTGCTCATCATTGAGGCCAGCACAACCGATGGTTGCGGGGGTTTGGGGAAGTTTTGTCCTTGGCCCGAGTGTACGCACTTGGGTCCTCTCCACAGTAAACCCGACCTTATGTCACGTTCTGTGCGAAGACTAAGTAAATATAAATATTCATATACTACCTTCACGCATGAAGATGTGCCTCTAATCCTACTCTTCTGTTAAGGAAATGGGGAAGTATCGACCTGGGCCCTGGCGAACACCAAGCTTGAATTTTTTTGTTTGTTTTCCACGTTGTCAGTGTGAGGTCCAATTAAAAATGAATGCCTATTGTGTTGATGTGTATTCATACATGACGATGTGCGATGATGCAACGGTTATCAAGAAAAAGAAAAGAGACTGAATCGGCGGCCTGAATTCGAATTTCGCTCTTCATCTTTACTGTTTCCTCGGATCAAAGATTAAAATGGCTTCAAGCGAAGGAATCCTTCATCAAACACTATAACTTGGCGCTACAGTTACAAAGATCTTTACCAAATAATAAAAGCCATATCAGCTGAGAAGTTCCAACAGCAACAAGTAAAACGGGTAGCACATGTGACTAGAAGGAAGAAAAAAAACAATGATATAATCAAGATGTTGACTTTCCACATTACCTTAAAACAAAACGTTACGAAGGAAACTCCGATCAATACTAGAAAAATCTATAACAGTGCACTTGAGAAGTTTATTTTCCTGAAAAAAAAATGTTTTATGAAAGATTATATGAATTCAACCAGCAGTAACGTTAAATGTTCAGTCAATGAATTCCAAATGTTTCCTTATAAAGAGACGGCCAATCTCACCTTCACCATTCTGCTACAATTGCCAAATATCTTATCATTTCAATGATTGGCACAAATGAATAAATGAGCACTTAGGAAAACCACTATCCTATAATTACCTTTGGTATACCTCACCATAGAGAAGGGGTTAGCAAGTAACCCATTAATATTTTTGTGAGTTCGATTCCCACTTGATGCTTCTATGGCGCTGCGCAATAAGTTTATATACCAGTAGATGTCTACCGTAGCACTTAGTAATCTCGTCTTGCAGACTAATTCGCTAATGTAATTCTGTTTCTATTGAGTCCTCTATGATTTTAGCCTTGTGCCAGACTAATCTAAGCTTAAAAAATACAAAGCTAGATCAATGTCTATAACCCGACATTTGGTTAATAACCAAGTTTTGATCTGATATTTTCACTGCATAATATTTGACTTGTGATTTAATATTCATAGTTGAATTAAGTGCATTGACAAAGAAGATTATGCTAAAAAATAAATATCTGCTGAATAAAAATAATTGCTTTCTTAATAATTAGGCTAGACATTGTTGTACTTGCATAATTAGGGTAGCTTGCTTTGGTGGGTAATGGTTAATGAGCTCGTCTCACCGACTAATTTAATCTTCGTTAAGTATATCCACACTTGTAGCCAAATGTAAGTAGACATTTAAGAGAACATTCATGTTATCGTTTTCTAAAGCTTTGCACGCCATTTTGAAATGTGCTCATATTTCTATCCTGTAAATATTTTCTGTATCAGGACGTGGGCGATCATGGCTCTCCACAATTTTCTATCCATTGTAGCTCTTAGTAATTTTTGTCTTTTCGCTATCTCTCCTAATCCCTGTTCTGCCAACCATGTACACAGTCAGTCAGTTATGTGGCATGCGTGATACACGAGTAGGCGATCATGTATCTTTCGATACATGACTGACGAGGCAGATTTTTTCCCGCAGTAGGTTGGCATTTTTTTCTGTGGTAGACCAGTTGCCATTCAAGGCTATAGAAAAAGGTATGTCCTGCTATTTACCCATAGTTGGGAGGAGAAGATAATTCATACCTTTCCCAAGGGCATTAGTACGTAAGTGAATGTAATGGATTCGACTCGAACTCGAAAATTTATTCTCTGCTTTCCTGTCTCGCTTGCCTTTAACATGTCCCGTGAGTGTTAACTTTTCTAAGCCTTCTTTTCTCATTATGTACTCTAGAAATTTCAATTGTTTCTTTCTGATTCTAAGTATGTGTCTTCTTTGTTTCCATTTTTTTCTAAAACTTCCCCATTGCTTACATATTCAGTCCATGGTATTCTCGACATCATAATCATCCTTCTGCAGAACATGTAAATATGTATATATTTTATAAATATAAGACTGACTGCTCGGCGTTGAGAAGGTGTTCTGTGGTGGTTTTAAAGTATTTTATTTATTCATGGAAGCTAGTTACACTAAAGATCTGACCTCAGATTTTTTTTATGCTATGCCTCGCTCTCTATGGATCTCCAAAGAATCCATTTATTTAACATCTGAATTGCCACGAATTTTTGGAGTGGTTTTTCCGTTGCCTTCTCCATGGTTTTGAATACAGAATTGTCTTTCTCCTAGACTGGCTTCCACCCACGGGTCGAGAGGCCAGTCTACCCAACTAATTAACCCCTCTGCTCACCGAGCTATGAATTATCAGCACATAAAACAAGTTCATTTCACTGAATTCGAATTAAGTTTGAAATTGCTTATATTACTATTATACCAACGCCCTTGAGAAAGACCTGAAACTAAATCTCTCTTTACTCTGGTTAGTTACCTTAATGAAGATCTTGTCACTTGAACGCTGATGTAAGTAGGTAAGTACATGGGCAATCTACTTTCCCATGATTAACTTATCTACCTACTTAGGTTGAGGCAGAAGAAAAATTTCTTTTGACAAAGACCAATTAAAACTATGTGAGCGGATATGCCCACCTGTTTACTGTGAGAATATAATGCTTTATGATCATTTACCTTCAAACACCTACGCTCCGTTTAACACTAAGCTTACAAGCCTGACATCCTTACCTTGCTTGTAGAAGTTAAAGCTTTTAATGGTCTTTTTGTCCGACTTACTGTCAAAGTTATAAATAACTCTGATTTTGTAATAAAAAAAAACCTGTTTTCATTTGAGAATCGACGATACTTTACATAAGATTTGATCAATACTGAACGTATAAGAATAGGTTTTAAATTTCCGAATAATCTGTAATAGTTTTAAATAGTAAAGATTGATCTGACTCAATCGATCAACATGCATTTTATTTCTGAACTTTCTACCAAGAATTTGGTGAGGATTATAACGATTTGGCTTTTCAATTCCCTCCTGTTCTATATCGAAGAAAATTAGTAAATTTAAGGTTGAATTTATTAAATTTTGTAAAAAAAAAAAAAATATAAGAGACATTTTCCCCAGCAAAGTATGTCCTCACTTGTTCAAAGATCAAATAATTGTAATTTTACAACCCCGCTCCTACTTACAAAACTTCTTGTTTTTTTTTTTTTGTTTTTTTTTTGTTTTTTTTTCAGTCATTTCACCTCAAGTAAGACGTCAATGCCACTTGGACGCAGGATGCAGAAAGTGAAATTAAGGAATAAATACTGAAAAATTAAATGAAATCCGATAATTCCCAAATTTGGAGGAATGTTTTTAAATGTCGAATCATTTTTTTTCACGAGTCGAAAGTACGCATGATTTTGGAGGCACTTCTATATAACTATAGTGACTTATTAAATATATAGCTCATTTTTTTGTGACCAGGCACGTCGCCAGTGTTTTGTGTGGCGGGAAGCTGCCTTTAAATAAGAATTTTCACGCTAAAATTACGGAGAAGGAGGGCTGACAATTTTTCAGGGGTAGTGGCCCCCATAATGAATGATATTTTTAAATTTTCCTCTGTCGGATAACTATAGGATGTAACCCGGTATAAGAGAAACCCGGATATAAGAGAGATTTTCTCTGGTCCCAAATTAGAGCCATACTTACCTGAACAAAATAGACCAAACCCGGATATAAGAGAAACCCGGATATAAGATACTTCGTCTCCGTCCCAGACAACTCTTTTATATCCGGGTTACACTGTACTACTAACGTAATTTTTACAGCAAAAATGTGACATGATTTTTTTTTTTTTACCTTGAAACCCAATCCTAAACCGGAAACAAGAGATAAATCTCTACTCCTGTTCACACACCTCCCCGACCTTTTGAACAAGAATAAGTTTATTCCTTGTTTCCTATTTAGGATAAGGTTTTCGGTTCCTTCTAAATTTATTTAATTCTCTTTCAGTAGCCCCGCTTATGTCTTAGTGGCATTGTCGCTTTGCTTGGGATGAACTGATTTTAAAAAATACATTATAGGAAATTACATATATTTATATTAAACTTTTTTGTAATGAGTTTGCCCATAATTTTGATTTTAAAAAAATAGAACTTTAATTAAAAGAGAAAGCTATTTACTAAGACAAAAATATATAGAAAGTGCTTTAATCATTAGGTCATCTACAGTAAATTTATGTCCAGGTTCTCCGTACATTTCACCTTTCTTAACAGATCTTCTATTATCACAGTATGGAATATTTTATATCAAAAGTGATAAAAGCATAAACAAAAAACTAAATGAAATCTACTAGACTATATATACACCCAGAACACGCATAAAATAAATGATTTAAATTTATAATTTCAGAATCCCCTCTCCTTCATGGGCAGATGTTATGACATTAACGTAAAAGCCATTTCAGTCCGACGAAGTCATAAAGGACGAAACGCGTCACACGCAATTTATTTCCACTTTGTCATAGATTTTCCTAAAGGTTTTTTTTTTTTTTTTTTTATAAATGTTATTAATGGGTGAGCTATTTCATCAAAATGGCAGACAAATCTTTAAATACGTATGCACTAATAGCATTGTACACTGGTTATTACTGTTAAGTGCAGACATTTGAAAGACAAGGCGTAAAAATTGCGGTGCGTTAATCTTCCTTACGGTGAGGTAGAACAAACAAAAAAAAGTATATAGAAGAAAATAATTATTTGCACATGAAACTAATCGACGAGTATTATACTTTACTCAGACTTTCCTGTCGCTGTTTTCTCCGGCCTTCCAAGAGATATACAGTTCTTCAGGTAATTGAGAATTGCCTTACAGTAATGGTTTCTTTATTTACATTATTCGGACTATTGTCCTCATCTTTGTCGCCATATTTATCACAACGTTTCAGCCGTTCTACGCTCCGGCCTTCTTCAGGTGGTTGGAATGTCGAACTGAACCCTTTACTTCGCTCACTGGGGTAGACTGTTCTAGTTCCACGTGCCATGTTTGATGGATGTCAGTTATCAGTTATCTCATGTTAATTTCCCTCTGAAAGTTATCCACTGCCTTAACCGGGTATTGAATTAAAGAATTATTTTTTTACGGTCTCAAGGCCGGTAGAGAATAATTTCACTGTTAAAAAAAAAAATTAGGGATTTTTGCTCAAACACATTTTTACCCGTTAAATATAACATTTATTGCAATAAGAAATATCTACATCCGAATCTCGATTCCCAACATCCATACAGTGTGTAAGGATGCCCAAAATGACGAAAATAACACACTGGCCCAGATCTCGACAGGAAAGGGCAGCATTAGAAACACCTTTCAAAGTACTCTTGTGTACCAAATACAAGAGCAATCTCGATTAAACTGTTTCCTTCAATCCCACTCTTCGACACGGTGCGTATTTGTCATATGCTTATTGTTTATCATATAATTTTCTCCGCGGTACGATTATGTTCTGAAATTCAGAAAATTCCCAGCGGAACGTTTATTTGAAACCGTACGCTTATTTTATAAGTTGAGTAATTCCCGCTGTTATCGCTATTCCAGACGACGCTTGTTTTTGTTACAAAACAGTTAAAACTAATCAGTTTTCAAGAGTAATGATAAGGGATTAGCAATTAAAGTGTCTTTTTACGAATATTTCATTAATCTTTCCCTCTTTCTCTGTCAGTATTTACTGCTGTATTTTTTCTTGTGACTTTTCGTTCTTTTTTTTTTCTCTCTCCCTGCCGTTTTCTGTAACACACGACCTTTTTTTCTTCACTCCATATTTCCTTCCGTTCTTTTTCTTTCCATCGATCTCGCATCTTTGTCTCTTTCTGTCTAGCTTTTTTTTCCTACCCTATCACCTCTTCCTTCTTCCTCTCCCCAACTCTGTTTTCTTCTTTTGCTCTCTTTGCATTCTCTCTCTAGTCAAAGCCTATTAACTGAGTACCTCCAAAAGTTCTCTAGAAAAGTGAAGACAGATTTATTAATAAAAACAAAATTTTATCATTATGAGGAAAGATAAAAATATTTTTGTAAAAATTAATTTTTTATCCTTTTTAGAACCTTGTAAATTTTGGCTAATTTTTATTTTTTTTATTTTTGCATTAGTGTGGGACCATAAACTTGTACGGGAAATTTTAGTTTTCCCCCAACCGTTCAACTTCCGCTGAAAAACACATTGATTTGGAAATTCTCGCAAAAAATCACATTTATCGGTTTTTAATTAAACTTTCAGGACTTATTCAGAAATTAAATTATTTTTTTAAATGAATCGTTTTTGCTTTTTCATGTTATTCTACCCTCATTCATTTATTTCTATGAACTTTTTAGAAATTTTGTTTTGTACCATTGGAAATTTAAAGCATCAAATCTTTTGGTCAGACTGGACAACAAGTCACAGAAAATTTGAATCGTAAAATTAAAAAAACTCCTAAGACATTTTTAATTGCTTTTATGAATAAAATATATTATATAATAAACTTTCAAATCTTTTAAAATTCTGTATTAATTTGTAGCGGTCAAGTTATATTGTTATTAAATTAAAATTGTACAGTGTAATCCGGATATAAGAGAGATTTTCTCTGGTCCCAAATTAGAACCATACTTGCCTAAACAAAATAGACCAAACCCGGATATAAGAGACTTCTTCTCCGGTCCCGACAACTCTTATATCCGGGTTACACTGTATTTACTAATCATAAATGGAAAAGCTCACTACAATTCATCGACCCCCATTGTTTTAAAAATAATTTTGTTTTGTGTGTGTGTGTGTGTGTGTATATATATATATATATAAATATAAACGTAACGAGTTTTGCAAATACGGGAGGCCCATACACAAGTTATTTTTAATTTCTTAACATTTTCTCAACAAGCGTCTTCGTAGATAAAGCTATAAAGCTAAAGTATTGGGTTGGTGCAAAAAATAATGACGTAATAATGTCGTTTTTTGACGTATTTTTGAACGTCAAAAAACGACATTATTACGTCATTATTTTTGCACCAACCTAATACTTAAAATTCAATAAAATATTAAATAACTTAAAATATTTTCTTAAATATTTAAGACTACTGGGAGTTTTTTAAAGTACATTTTAAAAATCACGTTGCATTCAAGTAATTTATTTAATTTATGTTTACCTTATTTAAGTTTCCCAAACATCAGGCTGTCAATAAAATCACTCAACACGTCAGGAAAACACTCCTTCGAATAATAAAAAAAACTAAAAGTATTTAATATTTGTTTCAATTCAGATTAATTAAACTTTAAATCCGCTAACTTTCCTCAATGTTTCAGAAAAATATATATTTTTTTTAATGTTTTAATAAAGAGAATCATTTTGTGTTGACAGATCTGTCAATATGGATGAATTTATATATTTTAGTTGGAATGAGAAGAAACGGATTTCAGTCAATTTGAATTTGGTTAGAAATACCCCAAAGTATTTTGCTTGTTGGTAATATTAAATTTAATCTATTAGGCTGGAATTTTAACTAAAATTAAATCTTCAAGAAATATTTAAAATTTTATTTTTTTTAAATGCATCTTAAATTTAGATATCGCTTCTATTTTGTGCGTGGGTGGTACCTACTAACTAAAGAGATCATATGTCGTGTTTTTTTTTTTGTTTTTTGTTTTTAAGGTACTTTTTTTCTTTTCTTTTTTTTGATCCCAACTTCAGTCAAGCATTTCAATGTTCAATTGGTTTCTTGTTTATTCGACCGGCCTTGTATTTTTCCCATTATGCGCAGTTATTGTTGTGTATTCAATTTTTTTTTTTTTTTTTTTTTTTTTTTTTTTTTTTTTTTGTCCTTCCGTAGAAACTGTTTCAGTGTAACTTTGCAATTGACGCTACTGTTCCAACTCCTGATTTTCTACTTCTTTTGTTTGTTATTTGTTACAGCAGTTTAACAGTATATATCTATTGTATAATATAAAATCCTTGCTACGAGGTTTGGATAAAGGTCGAACGCAAAAACACTCTCGAGATAATGAGTTTTTCAAAACGATTAAATGCTGAATGAATTCTGATTTCCTACTTTCCTCCTCTCACTCTTTCCTTACTTCCTCTTTTTAAAAAAATAAACTGATTAAGATATTTGCTTTTTGTATTATTCTTTAAGGAACGTTTATCAGTCTTGTATCGAACTTCAAAAATTCTGGTGGCTAATAAAAAAAAAATCTTATCAACTCTTCTCATCATGGTGGAAAAAAATTTTTAGTACTCAGTCGAGGTCTGATGCAGACATTTTGGCGTGGTGTACTGGTTAACAAGCTTGTCTTGCCAGATCAATTACGACTGAGTAGTGAGTTCAATCCTCACTGGGTCCTCTTTAATCCCGGCCTTGTGACACATCTAGGCTATGCTTAGTAAGTCCATATTGCCACAACTTCCGGCAGCTTGCTCTCATCACTACTAACCATCGTTGGGGTAAAACGTAAACTTTGGCACTCCCCAAAACCAGTACAGCGAACACACACCCACAGGACTATAAAACCGAACTTTTTCTTATGTTCACACACTTCACCAACGTTTTGTTTAGATTTAACAAGTCATTGATATGGATGCTGAGTTGGACTTTTTTTCTTTTTTTTTTTACATTAAAGTTCACCCTGTACAAGACCAGGAGCCACTCGAAGTAGAGGGTTAAGGGGTAGTTTATATGAATAAGAGGGGAAGATAGCGGTTGACTCTAGACTTGAACAGGTTAAGACTGTAATGCTCGGGGAAACATCCTCTTGGGGGTCTGTTACACAGAACAGTGGTTCGCGGGAAGAAGCTGTTCGAGTGGAACTTCCTCCGATGGAATACGGAGGGAATGAGTGGGGGTGCTACTATGTAAGTGACATGGCGGGCCATAGCCGTGACTGTCAAACTTGGTGGAACCAGAATATACAGTTCGTCCGATCAGTTTCCATGGTAGTAGCAATACAGCCGTGAGAGACTCGCTACATCCCGTGTGTGAGAGGTTGGTGTGCGGAAAATAATTTTTCTCCAACAAGGACTCGAGGACGCTTTTAAACTCTATCAAGATTGGAAAGTGAGATCTGAGCAGTTCCCGCCAAATTTTCGGCCTGATCTGGCTCTAACCAATATAGGGGATAGCATGAGGAGCCATGTACTTACTATAGCAGTACAGGGAGCAGATCATTTTACCTAGAATTCCACTCGAGATCGGGTGTTAGTTTGAGGCCCAATATCCTCTCGACGCACGAGGCCCCCTCGAGAGGACATTCGATCATTGTGACTGGCGGTATTTCGGGGTGTTATCAGTAGCGATGTAAAGAAACCAGTTTGTTTTTTAGAGGCATTAAATGTAACCAGCCAGTTCCCCCCCCACACACACACACTGGGAAGTTCGTGATAGATCGGAAGAGAGGTCGGTTGCCAATCTCTGATCATCGTGACCTTAGAGATGCGCCCGTATATCGCATCATCTGCATAGACGTTTACAAATGATCGGAGTATATTATTTGGTAGATCATTTATGTAAATCAGAAAGAGGGTTGGTCCGAGAATTGATCCCTGGGGGTACGCCTGCGTTAACCACCAGGACTTCGGAATACAAACTATTAATAACTACCTTTAAAGGATCTACCTGATAGGAAAGAGTCTATAATAGATATAAACAAAAATACCCATACTGGGATTCCATAGCTGGAGTACTTATGTAGCAAACCTTTGTACCACACCTTGTCGAAGGCCTTCGAGATCTCTAATGCTATAGCACTTGTAGTATGTGTGTCGTCACGGGCCTCATTAACTCTGTGTAATGGTAGTTAGGACATCAGCAGTGGACCTGGCTGATCGAAACCCATACTGCTCGTTGCACAAGAGGTTGTTCCTATACAAGTGACCGACGACCTTCTTGTCGATTAAGGCCTCAAAAAGCTTACTGATGATACTGAAAAGACTAATGGGTCTGTACTGGGAAGAGGAGGATCGGTTGCCCGCGTTCTTGAAGGTCGGGTATACGCCTGCCACCTTTCACATGCTTGGAATTTCTCCTTTAAATTGCTGTTACATAACTTTGCTAGAATCGGGGATAATTCTGGGTTGATATATTTAAGGACGACTACTGAAATTTTGTCTGGGCTAGTAGCTTTTTCGGGGTCGAGGCTTTTCATAAGTTTAGAGACTTTCTGAAATGAGTATATTACTGAGATTTATTGTAAAAAAATACAATTATGGCACATGACCTAAAATAGGGAATGGGTTAAGGCTGGTCTTCACTGACTATCTTATCCCTAGCTAATCCGATTCACGACCCATTCACTCACTACAGTTCGTACATTCACTATAAGAACTCGTCCATCATCAATCAATCCTCCATATACCATAACGCCGCATACTCTGAGGACCCTACAAAAAACGCATCCCATGGTATAAAAATTTAATGATAATAAAAGTTCAATACATAAAAATCTAATGATTGATAATGCGTGGGAAGGGAATGAAACCCCAAAACAAATCAAAGTAAAATAAATATCTGATGTTAGTAGGGCCCGTCCAACCCTCAAAAAAGAGAGGCCGCTGTATTCTGCCCACAGGACAAAATCAAGAGGCTCTCTTGCTAAGAGAGTGGGAAAGGATAAGAAATATACGTATATTGGGGAAAATAAAAAAAAACTGACCCAATCGATATAAAAGGGGCCAAAACAAACTGGGGGGGTTGTGGATCTCATCTTGAGTCATAACCAAAGATGTGGCCGAAAACAGGCCGGGAAATACACTTACTCACATTAACTAGGTATACAAAGCTTGCCTAGCCTAACCAGGGGAGGCCTCAACAGAAAACCGCCCCGATGTGACATAGGTAGACCTAAAAAAAGAAAATCAAGGCTAGCTCCGTTCACACGAACCAAGCTCGCCTCAGTCACCCGCCTTTCGCTGAAGACTGTCGAATGCAAGTTCTGATCTTCATCTTGAGCTGATCGCGTCGTCCAAATCACCATTCGGGCCGTGACCAGTAGCGTTAGAAACGCCATTCGTTTCACCCCAGAGTACGGGGGCGACACATTGTCACAAGCGTATGCGCGATCAATGGGCACCTCAACTCGCCGACATGCTCCCATAATGGGCGGACCCGTGGACAATGGTAGAAGGCGTGCGAAGCCGTTTCCTCTAAGACAAGGTCACATCGTCTGGCAAATCCGCCAAGCCCCACATGAAGGTCTTGTCATTGAGAGATAGCCTATTCCGAGCCAGTCGCCAGGTAAGCGAAAAATCAGGGTTACTGAGGTAATCCGCCGCTAGCGCCCAGGACCAGAAGAAGCGAAGCTCCTCATCCGACAAGCCCGAGCCTCTCGCGTAGTGGATCCTTCGCTACCCCCTCCGATACATGACGATAGACCTTCCTAGGCCGAGAAAGGTCACGACCGAGGAACAGCCAACAAGGCAGACCGACATTCAAAGGAAATCCGATTGATCCCTGGGTTTACGAGGGCGTTCAACCCGCGAGATGGAGGGAATGATAGTAAGGAAAGGGAACGCGTCCCTAACAATCCCTGCAATAATCGAATCTCCTGTCAATGCGCGGCGTAGGAAGGCCAACCTCGAGGCAAGTTTGTGGCTCGCCAAATGGCATTCCCAGCCCCGCCCCATTCTTATGATCCTTATAGAGGGGAATTACAGACAAACGGTAAAGGACAATCGAAAAGACGTATGTAGCACACGCCTCTGTCCTGCCCTTCACGGACAACTTCCGTCGACGCCAAGTTTGACCGGCCGCGTCGACCTTAGCCTGTACTTCTGACCAATTTTTCCCCAGCTGGAGGTCTGGTCCAAACCACACTCCAAGAATGCGGACAGGACCGTCCGTCCAACCGAAGGGCCCCGGAAGATCGACCCCCCTTCCAGGCACCTAACCTCAAGCCGGAACACTTGTCGCGGTTAATCTTAGCCCTTGTCACCTTTTCGTACCGATCAAGCGCCTTCAGTACCACCTCAATGTCGCTGCGGGATGACATGAAAGTAGTTACGTCATCGGCGTACGCAGAAACCCTGGCTCGAGCCCCTACAGGGAGAGCAATTCCACGTAGGGCCGGACTGCACGCCCTGTCCCTTAGCCGGCGAAGGAGAGGCTCCAACGCCAAAGCGTAAAGTAGGAGCGACAGTGGACAAGGACACGGAATATTCCATTGCTGTGCCCTTGCACAAGACTTGGTTTTAAGTAACTTAGAGAAGCAAAGGGATTTTTTACTTTGATTTTTACTTTCGTTTCCCTTTGCCCTTAAGATTATTTTTTAAAAGAAGCGAGAAAACATTTACACTCTAAAAGTGGTGCTTATAGACTTTTGTCTATATAGGTTATACAAGTTTAAGAATTTAGTTCGAATGTTTTATTTTAAACCTATTTAAAATTAGTCAGTTATGTGCCATGCGTGATACACGCTTAGATGATCATGTATCTTTTGATACATGACTGACGAGGTAGATTTTATTTTCCTACAGCAGGTTGCCAATTTTTATGCGGTAGACCAGTTGCCATCTAAGGCTATAGAACCCGGTCTGCCCTGCTATTTACTCATAGTTGGAGGAGAAGATGATTCATACCATTCCCAAGAGTATTAGCACGTAGGATTCGACTGGAATTTGAACTTGGCTCTCCGATTCCTCAATCCGAGCCGCTATCTATTACTCCACCGTGCCTCCTAAGATTACGAAATGAACATGAGCGACAGGTGGCATCTATCCTCTAATGTTGGACAATTTCCCTAAAGACGAGGAAAAAACTAAAAGTAACAGAAATGTGGTTCTACAGAAGGATACTGAGAATTACATGGACGGGGCGAGTAAGCAACGAGGAAGTCTTAAAGAAAATGGCAACAGGAAGAATCTTATATTCAAAAATCAGGAAGCGACAGTGAAATTCCTTAGACACATAGTGAGGAAGGAGGTCTTGGAAAACGCAACTCTCACGGGACATACTGTGGGCAAGAGAGATAGGGGAAGACAGTGAGACACTTACCTGACGAGCTTGTCTGAATGGATAGCGGATCCGGCGGGAGGTTGTCTTGCCAAAGGGAGAAAAAAAACTGCTAAGAGCCACATGAGACAGGGGATCATAGCTTTCCGAAACTTTCTATGGCCTGAAGCGGCGCGGCACATAGATGATTACAACTAGTATATATATATCAGGCTGACAATCATAAATTCTAATCGATCGTACTTATTACTAACCATGATTTGTTTTATTACTAGACCTTATTTTACAGTAATAGAATTATGAATATTACCGTCCTTTTTAGGATCTTACTGAAAGAAAATTAATGTCTGAAAATTAATGAAGAAACACGTTTCTAAAGATTATATAGGCAGAGCCCGTGCGTACTACCCCCAACCGGGAGGGTCAAGTCTAATTGGGGACTGTGACTATCGCATCTCTATCTATAATTGCTTCTTTTTTTCCTACCTACATTTATATACGTTACAAAATAAACGAAACACGACTGGCTATTAAAGAATGAAAAATGTTCGCTAATTTTGACGTCATTCTGTTTTTCGTTTTTTTTTGTTTTTCGTTTTTTTTTTTTTTGTTTTTTTGCTTTGGTGTTTCCGGGGGTGGGGGGTCGGTCTTCTAAAATTCACTATTTTTTTTTTTTTTTTTTTTTTTTTTTTTCAACCATAACCTTGAATGTGTTAAATTATTCAAAATTTTAACAAGAAAAATCTCAAGTTGATGTTTAAAATTGCCATAAAACATTGAAGATGGAATGATCTATTATGTATATGTGTCTAATTTGTATTTAGATACATTGTATTCATTTTCAATTTTTCTAGTTGAATTGTTCACCTATATTGAATATGATCCATTATTGTACATAAAGTTGCAATAACATTTGTATTTTGTACGAGTACTACCATATGAAAATTGATGTAGTAGAGTGGGATACCCCCCTCACCATGTCATACACTGGGGTCGCGAAACCTTTGCACGGGTCTACCTATAGACTAGTATAGGCTCAAGCTTAGTTATAATAATGGTTATAAAATGTTCATCATTTTACTACGATTGTGTTGAAATATATGCTAATTTGGTTTGCAACAAAAAGAGAGGGAAATTCAATTTTAAATGAAACGTGTTTGTAGTCCCCCCTTGATAAAGGTGTTACAATTTTTGTCCCGATCAGGTTAAAAATAAACGATCATAGAAAAAATAATTTTACATTTATATTCTGTAAGTGACCTGTCCGGTTCAAAAGTACTTGAAAGATCCAATAAAATTCTATGATGAACCGTTGCAATTTAAAAATAATCAACCAATCAGTATAAAAGCTTCTGATAAAAAGCTGGATTTCGTACACTGATTTACAAAAACGGACAAGTCTTCCTCACTGGGCGCAACAAAATTTCCCTGTATCTATTTTCACTTCGAAATTTTGCTGAAAAGCTGGGTTTGACAAATACAAATGCTCTTTGTTTTTACCGGGTTGTAATTTGCTGGATATTTGCACTTTCAAATAATCGTTTCTATTTTTATCAGTTGCCAGAATTTCTTAATTAGAAATAACAAAAGTTGAAAGCTAGGAAAATTTAACATTCAGCTATATAAAGGTTCAATATATAAGTATTGTAGACCATCTTCAAGCCATGACGATTGCGTTTAAGCATGACTGGCGCCATCCAATTCTTATTTTCGCCCATACTGTGCATATTATATTTAAATGACAAAACCAGATATCTCTCTAGATCAGTAGTTCTCAAACGGCGCGGCGCGTCTCATAGGTGAGGCGGAAGAGGATAGCAGGTGAGACAAACTGATTGAAAGACAGTCAAAGATTTAGAAATGCTTTTTAAAAATTCATATACCCAAAAATAAATATGATTTCAAAATTTAAAATATTATTACTTGTAATTGCATTCATGAGTCCCAGTATAAATAATTATAAGGAATTATTGACTGATTTTATCATTGTGATATTTTTACATATAAAGTATTAAGAATATAGTAACTAGGGTCCATAAATTGGAGGAGAGGGTTATCAATGATAATGTTCTGACATCGAATCCGGTTATCTCCTTTTAAGCCTTTTATCACATAAAATTTGTTGAGGCGCTTGCAAATTTTAATTCCGAAAATACAGCCCAGAGGGAAAAAGTTTGAACCACTGCTCCAGATGGACCACAGAACAAGATCGGTGTACCCTTGTAGATTAAATTGTTCAGTTCAGAATTTTCTAAAGGTTACCCGGATTGACAAACAACTGAAGAGAGCTGAAAGACACAACGGCCGAAACCTTATGATAATACGAGCAATTATAATAACATTAACCCGGATGTAATTAATGTTAATTTCTCTCACTACCCTTGACATTGAGACAGAAATCATCAATAAATTAATTTTCTTATAGTCTTTAATACTTAAAAGGTATTAAGGGATAAAATTAAATGGGGTTTTGTTTCACATACTTATTTCTAGAACCTTTTTTTTTTTTTTTTTTTTTACCATTTTCGCAATCATGAATGAATAAGTACCGAAAATTTTATTGAAGTTATTTAATGAGGGGAGATTTTTGCACGATCTTTTTAAGCTGTGTACTTACCACCAAAAGCATTTCTCCTGCATATTATTACATCGCACTGTTTTAGCCATTGTAAATAACTTGATCTCATAATTTAATTAAACATCTATTTGATGTAGGCTGACGCTTGTCATACAAAAAAATATTTGCGACTTATATTTTCTTACACAGTTCAGTAGTCAATATACTTATATTCTAGTCCAAAAGTTTATTAAAGAATTTCTTGAAATGGCACAAATGACTCTCCAGATTTAGAACCAAATTTTGAAATGTTATGACTTACTCTAGAGGTGCGGATAGCGTAGATATTATTGGCGTTGAAAATGGAATCGGCGTGCCGAGTTCAATTCGTGGTCGTTTCTGGTCCGTTTACTTCGTGCTAATTCCATTAGAAAAGGTGTGAATCCATCTTCCTCCAGCTGTAAGCTAAATAGCGGTTTGGAAGTTAAAAAAACAAAACAAAGCAAAATGGATTCACTTTCCGTGAGGAAATCTAGAAAAAGGAAAATTCTGAATTAAAGAAAAGAAGAAGAAAAAAAAAAAAAAAAAAGCCTGAAGAGGGATGGCTCCGTCAGGCTATCTTGTCCAAGACACACCACTGCTGCTTTGGCTACAGTATATGTGGTGCTCCTCTGATCCTAGTGGGTTACCAGGCTCCTAAAGTGACATTATTCTAAAATAAATAAAACGACAAGCTTTTCTAACACAACTCTGGTTTCATAGAAAAATCCTGAATTTTCTCCAATCTTTTTTTTTTTTTTTTTTTTTTTTTTTCGTATTAATGGCATCACAGATTTAGACGACAAAATTGACTTTTACTAGGGGTACCTGAAAAAAATCATTGACTCGACTCGCTTATTTGTCACATATCGCTTTTTCATCGGAGATACGCAAATCGTTCCGATGAAATAGATTTTTGGCATCAAATATCGATATATATAATTTGCGTGGTTGAGTGTAACATTTTTATAATCCTTCGCGACCCGGGCAGCTTTTCCTTACAATGTTACCGCGGAGTTTTGTATTATTTTTTTTTTTTTTTTATCATTATTTTATTTATCGCAACGTTCAGGGCGTTTTACATTCTACAACCCTTAAATAGACGGAACAAAAACTAGATTTAACACTAACAGTCACTTAGCTGATTGGCCTCTCTAGCAATAAAGGTATTGTTCATGTTAGACAGGTTTCCAGTGATACGACTTAGTGACTTATATGATCAAATCTCATCGAAGGCTGCTGATTAATTCTGACTTGTACATTTGTAGAATTTCAAACGATCTGAACATTAAGATGAAAAACACGACAGACTTACCAGATTAGGCTATTTGGAAAACCCGGCCTTACTGAACTTTGAATTTAAATTTTAACTACTTTTAAATAAATAAAAATGGGCTGACTTTGGCGACTCATAAGAATGATGTTAAAATTGACGTTGAATATTCAAATATAGACCACTCCCTTACTTAGCTTGATTTGGCAACTATGAAAGATGTAAATATAAATTAGTCGGGAATTAATTAATAATTTAATAATAATGGTCACTGTTTACAAATTAGTTTAAGAATAAAACACATATACCGTTCCTTTGGAGGAAAAATATATAGCGCTTTTTAAATTTTTTTTATTTTTATTTTTTTAATCTCTAGTGTGTAAAAGTTCTCAACACTTTTTAAACTAATTTAGCTAATATACAAATTAATTACACACACAGGTTGAAAAAAAAGATTTTTTATTAGAAACTTTTGCACGCTTATCTATTTTGTTTATGTAATTTTTTTTTGAAAGTGAAACAAAGATTTTACGAAATCTTACAGACCTAGTTTCGGCTGGGTAGTTTCAAATTATTAAGTTCAAGTCCCAGGGAGGCACTCGCACCCATTCTGTACCTGTCCTTCGAGAGAAGACATTCCCCAAAAAATAAGGAAGTGCTGACTGGGACCTGAGCAATTTTTCAATAGTATTGTCGTTAAACCCACTTTAAACCTCGACCATGTGTTATTTGGTATCAACTTGGGCGCACTAGAATCCATTTTACCTAGACTTTATCAGAATAGGTGGGGGCATTGATGGTGAAATGAAAACTGACTGTAGCAATTAGTGTAACCTTGTCTTCGCTTTTTCGTCGATTTCAATTTCTCCATTTTTCATTTCCATTCTCAGAACAATTGTAATGATCATGTGACCAACTATCAATCGTCATATACAATTTCCTCGACAACCGGTTAAAGATCTTTGTTTCCCACCTTTTTTTTCCTCACCAGTTTCACTTTGTTAGTTTGCTAGCAAACTCTTGTTTCAAATGAACCTTTCCTCGTTTGAACTTATTTTAACGAAGATGACCGATCCAACATCGATCGAGAAAGCTTTAAAAACCTAAGTGACATTAGAGAAGTTACCAATTTTTTTCTGAAACCTCCCAGCTAGCGAGATCGTTTTTTATTTTTTATTCAATTCCTTTTTTCTGTTGAAAATGAGAAAATGTCAACATCTAAAAAGAAAAGCAGAACTCAAAAAAAAAAAAAGAAAAATTTGAAGTGTTTTTCTTCTCTTCGTTGCTTCCAAAAAGCGCTTGATTTGATGAATGACAATTTTTAAATAAAAAAAAAAGCTTTCAGACGATCATTTTACAAAATAATATTAGGTTGTTGCAAAAATAATGACGTAATAATGTCGTTTTTTGACGTTAAAAAATACGTCAAAAAACGACATTATTACGTCATTATTTTTGCACCAACCTAATACAAAAGAACACTTCTCTTTATTAAAGAGAAGTGTTCAAGTTTTCTTTGTATATCACTCACAATATGAGTTTTTGTTTTTTGTTTTAAGTAAAAAGTACCACTCGCTCTTTAGTCGTATGTTTTTTACTTTCTTTCAGAAGAATGTGTTTTTAAGTACTTTATGCTAAAAAGAAAAACGCCAATAATTATACGTAGCGTGCACTCTTTGTATAGACAAATGAGTAAACTTTCACAGCTGACCGCTACGATGGCCTCTAGTCACGATTGGTTCTTTTTAGTCACACCTCCTATTTTCTATGCCTAATTTATACATGCGTGTAGTAAACTAAAAGAAGCGTATCAGTGTTACTGTTAGGAGACGATTAAGACATCAACCACCAAAGTTTTTCTCTCTTTCCATCATCCTCTGGTCCGGTAATATACACACACCAATCAAGGATATATTTTGTAGGCGGAGCCAGACACTAAACGTTTCTCCTCTTCCTCGGTCAATTTTTCCTCCTCCTCCTCCTCTTCACAGCTTATCGTCATACTCCGAAGAATGAATGACATTCATTTTCTGTAGTTAAGAAAGAAAAGAAAGAGATTATTAAATACCGTTTCAGTTTCTCTGAAATTAACAATTATTGTGGATGCTTTTTGGAGTTATTCCTCACTTTTCTTAACGTAAGTCACATTCACGATATTTTTCTTACTGTTTATGGAGAGGACAAAGGAAAAGTTTCTGGTGCCTAACTTTTCCAAAATTGAAACTCCTAAATGTTCTTGGTGCTGCAGAAAACACCCTAAAAGGTTTTCCTCTTTTCTTGTGGATTATACATCTGACGAAGGCTGGAAAATATTTTTTGGTCGAAACGCGGTGTTAGTTAACTAACAGCATCAAGAACACAAAGGAACTATTCCTTAATTTGGCAAATAAGATTTTGTCAAGTTTGTCCCCCCCCACCTTTTATTTTCAGTTTTGATATTCGAACACGATTATTTGGATAATTTCTAAGACGTCAACAAAAATATATTTATTATGTGGGGTAAGAATCTCATAACAATATTAAAAAAATTTCTTCAGTGTTTAAAAAATGTTGCAGTAGGAATGGATTATTTTAAAGTAAATATATGTTGTAAACAAATCAACCATATTCCAGTTTTTTTTTTTTCTTTTTTTTTTAAAAAAAATACCCTCTCCATTTATGTAAACACACGTATTTTTTTTTATTTCGTTTTAAAATGTGATAATTTATTACTTTTATTGCTTTCTTTTTTTTCCGCACACTCATTTTCATAACTTTTCTGTTCTTGCAACAACAAAAAATGACCAACACATAAAAAAGTCAATTTTTTAGTATAAATTTTTATAATTATTTTTGCAGTTGTTTTTAGTGTTTTTTGTGTAAAACAAGGTGTTTATAGTTCAAAAATAACTTTTTATAAAAACTTAGAGATAAGCCATTTTTATAGGTGACAACAAATCTGTCATTCTTTGGTAACAGATGTGTGGATAGTGGAGCTGATATCGGCGCGAAATTTGAAATTGGCAAGCGTAGTTTGTGTTCATTTCTCTTTTAAGGCTCTTTAAAAAAATATTGGGCGCCTGAACCTTACCTCTCAACACCCCACTATAACTAGACTGGCTGCATCCAAGGCTATGAAATGTAGTGTCTAAGGGTAGGTAAAATCTAAATACAAAGCCGTCGAGAAGGCAACGGAAAACCACTCCATTATCTTTCCTAAGAAATTAAGACAGTAACTTTACAATTAATAAAAGAAAAATGATCTATGGAGAGCCGTGATAGCCTATATACATTTTGCTCTGTCTAGGTCATCTTGACGTTGAGCACTGTTATTAGTCGGTTCCACCAACGTTTTTGGCTATATATATATATATATATATATATATATATATATATATATATATATATAGGCAGCAAATTCTTTTAGGCATGTCTGATTGAATAAATTATGTCTGCTTATTTTTATCATAATCCTTTCATATTCACGAATATTTGTCCGTATATTACAATCAAACTCATTTGATTGTAATATACGGAAAAATATTCGTGAATATGAAAAGATTATGATAAAAATAAGCAGACATAATGTCTGTAATTTATTCAATCATATATATATATATATATATATATATATATATTATATATACCCCCTGAAGAGTGAACGGACGGGTCCACCTACGAAACTCTGGAGTCGGGATGCTGAAGGTAACTCAATCAGCTCGGTGAAAAAATTTTACGCTATATAAGGAAATTAATTGATTATTTAAGCATTATTTATTACTATAAACGTTAATGGATATGCGTTTGCTTTGAGTTTTTTGTGTGTTTAGCCCGCATCTAATTGATCTCTGTTGTCTTGGGCATTCGAGAGTCTGATATTCACATTCTTACGTTTAAAGACTCTCAAATGCCCAGGCCGGTTGGTGTCAATTACACTGCTTAAAAAAGCAAAACCGATTATAATCAAACACGTATCTACTAAAGTAAAATATAACTTTCTATAGTTTGTTTTGTGGAACCGACTCCCAAAAGGATGCTTCCCCGATTACTGCAATCTTAACCTGTTCAAGACTAGGGTTAAACGTTAACCTCCCCACATATCCCCTTTAAACTGTAACCCTCTACCTCAAGTGGCTTTTTGGGGGTCTTGTACATCATAAATTATTCCTTCTCTATTTCTGTGAAAATTTCAGCCCAATAAGTTTGCTTTATTCTTCCGTTTTTTGTTGTTTTTTTGTTTGTTTGTTTGTTTTTTACATCTCTTTTATCTCGTTTTTTCTTTAATCTCTATTTGTTATGTATTTTTTTAAATTAGTAAATGACATAAATTGAAAAGATTATATATTGAAGTTAAACATGCCGTCTCAAGTGGAATCTTTGACGTAGTTACTGACGTCATGTGTTTCGTAAATAATCATACCAGATCGTTATGGTGACCGGCTCCAAGGCAGCTGAAGCAAGTAGCTGTGTATATTAGAATTTGCAGAGCACATTAATTAAAAAAAAAAGATAATTAAGTAAGCTTATCATAATGAATAAAATCTTGCAACGACATTCCTTGAGTGAAAAATTCTTCCGTCATTCAATAACAATTTGTTTTTTTGCGACTGAAGTCTTGCTATTCTTGCTACATTCACCCTTTTTTTTTTAACTTTCCGTCATAATGACATTTTTTAATTTGAATCAACATACCTAAGAAAAACATGAAAAAGTTTTAAATAATTAAAGTGAATATAAAAAATAAAGTAATAAATCCAAACTCCAAAATATAAACACTAAACAAAGAAAACGCTTTTTCTTTTTTTTCTCACTCACACACACACACACACACACACACATTGACGCAACATCGTTTAAAAAGCCAAGAAAAAATGACCGATAAAACTTCTGATGCAGCCTACAAACACACAACTTTCACAATAAATCAAAATATGAAGGCCCAATGAAATACCTGGAGCCAACTACACATCACACTTTGAATCAAAAAAAAAAAAAAAGTTGACTATCTTGGTCCCGTAGCATACTTCTATGTGCTTTTTTGTTTGCTTTTTTTTTCTTTCCCTTATGTGTGTGATCAGAATGACTTGCCACAACCGGCAACTCCTTTTTGAAATTTGATTAACCTAGAGAAAACAGACTTTCTTTCTTCTTGTTCTATACAGGACATAAGTCCGAATAACTATTCAAGTTTAATATTTTTTTTTTTTTTTTTTTTGAATATGCTGTCATTGCAATCTAGGTTTCACCACGCATTTCCTAAAGTTAAAATTTGATTTGAAAGAACCTGAAACTAATTCTGTAAAAGAAAAAAAGAAAAATGAATTTATTTAGTTTAAGTACGTTTGTAAAGACATTTTTAAAACACTGGTCGACTTCTCGAACCTCCACAACGAATGAAAACAACAAATTAAAAACATCTCTTAAAAGTCCAATATTTGTCATAGAAATTTGTTTCAAAGTAAATTAATTAAAGTTAAGGATTTCTGGATTTCATAAAACTAAAAAATAATGATTACTTTTTGCTTAGTTAAAAAAAAAAGAAAAAAAAAACAGTGAAAATAAGGTTTACATACGGTAGCTCATGAGTTTTTTTTTATCAAGGTCATAGGACAACAACAGTAGTTTTCTACTGTCATTCCTTAAGCGAGCGTAGTTTTCTAGAAATTGATAGTTTATATTTTAAAATAATTCTTTTTAACCTTATATAACAGTTTATTTTATTATTCTATATACGTTGTTATGAAACTTACTAGATTGAATTCTAATAATACAACAATTAGAAATATAAAAAAAAGAAATTAAGAACTAGTTAAATGTACTTTTTTAGTTTAATTCCTTTTATATTTTACCTTCTTTCCTGTTTGATGTTCAAATATTTAATAACACATTTATGGTCTTTTCAATTATTCTAATTTTTAAAATTTATTAACCTAAAGGAAGCGCTATTAAAAAAAAAAAAAAATAGAGGAGAACAATTGATAATGACTTATTGAATTTAATTAGTCACAGAATTCCTTTTTGAACTCCCCCTATAAAAAAAATAATATAGGTTATTAATCGTTATAAAAATAAAATAAAATTTCTTTTAGAAATTTTTCACACTCGAGAATGGCATTAAAATTTACATTTTTTTTTTTTTTTTTCTCTCGATTATTCAATCATGTCTTTAAAAAAAAAATGTCTAGTAATTTTTTAAAATATAAATATTCAGAATAGATAAAATAAAAATAAGATAATGCGTATTAAATTCTGCAAACACGAACTACTGGAAAAAAAATTATCTTTTCAGTTTTATTGAATTATTTTGGGAAGTGTTCGGGACAAATTTTCAGTTTCACTTATTTTCATTTTTTTTTTTTTTTTTTTTTTTTTCAAGAGTTCTTCTGTCTGTATATAACTTAAAAAAAAAAAATTCGCGACTAACTCCCCCACCCCCTTAAAAGTACACACGGGATATCCAAATGGAGGCCAAAACTGATCCCCAAAAATATTTCCAGAAAATTTTTAAAATAACCTATTCAGTATGCAGTTCATTTAAGTGCTAAAATTTCGTATAAATCGGATAATTCTCTTGGAGGTTGGGTCGCCCCGATTTTTTTTTTTTTTTTTTTTTTTTTTTTTCGGAAAAAAAAGCATTTATTTCATTTTTTTTTTTTTTTTTTTTATGATACCGATCACAAATATTCGCATATCCCAACAACTGAAGTGTTTTCACTCTTCTACTAATCAGCTGGCCACTGATAATATCGAGTCTAAAACAGTTCTTTGCTATATGCTTCCACCATTGCAAGGATAACTTTTTTTTGTGGGGCCAGGGGTAGTTCTTGTTTATAACAAGCGTCAACAGTGAGGAGTGCTCGCTAACTTTACCCAGCCGTAGATTTCTTTAGTAGACCTAAGACCTGGCCACAGCTACAATTTCATTATTTTGATAATCGAAATAATTTAACGAAAGATAGAGGACCTTTACTAGAAAGGTTCTCTATCTCTACATCAACAAATAAAGTGAAATGTTCTGTAGAAAATAATCATAAGTATCACTTTTTAATATAGTGTTTTCATTTTTTTTTTTAATTAATTAATTAATATTGGTAGTGTCACTGTTGCAAGTAGTACTCAACTAATCAGTCTAAAATACAGTAAAAATCATTGCACAGGAATTAAAATTAAAATCTCTTCATGTTACAACTAATTGTTACGACTGTTAACTCAAAATTCTCAATTTTGCAAAGTAACAGACGTTTTTGTGCAAGTCACGATGACATTTGATTAAAAACACTTTTTAAGTTTTTACAGTTTTAAAAAAAAACGAACGATAGTTTTTGTTCTTTTTGTAAGTTCTTTAATTATTTTTATTTGTGCGGTTCATTTTCATTTTTTCTTTCTTCTTTCTTTCTTTCTTTCTCCTCTCTTTCTACTCTCTCGTTCTTTCTCCTCTCTTTCTACTCTCTCGTTCTTTCTCCTCTCTTTCTACTCTCTCGTTCTTTCTCCTCTCTTTCTCCTCTCTCGTTCTTTCTCCTCTCTTTCTCCTCTCTCGTTCTTTCTCCTCTCTCGTTCTTTCTCCTCTCTTTCTCCTCTCTCGTTCTTTCTCCTCTCTTTCTCCTCTCTCGTTCTTTCTCCTCTCTTTCTCCTCTCTCGTTCTTTCTCCTCTCTTTCTCCTCTCTCGTTCTTTCTCCTCTCTTTCTCCTCTCTCGTTCTTTCTCCTCTCTTTCTCCTCTCTCGTTCTTTCTCCTCTCTCGTTCTTTCTCCTCTCTTTCTCCTCTCTTTCTCTTCTCTTTCTCCTCTCTTTCTCCTCTCTTTCTCTTCTCTTTCTCCTCTCTTTCTCCTCTCTTTCTCCTCTCTTTCTCTTCTCTTTCTCCTCTCTTTCTCCTCTCTTTCTCTTCTCTTTCTCCTCTCTTTCTCTAGCTGTGGCGCAAACACCAAAAAATCCTTTGGGCATTTAGAGCTAAAAAAAAAATGACCAGTGTAAAAGATGGAATGAGAAACCATTTCATTTATTTTTAAAATTTTTATACTTGATTTGGCTTGTAACTTTCTGAAAAAAATTGCGTCTAAAAGCCAAAAAGATGTTATTGTTATGCGAAGAAAGGACCATTATTGTGCTACCTAGTGTACTGTACTGTTACTTTTTTTTTTTTTTTTTAACAAACATAAGTGTTCCTTACCTAGAAAGAAGTAAGTGTTTATGGAACTAACATCTTCCATAAATTACACATACTTCTCGGTTGTGAATTGTTTGTTTTTTGGGGGGCGGGGTATTTGTTTTGACATTATCGTAAAATTTAAATTAAATTTTAGAAAAAGATAATTAAATGATGCGGTCTAAGTACCAGACTCTCATCTTGACAATATTAAAATGTCCGGCAAACAGTGTAATTAATACCATCACCGAATGATATTGTTGATGTCAAGGCTAAACATTTTAAAATTTACGACTCTTAGAGGATGCCATTTGCTTTGCTTGATCTGAGGAATACGCACATCACATGTCAGATTGGCAGCGTACACGTGTTGTTCCAGTTTTAGCTTTAAAAAAAAGCTGACAGTGACAACTTTGTGTCAAGGGGTGAACAAATACTACAAATCCTGGAGAAAGAGAGGGCCTTGAAAAATAGAACATTGTAGAGTCATGGTCGCCACATATACAGCGCTGTTCGATAAAAGTGACTCACCTGATTTTTTTTCTTTTACTTAAAAATTTTTTCGCCTATTGTTTTTGGGGTCAAACTAATTTTTAATCTTTCTAATATAAAGACCCCTTCCCGACCACCTATTAAAACAGTTTACTCACCCTAAGGTATTCTATTGATAATTATAATTTTGGATATAAATGAGATTTAGGGGAAAACTCTGTGCAAAAAAAGTGACTTATATAAATAAAAGAAAAAATATAATTACATTTTCTTTGTTTTACTATGTAGATATATAATTCCAAAATAAAATTTGTACGTTGTAGATATTTCTTCCTTGTAGATAACAAGTTAAAGTAGTACCTAGGGTAGATTGTTCTAGTTCTAGTTCCACGTGCCCTGCCTCTTTCTTACATCTCGGTATCAGTTATTTCCCTTTAACTCAAATCTCCAGGTTTTTGTTCACTTCTGCTATATTGAACTCCCTACTCTTTGGGTCAAATCGCTGGATTACCAATGCTTTTATCCACTGCGCTACGGTGGACGCAATAAAGGGTTCGATTCGAAATTCCGGTTACCCAAAGAAGGCCGGAGCGTACAATGGCCGAAATGTCGTGAATATAGCAACAAAGATGAGAACAGTCCGAACATTGTAAAGTGTAAATAATTACAATACCTCATCTCAGAAATATAGACAGACGCTTAACTTAGTTTTGGCACATAGCCACGAATTTGGAGCATCCATTGACGATTGAACTCGCTCTTCATCAGTAATGACCTTTCACTCGTTCTTCGATCAATCCATATAAATCTTGGTTGATTTTAGAATTTGTATGAATAAGCAGCATCAACCAGACGTTAACCAATTAATTGATGCTTTAAAAACTGAAATCACAAAAAAAAGTTTTTCTCACTATTATAAATGTAGTTCTACAGAAGGATGATGAGATTACCATTGACGGAGCATATGAGGAAGGAAAGCTTGGAAAATTTGACACTCACAGGAGATATTGAACGCAAGAGGGCGAGAAACCTACTTAACGAGTTTGTGTTGCGGATGGCAGAACAGAGTATGAGGAATAGTAAAAAAAAAAAAAATAGGACTAACATTGCTAGGCGCCTTTTTTTTCTTTCTTTTTTTTTTTCTTTTTTTTTTTTTTCTTTTTTCTTTTTTTTCTTCTTTCTTCTCTTTCTTTCCTTTTTCTTTTTCCTTTCCTTTTTCTTTCTTTTCTTTTCTTTTTTCTTTTCTTTTCTTTTTTCTTTTCTTTTCTTTTTTCTTTTCTTTTCTTTTTTCTTTTCTTTTTTCTTTTTTCTTTTCTTTTCTTTTTTCTTTTCTTTTTTCTTTTCTTTTTTCTTTTCTTTTTTCTTTTTCTTTTTCTTTCTTTTCCTTTTTCTTTCTTTTCCTTTTTCTTTCTTTTCCTTTTTCTTTCTTTTCCTTTTTCTTTCTTTTCCTTTTTCTTTCTTTCTTTTCTTCTTTCTTTTTTCTTTTTTTTTTCTTCTTTTTTCTTTTTTCTTTTTTTTCTTTTTTCTTTTTTCTTTTTTCTTTTCTTTTTTCTTTCTTTCTTTTCTTTTCATTCTTTTCTTTTTTTCTTTTCTTTTCTTTTTTTCTTTTCTTTTCTTTTTTTCTTTTCTTTTCTTTTCTTTTTTTCTTTTCTTTTCTTTTTCTTTCTTTTCTTTTTTTCTTTCTTTTCTTTTTTTTCTTTTTCTTTTCTTTTTTTTCTTTTTTTTTCTTTTTTTTTCTTTTTCTTTCTTTCTTTCTTTTCTTTCTTTTCTTTTTTTTTCTTTCTTTTCTTTTTTTTCTTTCTTTTCTCTTTTTTTTTTCTTTTCTCTTTTCTTTTTTTTCTTTCTTTTCTCTTTTCTTTTTTTTTTTCTTTCTTTTCTCTTTTTTTTTTTTTCTTTCTTTTCTCTTTTTTTTTTTTTCTTTCTTTTCTCTTTTCTTTTTTTTTCTTTCTTTTCTCTTTTCTTTTTTTTTTTCTTTCTTTTCTCTTTTCTTTTTTTTTTTCTTTCTTTTCTCTTTTTTTTTTTCTTTCTTTTCTCTTTTCTTTTTTCTTTCTTTTCTCTTTTCTTTTTTTTTTCTTTTTCTTTTTTTTTCTTTCTTTTCTCTTTTTTTTTCTTTCTTTTCTCTTTTTTTTTTCTTTCTTTTCTCTTTTTTTTTTCTTTCTTTTCTTTTTTTTTTCTTTTTCTCTTTTCTTTTTTTTTCTTTCTTTTCTCTTTTCTTTTTTTTTTCTTTCTTTTCTCTTTTCTTTTTTTTTTCTTTCTTTTCTCTTTTCTTTTTTTTTTCTTTCTTTTCTCTTTTCTTTTTTTTTTCTTTCTTTTCTCTTTTCTTTTTTTTTTCTTTCTTTTCTCTTTTCTTTTTTTTTTTCTTTCTTTTCTCTTTTCTTTTTTTCTTTCTTTTCTCTTTTCTTTTTTTTTCTTTCTTTTCTCTTTTCTTTTTTTTTCTTTCTTTTCTCTTTTCTTTTTTTTTTCTTTCTTTTCTCTTTTCTTTTTTTTTTCTTTCTTTTCTCTTTTCTTTTTTTTTTCTTTCTTTTCTCTTTTCTTTTTTTTTTCTTTCTTTTCTCTTTTCTTTTTTTTTTCTTTTCTCTATTTTTTTTTCTTTCTTTTCTCTTTTTTTTTTTCTTTCTTTTCTCTTTTCTCTTTTCTTTCTTTTCTCTTTTTTTTTTCTTTCTTTTCTCTTTTTTTTTTTCTTTCTTTTCTCTTTTTTTTTTTCTTTCTTTTCTCTTTTTTTTTTTCTTTCTTTTCTCTTTTTTTTTTCTTTCTTTTCTCTTTTTTTTTCTTTCTTCTCTCTGTTTTTTTTCTTTCTTTTCTCTTTTTTTTTCTTTCTTTTCTCTTTTCTCTTTTCTTTCTTTTCTCTTTTCTCTTTTCTTTCTTTTCTCTTTTCTCTTTTCTTTCTTTTCTCTTTTCTCTTTTCTTTCTTTTCTCTTTTCTTTCTTTTCTCTTTTCTTTCTTTTCTCTTTTCTTTCTTTTCTCTTTTCTTTCTTTTCTCTTTTCTTTCTTTTCTCTTTTCTTTCTTTTCTCTTTTCTTTCTTTTCTTTTTCTTTCTTTTCTTTTTCTTTCTTTTCTTTTTCTTTCTTTTCTTTTTCTTTCTTTTCTTTTTCTTTCTTTTCTTTTTCTTTCTTTTCTTTTTCTTTCTTTTCTTTTTCTTTCTTTTCTTTTTCTTTCTTTTCTTTTTCTTTCTTTTCTTTTTCTTTCTTTTCTTTTTCTTTCTTTTCTTTTTCTTTCTTTTCTTGATCATTTCACCCCAAGTCAGTCGATAATGCCACTAAAACACGACGGTTTACTACTGGGGTTTAAAAAATGGGAAAACTTTCTTTAGGTGAAAGGAGCAGAAACCCACTCCTAAAAAGAAAACCAGGGATAAACCTCTACTCCTGTGGACAGGGAAGGAGTGTGAACCCAGCGATAGGTGAACCTTTAACCGATTCGATTAAACAAAGGATAGTGACACGACACATGGAGATTAACTTTCTAAACTATATTTAGTCCACACCTTGACGAGACACTCAACAAATCTTATAGACTTCATCATAATAACTACTGCTGCGGAAAATGTTGTCTCTAGCATATGACCATCACCCAACTGAAACATCAAAGTGTCAGAGAGGAAAATCATATATAGATAAATAAATTTAAAATCTCGTAATAAAAAATGAGTTTTTATCAAATTGATTAAATTAAATTTTTTCACTTTATTTTTCATTATTTTTTTTCTCAGTCACTTCGTTTAAATCGGCGTTTTTTTTATTTATTCCTTTTTGCTTGATTTATTTCAGAATGCTTTTCTCTAACACGTTTCTTAACAGGTTTTTAAAGAATTCTTTTTCTTAATGACTCATTTTCCAAATTTTGATAATGTACACGTCTTTGACTTATTTTGCAGATTATTTTCTGTTGCATTCTTTCCTTTCTCTTTTCTTTCTCCAACCTTCCACCCACAAATACTTTTTTATCCTATAATGGTTGATACCTTTAGGGTATGAATTATGCAAATAATGTAACAAATCTTGTGGAACAAAAGTATGTTTTTATTTTATATTTTCTCCTTTTACTTATTTTTAGCCAACTTTTGACCACATATAGAGACCCAACTCCCAATACACACACAACCATTATTCTTTTTTGCGTAGTGTCCCTTCAGGGCGTTGGTGATCGTAGCTCTCTGCAACATTTAATTCCATATTGCATTATTATTAGTCAGATTTCCTCAATTAACTGAAATTCTAAAAATATCGTTACTTCTTTTATTACTGCTTAACAAAAAAAAAAAGACTAAACTTTGATTATTCATTACAGCTCAATTACTGTTTGTTCATGGCTCTCCGCAACTTCCTTTCTTTTGTTTCTCTAATTTTCTACTATTATTAATAAAATGGTAATTATAGTAATTGGAAGCTTATTCTCCTTTTTCCACCTAGCAACCTCACCCGCCTCTCTGTTTCCCCCCTCTCTGTTTCCCCCCTCTCTGTTTCCCCCCTCTCTGTTTCCCCCTCTCTCTCTCCTTCTCTCTCTCCTTCTCTCTCTGCTTCTCTCTGCTTTTCTCTCTCTGCTTCTCTCTGCTTTTCTCTCTCTGCTTCTCTCTCTGCTTTTCTCTCGCTCTGTCTCCTCACCCCCGTTTTTTCTTCCTTTCCTCCGAACATTATCTACCTACATTGCTATCATTCTACACGTACCGACTTGACCTTTGCCGAAACCGCGTGTCTTTATGGGAGACCATAAATGCCAATATTTTTGTTTTCATAAATTCCTGATCTAGTTTTCTCATTCGGGTTCACTTAATTCAGGCTATTCTTAATTTATGAAACATTTTCCTTTAAAACATCAACAAACAATATGTTACTAATTTTGTTATTTCTGAATTATCCCAAGCTTCTCTTAGGTTTATCATTTTTCAAAGTTTTTACACATTAAAAAAACGTTGACGTAAAAGTAAAATAAAAATTATAATTATGAACGCATTTTTGTAATTTTTTTCACTCCTTTTAATTGATACTAGTGTTTTTTGTTCGATTTTGCTGAGTTTTTTTTTTTGGGGGGGGGGGTCACACCAGTAGAAGTATCTCTCGATGGAAATCAAGTGACAACAAGTGTTCTCGATACTCAAGCAGTCGCATCAGAATTCTGATTTTAAAATTTTGTGACTCGTATGATTTTAAAACTATAACTTGAATTTTCAATTTATTTTTCTATATTTTTTCATTTTAAGTTTCATCTTTTCACTTACTTTCGATTTCACTTTTGTTTTGTTTTTTGTTTTGTTTTGTTTTGTTGTGTGTTTTGTTTTGTTGTGTGTTTTGTTTTGTTGTGTTTTTTGTTGTTTTTTTTTTTTTTTTTGTTTTGTTTTTTTGGGGGTTTTTTTGTTTTTTACTACAACTCACTAGTAAGCTGGAGGACCGCTCAGCAAAGTACAGGGTTACAGTCGAAATGATAGTGATGAATGAATGAAATTGAAATGAGTGGTATGAATGGAAGCGAGGTGGTACGTAGTGGGCATTAAGGGGATACTAACCATTGACTCTTGACTTGAAATGACAATTTCGTCACCGTCTCTGCTAGTGTTTCCTGATTATTGTAATTATTGTTTTGCATATCAATGAATAGTAGTAGCTTTTATTGGCGATCAAGTGACAGCAAGTGTACTCAATTATCCACTACTCACTACTGTCTGTAATTTTCGAGCTGATTTTAGTAGTACGGATTCTTCAGATTTCCCATTCTTCCAATCTTTTTGCAACACTGTTTTTAACAACAGTAAGGTCAAACTTTTTTTTATTCGTCGAAAGTCTTTCTCTCTCAATACAACAAATCTTTAGTTTGCATAATAAAAGCTAGGCAAGGTGTATATTCTCTATCATCAAATTCATGAAAGAAATGAAATTTATATTTGGCAAAAAAAATGTATTTATGTCTTAAATTACTTTGAGCTCAGATTTTGTTTTTAATTGTTTAGAGAAGAATGGTCATCTAAAAAAAATTAAATATTACGGTCTTCTTGGGGGTGGACAAGCACAAGTAAACTACGAAGAGAGTATAAAGGTGTTCTCATATTATGTAATAAAAAAAAACTTAAACTTTTAACACATTTTAAAACGAAGTTTAAACTCTTTACTTTACCACATATTAAGTTACAATGTTGGAATTTACGCAAGGCACAAATAGACGAAAGGGAAGTTTTATATTGTGTTTTCATTGGTCAGCCCCGCGGCAGAAACTGATTACGTAATAATGGGTGGGTAACGTCTCGTTTTAAAAACAGGAAATAGCAGTGCAGAGGGATTTTCCTGACTTTATCTGACGTCATAAACAGTCGACATCTTGTTAAACGTAACTGTATTAGTTGTGGATCTAACTGGTGAACAAATAAGTATGAATTCTGTTTTATAGGGCTCTTTTTCTGTCTTAATAACTAAATTGCCTTTCTGTCTAAAAACAAGCTTTCATGATTCAAGCCTTTTCTTATTTTTACACTTGAAATCTGGAAAATATTTCTGTTGTCAATTCCTTTTGAATTACCAAACAAATTAAATGTTGTAGAATAATCTTCACTGCACGCACATAGGTTGGTGCAAAAATAATGACGTTTTCTAACATATTACTTATACTATTTATATTATTTCTATGTGAGAAAACGTCATTATTTTTGCACCAACCTAATATTAAATATATTTTGTCCGTAATCTTTTTTTTTTTTTTTAAATTCATACTCAGACTTACAGTCTTAGCACGAGTTTACTTCTGAAGAATAAAAACAAATTGTTTCTTCTATGGGAAAACGATATAAATTTTTATATATCAAGACCAATTTTAGTAAAGATTTTATTGAAAAAAAAACAAAACTTTTCCTTTTAACACTTTATTAGACTAAAAAGTGATGTTTCATTGATGTGATCACACATGCGCATGAAGGAGAGGGAACACTGAAATTTTAAATTTAAGTTTTTTTTTTTTTGTTTTTTTTTTAAGATGTTTTGGGTACGTAGTCTAGCCAATTTCATCTAGTTTCTTTTTCTGTGTTTTATCACTTTTGTTATTAAATACCCCCCTCCCATTATTTATATTGTGTGTGTTGAGAAATTGTTTTTATTTTACTATTTAGAAGTTAGTTCAATCTGACTTTTCTGAAGATCGCATTGAGGAATGGAACTGGCTGTGACTGCAACGTTGATCCTCTTCATATCCACAACATTCTCTCTGATTTAGTGGATACTCGTATTTGTGTAGACGCCCTGTTTTTAAGCAGTTTGGTTTATATCTACCTGCCTGTGCACTCAAGAAAATCTTCACATCTTCATTATAAAAACTGGGCCTCTAGTCGCACACTGGTATCCACTAATAAATAACATTTGAAGTAATATACATGTATGTATATTTGTGGATTTTACATAGGAATGTCTTTGTGCATTATCAGGGAATAATTATAAGCTAATACGCATTGAAGTTGAACATATCCTTTTATGTGAGATGAGATTTATGAGAAAAATTGTATTGTCTAATGAAAATACATTTTCATGTGTATGACATAATACCATTAGAGTCTTCTGCTGGTGATTGGAATATTTTTTTTTCTCTCTCTCTATTGGTCATGAAGTTTTGGTCCCCCGTACTTTATCTGTTCCATGAAACGCTTACCAATTTAAGCGAATTTTCATTACCAGTAAGGAAAGTTAGCCCAATACCCACTTTATCTTTTAAACAGACTCCTGCTGTAAAAATTGTATTTTTCCTTGTTCTCTTTTTTTATTTTATTTTTTTTTTTTTTCCGTGGAGGGTAAGCAAAATTGAATTTTGAAGTGACAAAAGCTGATTCAAAAAAAAAGTGTAAAATTTACTCTAAGAACTCAAGTTGTTTTTTTGTCTTATTCTGATGACTTTCTTACTAATTGAAATTTCCTATTTCTTAATACATTGTTTACTTTTTGGAAAGCATCTTTTGCCATTCGAAGGTGAGTGCTGAACTGCTGTGTAATATCAGTTCTCCCCTTTGATTGTGAATGCTAGATAATTTCTTTGACTATGAAGAGGAAACTCAAGGTAATAGATGTGGTTCTATAAAGAATGCTGAGAATACCAGGAACGGAGTAGGTAGGTAACGAGGAAGTGAAGACAAAAAAAGGACACCTGTACTTAAAATCAGAAATAGACAATTGAAATTTCTGGGAGACACAATGAAGAAAAAAGGTTTGGAAAAGTTAGTACTCACAGCTCTCTCTCACATTTTCCACTGACCTGAGGTGAATGGCTACATTGAATCAAGAGCTTCATCTACCGCAAGGAAAGTTGGTTCTGTGTTACACCAGAAGGTTTTTCTCGTCTAAGTCCGTCCTTCAAATCTACCTTTCGCCCTTTCATTTAATACTGTTGCTATATATGGTCTGGTGTCTCCGCTGTTCATCTTGAGCTTCTCGACAAAATCCAAAGACGAATATGCAATGTGATAGGTCCTAACTTGGCATCTCGACTCCAGTCACTTTCTCACAGACGTGATGCGGCTTCCCTCTGTCTTTTCTACAAATATTTTTATGGCAACTGCTCTGAACTATTTTCACTGATGCCCCAACTGCATGAATTTAAGCATGCTACTAGGTCGGCATCTTGGTCCCACCTTTTCACTATCAAAACAGTTAAATGTAACCACCTCTTCTACTCCAACAGTTTCTTCATTCGCACTTCCCAAGAGTGGAACTCCTTTCCTCTTATTTGCTTCCCTGATAACTATAATCTTCAAATATTCAAATGTAATATCAATTGACATCTTCTGATGCCTTGGTCTTGATCCCCGTCCTTCTCTTTATCCTTTCCTCAAACACCCCCCTCTTTACTCTTACTTTCACTCTCTGTAACCCCTTGCGTGCTAGTAGCACTCCTGCCTTGCTTGGGGTGAAATGCTTAAAAAAACCTACCTACCGAGCTTGTGTAAATAGATGATTAAGTAAGGACTGGAAGTGATAGTAAGAGGAAAATGTTGCTCAGTGCTAAACACGATAGAAATTTAAAAAAGCCATAATCGTTCTCGCCCTGAAGGGAAGAAGGCAACATACTTTAAGCTATTTTCTTGTATTTAAAATTTCAGACAGGAGATTTATATTATTTCAATAATATATATTCAATATAAACCAAAGTCCGTGATCATTGCTACTAAGTTGAGATGGACAACATAAATGATGCTATTTTCTATGGACATATTTCACGATGATGTATAGAAAATATGAAAGATTTATTAGGTTTAAATCCTTGTAAATAAACAGAAACCTAAAAAGGCATGCCATGTCTTGTGCGTTACAAAGCAACGGACAATGGCTTTTATATAGAGATGTCATATTTAGTAATTAAAAGAATGAGGTAAAAATTCTTCAACGTTTGTCTATAATTCTGAGATGAGGTATTGTAACTATTTACACTATTTAAATCGTTTGCATTGTTGTCCTAATTTTTATTGCCATATTCATGACGTTTCGGCCGTTGTACGCTCCGGCCTTCTTCAGGTGATATATATTGGGATTTCGAACTGAACCTTTTTAGTCCATGGAGGTAGATTGTTCTAATTCTATGTAACGTGCCTTTTTTTCAATTAATTCCCTTTTAGAAATGTGTGAATATAGCAATAAAGATAAGTCTGAACGATGTAAATAGTAAAAATTATTTTTCTAAATAGATTTGTTGTAGGAGTCTTTTTTTTTATTATTCTATATTCTGTGTCCCTTTAAGACATTAGTGATTATGGCTCTCCAAAATTTCCTGTCCTTTCTAGCTCTTAATAATTTGTCTTTTTGTTATATCTCGTAAACACTTTTCTGCCATCCATTTACTCAAGCTCACTAAGTATGTTGTGCTGCTTTCCTCTGTTTCTCTTGCCTTCAATCTGTCTTTTGAGTATCAAATCCTCCAAACGTCCTGTCCTCATTATAAGTGTCCTTTTTGTTTCCATTTTCTTTAAAACTTCATTGTTGCTCACATGTTCAGTCCATGGTATTCTCAGCATCCTTCATAAAACCACATTTCTTTTGCTTCAGGTCTCTTCATCTGTTAGGAAATTGTCCGGCATTCACTGCCATACAAGAGGACTGATATTACATAACAGCTCAGTACTCTGTTTCTAATATTTTTTCCTATTTCTTAATGCTCCGCTTAGCTTTTGTCCGTTTGATTTTGATATTACTAATTGGAATTTGCATGGGTTACTAAAAAAATTAGGCGTTTGTGTTATATTAGTCAAGTAATTGTTACAGTCATGTCCCCCCCTTAGAATAAAGTCTCGAACATAAATCTAGCAGAAAAGTTGTCAACACCTCATAATTCTGCCCCACCACCCTGTGTTTAAAAAATGCTTTTCTGTGATATTTTAAACCGAAAGTAAATATTTGTTTCAAATCAGATTAATTAAAGTCGGCTAATCTTGCTTCCTCAAAAAGTTTCAGAAAAGTGTTTTATTTTTTGAAAGATCTTTTTTAAATAAAGAGAATTACGTATTGACAGATTTGTCAACATGGACATTTTTAGCGTTTTTACTGATAATAAAAAAAATCATTCCAATCAATGTAAATTCAGTTTGAAATACAGCAAAGTATTTTACTCATTAGAAATATTTAATCTATTAGCTTGAGATTAAAACTAAAATAAAAATTTTCTTTTAAAAATGCATTTTAAACCTTAGGTATTGCTTTTCTTTTGATATAAGGATGATTTCAGTAAAGTTTGCAGGCTTATTTAATCACCCATTTTAATCAGTAATAGTGTTCTGTCTTTTTTTATGTATTTTGTTTTTTTTTAATGTTTTTTTTGTTTGTTTTTCTTTTCCTTTATGCACATGGTTAGCCACACCTGTTTTCAAAGTTTGTTCATGCATTACTACTTTTCCTGTTCCTCTAGTTTTATTTTTATAGACAGTCATAATTCGTTCTTAATAACATTCACTCTCAAAAAAATATCTACTTTAAGTATATTTTGTCAAATGCATATGCATAGCCTTGTGTTGTTAATGATGTAAAACAGAAATTTAAATACGGTCCTTTATTTTAACATATAAGACCTCATTTTTGTTACATGAATAGTGACACTATTATTCTGTGTATTTTTTGAATGATTTGAATAACAGATCATTGTCCTTTATCCTGATCTAATAAGTGTCAAAGTAACCATCCTATTTTAATGTGCTTAACTGCTTCTTAGCAATTCAAGTATTTCTTATATATATATATATATATATATATATATATATATATATATATGAAAGGCTTGGCCAGTCTGTATGATCCAGGACAATTGTGGAATACAGGAAATGATACTTTAAATTCATTTATGACATCAAACAGCAAATCTCCAAGTGTATTTATTTTACTCTTATTTCATTATAATCATATCATTGTTTTTAGCATACTGAATATTATGCCATCCGTATTTTTCTTTCATCTGTATTAATGTAAATCAGTGTGTCCAAAAACCTATTTGCAATAAATTGGTCTCATATTTAGAGGATATTGATTATTTGATCTTACAAGGTTTATCAATTCTGTTTTCTAAAAATCACAAGGAATACACACAGGTCTCAAATAATCATACCCTCTACCCAGCTTATCTTGTTTTCTATTTTTTTACTTTTTTTAAAATTCTAATCCTGGCTCTTATTACAACTCTACTTATCTATTTTTGTAGAAAATTCATAGAAAAAAAATTTGATTCTTAAAAAAAAATATATATATATATTTATATTCTAAAACTTAATTCATATTATAATTCATTCAATTCTAAAAATTAATTATAATCATAACAAATCAAAAATAATATAGTTTTTCAAAAAAAAAAAAAAAGATATTCTGGAAAAAGAGCATTTGGTATGCTTCACATGTATCCTGCTTCAACACTATTTATGTCTGTATAATGATAAGTGAAGAAAGGAACAACAGATAAAGAATAATAGAAATATGCTTTAAATAATTTGCTTTATATTTACATTGTAAGTATACAGCAAATAATTTAAAGAATGAATAGTATTATAAATTTTACAATACCATTCATTCAAATCAACTAAATACTAAAGTAATTCTACTCCTCAGATTTTTTTTAAACTGCACATCACACTTATATTAGGGTGGTGCAAAAACAATGACATAATAATGTCGTTTTTTGACGTTAAAAAATATATCAAAAAACGACATTATTATGTCATTGTTTTTGCACCAACCTAATACAAAACAACACTTTTATTCAAGAGTTGCGATATGATGAAAAATAAAAACATCATCTACTCTTTTTTTTTATATATATATATATATATATATATATATATATATATATATATATAAAAGTCTACTATTCATCCATGTATTGTATCTTGCTGCCACATCTTATCTAGTGCTATTCCTATGTATTTAGAGATTCTTGATAAAATCCAAAGAATCTGCAATGTTATCAGGCCTAACCTAGCATCTCAGCTTCAGTCACTTGCCCACCATCATAACATAGCTTCCCTGTACCTTTTCATTATTTTCACAGTAATTTTTCCGATGCACATTTCCTCTTTGATACCTCAACTTTATGAATTTAAGTGCAGTACTAGATTAACAGCTAGGTTTCATTTTACAGTTGAAATTGCTACAGGTAAACATAAAATGTCATTCTGATCCATTTTGGCCATAACTGCAACATTCAACTCATTAAAATGAAGTATTATAGTTTATCCAAGCACTTTCCATGGAAGTAGAGATAGAGCAGCAAGTGGCTTACCACATACCCCACCTTTGAGAGACATTTGGGGTGGAAAATAATTTGTCACTCACAATGTCACTCAATATTAACATTTATTGACTGACAAAGAAGATTAACAGTTTATATTAAATTATATTCTTATTTCTGAATATTCCAGCTGACAACAAAGTCAAAAAGTGAGTATATTAGGGACACCCTGTATATTTGATTACATCCAGGTATGTCTATGTATACACTGATAACCAAGCACATGTGTGCAAGTGGATACTGTTTTTTATATATATATATATATATATATATATATATATATAAGAAATCTTTATACAATTGTCTTAAGTTTGAGGTTCCTGTTTATTATCAAGATGATCTAAAAAAAAAAAAAAAAGTTTTTCTAGGATAGCAATGTATTACTGACTTCCAAATATGGCAAGCTTTAACCTCCTTCACCTAATATTTCAAATTTGATTTCTTAGAATTTTTTTCATCTTCATGGTTCTTGAAAACATTTTTGTGTACTTTCAATCAACATTTTTTTTTTTTTTTTTTTTTTTTTTTTTTTTTTTTTTTTCAATTATCCCCTCTACCAAAAAACAAAATTCATTTTTAACTTCCACATTCATTCCAATCCTTTTTTTTTTCGATGAAGCATTTTTTCTTCTTGCTTCTATTAATTCAAGAAACCTTTGACAGCATAAATTCTGCAATAAATGTTTCTTTCTCTTATATTCCTGGACTGATTTTTAACCAAATATTGCATAAAAATTATAATCTATTTCTTAGTTTTTTTAAATGATCTGAAATGATATTATATTGTCTTTAACCACAATTCTTTATTTATACCATTGCATTTAGATCAAAATCTTAATTTCAAATACTATTTTCTTTTATGTGCCATCCCCCGTGAAGATCATGGCTCTCTACAACTTAATATATTTTTAGCTCTAAGCAATATTTGTCCTTTTACTATCACTCCCAGGCTATGTTCTGCCATCCCTTTACAGAAGGTCATTAGGTATTTTATGGTTTCATAATTTTTTTATATTTCTTAAGGTTATACTTACAACATAGTAATACTTCTCTCTATTATACCACCATTATTATTTATCAGTAGTAGTAGTATTAGTATTTACCACATTATAAACATAAGTTTTTCACCTGAGATGTAAGTTAAATGAAAGCTTTTCTTGGTAAATAACTGAACATATTGGATTGAAAGAGTTTTTTAATATATTTTTTTTAAGTTTGTTGTACAGTTGTTTCTCAAATTGATATTATTTGAGATATAAATATCTGAGTAACTTCATAGTCTAAGCAAATGAAAATAAACAGGTTTATTGTTGAGCCAAATAAGATTTATTCATCAAAATTTGAATGAGAAATTCAAAGTAATGTGGATTTCATGAACGATTTCACAAGTTTCAAAACACACACTGCTTGTGACACTGCACACAGGAAGACAGTAGTCCAGTTCCTGCCAATCCTTTTACCCTGCATAAACAGCCTTTTCCCTTTGAACTTTTTGTGCCATGTGTAAATCTGCATTGCATTTGGTGCATTTTTAAATGAAAAAAAAAATTAAACATAGAATTTTGTGTTATTTCTACACATGCTGTTAAAATTTGAGATCATTTGAACAAGAATTGGTCAAGTTATTAGATTATGAAAGGATATTAAGTTTTCTGAAATGCCCTGTACTTTAACATTTCTGCTGTTCTATTTCTATGCTTCTGTTTTATGTTGTTAATCCATTCTGCTTTACTCTTATAATTCTTTTCATTTCCCCAGATCTTATTCCAGAACTCTATCACTTCTTTATTTCATGATTTTTTTTCCAATAAATTTCATTGATTTCTCTATTTTTTCCAATACAGTTTCTCATGTTTTAAGTACTGTCATGTTTATAAAATGTCTTTCTTTTCTCATATTCCCTCTTCATGCTTTTATTTAGATATATCGTTTTAGGACCTTTTACAGTTGGTATAGCATTTTCTTTTATATTTGTTTCCTTTTTAGCAATCTCCTGCTTTTCACTTTGAATTCTTATCATACTTCATCTAATATTAAGTCCTACCTGCAAAACTTCAATCTTTTTTCCATAATGATGATTTATGTTCATTTCTGGGGTTAGTTTTTGTTTTCCTAGTTATTTTTGCATTGATGTTTTGACTATTTCAACAGAATATATTACTTCATTTAGGATTCTTAAATCCAAACAATTTTTTTAACTTTTTCTTTAATTACCTTAATTGTTCATTTAATATTTTTTTTGTTTATTTCATGTTTTATTTTTGCCTTTCTTCCATTTTATTTTGTCACATTTTTTTTCTAGAGCCCCAATTGACATTTTTCATTTCCTTAACATCCGCCATATTTGTATCATTATTCTAATTTCTTAACTCATTTTGTTGTTTCTGATCTTTTTCTTGTTTATTTTCCCTTTCACTTTCAACATCATTCAGTCTTTTATCTTCTATTCTTTCAACTCTTGCATTTTCAATTCTAATATTCACCAATTCATTATTCAATTCTGTTTTAACATTTTCTTTGGACTTCACAGACTCTGAACCAGACAACCATTTTTTTAATAATGTTCCTTTTCACATTTGTTAGTATTTTTCACATTTATATATGCACAGCATCTTTATATGGTCACATCTTTTTATATGCCATTTTCCTTTATGTAGGGATTTGTGGAGAGCCATGACTGCCCAACTACTGTAGCACTAAGCAGTTTGTCCCCTGCCCCACTATCCTGCTCACTACATGTTCAACCATCTATTTATACCAGCTCATTAGGTTACTCACTGTTTCTTTCTGCTCTTTTTACTTCAATTTTAACATTTTCTTTGAGTTTAACTAAATATGACCAGTCAACCTATCATTTTTCACCTTACACAGCACTAAGAACATCTCTGGGCTATAAGACCGAGCATACTGCTAGTTTTTAATCAAATGTTTAGTTATCACTGAACCTGATACATTAAAGCACCTATGTAAATTGTTCACCCTTCCCTTGTGAATATTGGCTGGTAGGTGTCGGTTGATCCAGGCTTTCAAACTTTGACTTGTTCTTCCTACACAGTCAGCATCACACTGAATTTGAAAATTACAGAAATATGATGCATAAGCAGAACATCTTTCCAGATCAATTGCAACATAGGTCTTCTTTCTTCGTTAATGTGCCGTGTCCCTTCAGGACGTAGGCTATCATGGCCCTCCACATCTTCCTGTCCCTTGTAGGTCTTAATAAGTCTTGTTTTTTTGCTACCTCTCCTAAATGCTCATCTATCATTCATTTACTAAAACTCCTCTGGTATGTTTCACACTGCTTTCCTCTTTCCCTCAATCTGTCCTGTGAGTAACAGGTTTTCCAAGCCCTCCTTCCTCATTATATACCTCAGAAATTTCAACTGCCTCTTCCTGATGTTAAGTGTAAGTTTCTTTTTTGTTTCCATTTTCTCCAAAACCTCATTGTTGCTCACATGTTTGGTTCATGGTATCCTCAGCATCTTACTGTAGAACCACATTTCTGTTCTTTCAAGCCTCTTTGGTGAGTTGTAGAGCACCAAAATCAATAATGCTAATTTTGAAAATATTACATTAGCTCTAAAGAGATTTTATATTTATCAGCCTTAGCTTTGTTGAATTCTTTCAAAATAAAATTACAGATATTTTATAGCAGTTAATTCATTAATTCAAGTCAACCCAACACTATTATAGCTGTAAACACAAGTGTTTATAGGCATCAAACTAGGATAGAATAACATATGCTTCAAACTATTATATTTGATTTTTATTATCTAATCAATTTTTTAGTTTTGAAATTCACTTGTGAGAAGAAAAATAATTCTTTACTTCTCTTTATAAAATACAAAGTGGTAATTATTTTTATTTTGATATCAGTGATGTAATGGAATAACCAGTCACCCCCATGAATGATTACACTATAGGTAGTAAGTACCTATAAAGTCAACTGTCTACAAGAGACTTGGGGAAGAGTGAGTGTGAGAGAGAGAGAAAAAATACAAGCACGTCCGACCTTCCAATTAGTGGCACTCACTACTAGATTGACCTGTGTGTATATAATTGTACCATATTTCATATTGTACTTGTTGTGTACAATAAACCTTTCTTCTATTATCCACCTGGTGTTAAGTATTTATTCCCTTAGCATGGAATATAACAATCAGTTAAATGATATATTAGATAAGTACCTGTTTGGAAACAACAGGTACTGTAAGTAACCTTCTACAATCAGAAATATCTTTCAGCTGTAAATAACCAACAAAGGGTTAATAAGCTGTTGAGAACAAATCAATCAAAAGCTAGTCCTGTGGAAATTCTACAGGTGTTCACAACTAAGATTATCCCTTATTCCATCCCTCTGCTCTTTCCTCACTCTTTGCTTTGTATTTGCATTCTCTCCACGACCTCTTTCACTTTTCATTGCCATTCATTTTATTTTTTTTATCTAAACGTTCTTCATAGATTAATGACAAATGATATATCCTAACAAAATATATAAGATGGAACATGTGAAAACCAATTGAATGTTTCTTGATTAATTTAAGACCTGGGAAACTGTTGCTGCCAATCGGCCTTCCTGGTGCAGGACCATCCAAGGAGAGATCAAGCTTTTTGAGTCCAACTGTCAACATGAAGAGGATCTACAGCATGTTGTCAGGAAGGCCCAACTTGGCCAGACATGCCCAGCACCCACACTCTTCTGTGACTCCTACTCATGACTCTTCAGGAGATTTTCTAGTGCCTCTTTTTTTTCTTTATTACTCTCCCTCAATAAAAAAGAAAGTTTAATAATTTGTATACCTTTCTATTCATACTTGCCTTTAAGTCTTTCACTAATTATTGCTTAATATCCAGCCAGCAAACCTCTCCATTCCATTCAAACAAAAAAAATGGAAAGATTAATAAAATATATCTGGAATGAAATGAGTGAAATACAAAGAGCATAGGAAATGAAAATGACTAATTACTGAGTTTACAAGACTCTAATTATAGATCATCCAATCAGAACTGCACTCACCATCAGTAATTTGTAAGACTAGCTTGTTAGTAACTTGTGGATAGAAAGAGGATTATTAACTTTTGGCACATTAAAAAACCCTTATATGTGCATCCAGTTTGAACTTCTCAATATCTTGCTTGTAAGACTGATAATTGTTATATCATGTCACAAGTCCCTTAACAATATTAAGGTTGTAAAAGCATATCAGTGGTGGTGTCTTAGGCCAAATAAACTGAGAAAGCTCATCCCTCTTTTGGCTTCTTTTGAATTCAGAGTTGTGTTCTCCAAGACTGATTACTACCCAAGGCAATTTATCTTGTGTAAACTAGTCTAAAAAATCTGCTGATGAACAGGGCTGTCTTCAGAGTCTTGATTGCATAATTGTACTACCCACCCAATACAGTTCCATCTTGCACATATGCATACCTCAGGTAACCAGATAGTCTAGTCAGAATAACAAAATAAAAACATAAAAAGGAAGGGAAAGGAAGTATGACAAAGGGGTTGAATGCTGAACTAAGAGACTGGGGGTCAAAATGGGTAAAGGAGGTAGCAAGTGGTTTGCTTATACAAATACATTATAAAGGAAGAAACTTACATGAAATTACAGTATGACTCAGAAAAGTCAACACCTGGTGAGTTGGTGTTTTACATGAACTACAGTAGCAAAAATAAATGTATACAATGTGGCTACCTTAAACAAATAATCAAATATGCTTAGCTAAAAAGGTTAAGTTACATACCAGCGATGCTATTGTCAGGTCTAGATTTAGAATAGGAAAATATAGGACCCACGTGCTTTAACCCTGAGGTTTATTGTGCTGGTTCTGGTAATTACTAAAGACTAAACAAGAAGTGGTCAAAATGGTGCTAATCTAAAATGTACCTAAATTAAAAAGGGGGATGAATAAAGGGAAAATAAAACAAATGCTATGGTAACAGTAATATTAACTGTTTCCTTATTCAGCACTCATTGACCGAACAGCTAGTACTATTGACATTTATAAAATCTCTCTTTAAAAAAATTCTTGCAGACAAAACACAAAAACATTTGATAAGGCATGATACAAAGATCTATTAAAATTCCTTATAGAAAAAGATGCAGTAGAAAATATTTGTGCATTCCTCATTTCTCTTTTGTAGATGAAGCTAATTTGTATCTGTACTGGAAAGTGTTATGAGACAGGCTTTTAGATAGGAGAAGAAAGGATAAAAGATGATGTGAAGGAGAAAATGTAGGAGGTAAGAAATCTAGAGGAAAATGAAAAGAAAACTAGGTAAAGATTGGGGGAACACACACACACAGTGGGAAGGCATAGTCTTGAATTTGATTTTTACTAGAGAAAATTTTTCACATCAAAGCATTTTGCAATGATCGACAAAGGTAAAAATCATTTGGTGCAAGATCAGGTGAATTGATTTTCCCAAATAGCGCTTAGCATCTGCTGATATTCATATGTGGGTGGTGCAATGACGCTGAAAACAGAATATGTGGTCCAAATTGGTGTTTTAAATTTTAATGAAAATTTGTTCATTTTGTCCCCCTCCTATCTCATTCGTCTCGCCATCCCCGCCATCTCGGTCTCATTCGTCTCGCCATCCCCGCCATCTCGGTCTCATTCGTCTCGCCATCCCCGCCATCTCGGTCTCATTCGTCTCGCCATCCCCGCCATCTCGGTCTCATTCGTCTCGCCATCCCCGCCATCTCGGTCTCATTCGTCTCGCCATCCCCAACAGTTCAGTCTCATCTCGCCATCCCCGCCATCTCGGTCTCATTCGTCTCGCCATCCCCATCATTTCAGTCTCATCTCGCCATCCCCATCATTTCAGTCTCATCTCGCCATCCCCGCCATCTCGGTCTCATTCATCTCACCATCTTCTCTTTCTTTTTCACATATACAGTCTTACAAGAAGGCCACCCACAGAGCAGTGGCTAACTGATCAGTCATACAGGCCATTAGTAAGAAATTAATCCTCACTGGATGCCACACTATTTTATGCCTGTACTAGATTAAGCTAAGCTGCACATGTTCCCACAAGCATTTTACCAATGCTTTGTGCGTTACTTAATATTTAATATATTACTTTTACTATAATTTATATCCTTACTCTAACATGTAGAAAAATATTATACAATATTTAATATATATATATATATATATATATATATATATATATATATATATATATATATATATATAATATTTTTTTTTATTTTTGTCTTTGGCTTTTACTAGAAAAACCCTACAGCATTTCTGAAAGAAAGATGTATAAATATATTCATTCATCTAAATGAGAAAAAAAAAAGTTTTTGCTGATTTTTAATACTGAAAACCTTGTATTTTTTTCAATATTTTTATTTAATTTTCCCTTATTTGTATTATATCATTTTCTGTGAAAGCTTTTTAAAACTTTTAGCAGCATTAATTTGTTTAAGCCTAGAAATGTAGATTTAAACAATCAAGATGTTTACTCTATTGGGATCCAGAAATGAGATTTGTTTTAAACACCATTAATCTCAAATCAGAAAGAATAATCTGCTTGTTTACTCATGACAAAGTTGGATATTCACTTATTGAAGCATGAAATTGTGTGTGTGTGAGAGAGAGAATTTTCCATGAAAAATGTTTTAAATTTACATATAACTGTAGAGTTATTTCCTACAGTTAGTGGCTTCCTATCTATAATACCAGCACATTAAAAGTCAAATATTGGTCTGTATTCAACTTTTAGTTAATCCAATTTATTCTAAGTTTGGCTTGCAGTTTTAGAGATGGAGAAATGTGCAGCACACTGTCATTTTGAACATATTACAAATTTCAGGATTTTGTTATAAGTTTTCTGTTTCCATTTATGGGTTTGTTTATTACCATAATATAACAAAAACAGCACATCATAGAGGGATATTTGTTAGGACAACACCATTAAAATGTTCTAACTTGAAGAATATTTTCAATTTAATTTTCAACTTGATAACAAGTCAGTATTTGTGCTCACTGATAATAATGATCGAATTTTCCTTTTTTCTTTCTTTCCTTTTTTCGTATTTCTTTTTCTTTTCTCTTTTTCTTTCTTTCTCTTTTTCTTTCTTTCTCTTTTTCTTTCTTTCTCTTTTTCTTTCTTTCTCTTTTTCTTTCTTTCTCTTTTTCTTTCTTTCTCTTTTTCTTTCTTTCTCTTTTTCTTTCTTTCTCTTTTTCTTTCTTTCTCTTTTTCTTTCTTTCTCTTTTTCTTTCTTTCTTTTATAAAATCATTTCACACACCAAGCAAGGCAACAATGCCACCAGAACACAGGGGGTTACAGGGAGTGAAAGTGACTGAAAATACTTTAGTTAGAAATGAGGAAAAGGACAATAAAGAAACGGGTTTCAGTCAAACAAAAGATGACGACTGACATTGCATTTAAATATTTGAAGGTAGCAAAAAAATGTGAATGAGTTTCCCAGATGAGAAGGGCAAGTAAATCTATTACAATAGAAAAACCAGTGTCATTTAGCTAGCTTAAAAGTAAAATGGTGAGATAGTAGCCAATCTAGTAGATGACAATTTATCCATCGCACACTGTATGTACTTGGACTATGTGGAAACTGGGCATTCAGTACTAAATAAGAACTAGACAAGATATTCCCAGATATGGTCAGCAGAACAAAACAATCTATCTTTCTAGATTACATAAAGGGTTAATTCACTGAAGGTTGCCTGGATTGACAAGCATAAAGCCTGGAAGATACAATGGCCAAAATGTGATAACAACAAAGATGGACAATGTATAGCTGGCCACTTGTATTCAAGGATACCTGTTTATTAGGGCGGCTAGCCAATCCCTATTGTAGATGCTTGCTCAGGTGCATTTGTGTTTATTCAACACCTACAGAGCCAACCTGTTGTTTATACCGCAGCTATGCTGAGCAGACCTTAGTTACAGTTTCTAGGAGAGAGCATGTTATTTAGTGTGATCAACAATCTGAACAAGGCCAGTATGCTCAAACCCTCGGCCATGATGACTTGTGACTTTGTGCTTGCACAGCTATCGACAGCACCCAATTTTCACCCATTTTCACTCACAAGGCTTGGGTCAACCCGTGGTATGGTTTTCAGGCACTTTCCAAAGGTACCGCATGCTGGGATCGTCTCCTCATCTCTGATAATATCAGTCTCCTTCCCGACAAATCGACTATGACTATGGTGAGATTCAAACCTGGGTCTTATTCTCAGAATGCAAACATTCTAACCACTCAACCATGTACCCATTAAAAATGGACAATAGTCTACATGTAAATGTATAATAACACTTCATCCCAGAAATTAAAACAGAAGGTTGAAAATAAGTAATGTCAGTTTTAGTTGATAGTATAGTGATTATATACTACTGAAATAATCAGCTTAAGATAATTACTCTACCCAAGATTCAGAGAATATTTGAGAATAATTAAGTACATTCAGCTGCAACAAGGTACAATGGGTCCAAAGATTGGTATATTGCCAAAAACCCCCCACACCTCAAATCATACAAATTTTGCTTTTTATTTTGAAGATAATTCCAAATCAACAGATTAGAGTTGACATCTTTAATTAAACAAATGAATTCTGCAGTAATAAGTTTGTGAACTTAATCCCAAATGTTTAGTGATTGCAGAAATCTATGGCATGTTATTGCACTTAATTGCAGTCTGATTTAAATCATTAATGTCTGTATGACGTCTTAATTCAGCTCTCTTGGCTATCAACCAGCAAAAACTGTAACAATTTTTATTACATTAAAAATTAATGATTACTAAAAACCTAAATCTTATTTCCGACTCTGGGGGCGGAAAAAATTACCATCTTGGAGGTTATTCATTTATTCCAATATTTTAAAAGTTTAATCTCTCCAATGATTTTAAGAGAAGATGTAAGCTTCAATACTTTAACTACACCTGCTGGCATCAGAAAAACAGATATGAAAAATATTCTGTAAGTTTTTGTCTTAACTTATTTTCAGATTTTGTCTAATAAATACATTCAATTAATCATTTTTATGACTGAATTTGATCTTCCTTTGAATTTATTTTCAAGGCTTTCATCTCCTGAATGAAATTTCTGAATTTTTTATTTTTTTTATTTTTTTTTTTTTTTTTTACAGCAAGGTTCACCCTGGGGGCACTCGAGATAGAGGGTTACATTCAGAGGCAATTTGGGTTGATAGGGTTAACAGTTATCTTCCTCTTCTATCTTTGAACAGGTTAAAATTGTAGTGATCAGGGAAACCTCATTTTGGGAGTCCATTTCACATGGCAGTGGTTTGCAGGAAGAAGCTGTTCGAGTGGTAATTACTTCTCACTTATGAAATATATAGGGAATGTGAGTGGTTTGCTACTATGCAAAAATGGCATGGTATGTTCTTGTCATGAAGGTTTGAACTGGCTGGACCAAAGAATGTAGTCCGTCCAAGCAATTTCCATGGAAGTAGCAGTAGAGCAGCAAGAAGTTTACCACAACTTACCTGTGGGGAAGAGTTTGGATGGTGGAGAACAATTTCACTCACAAGGGCTTAGAGATGCTTTTGAACTCTATCAATGCTTGAAAGTGGGGTCACTGTATAGTTCTGACATCATCAATACTACTGCCAAATGTGAATCTTCTTTTTTGATAAGTTTTTATGGCATGGTGGCCTAATTAGAACTCATGCAAACTTTGTTTAATTGTTGTTATTTTCTGGAGGTGACAAATACCATTTCTATCAAAATGACCACCTGAAAACAATAGCAAAGATATTAGCAAAAAATAAGCATTAAAGACTTTTTTGCCAATAAGATTTTGTCAATTTCTTTGAAAAAACAGCAAAAAAAAAAAGATATTTCATATTGGATAGCCTAATGATTTCATTAGAATAATTTTAAATTTCTGTCAATCCACTGACCCACTATGACCCATTTTATTGATACTAGTCACTAAAAGCACAGGCCATCTATATAGACCTGATATCTAGGCAGACAGGTTATTTCTGTATGTTCTCTTTATAACCTGTTCTCACTCAGTTGAACTCATAAATTGGAGGTATTTACTAAACTTAACCAGACCATCTATGATCCACCAAAATCAGTAATCAGATATTTCACAGGTTCTAATGGCAGTGGTTTAGTAATTAATTGGTGATTAAACAGAAAGGAGTCTTTGTCTTGCTCTAAAAATCCAATAAATGTATAGTCATCAACTTCAACAAAGGTGTCAAAAATAAATGTAGAATCTATGAATATTTTACCATTGTCTGTTGGAACTTTTAAGATGAAGAATTATTATTATATGCTTTACTATTCGGACCAGGCACCACCTTGGTTGTTATACACACAACATTTCAGCTGTTACACACTTCCGCCTTCTTAAAGTGTTTCTCCTTGTACTTGCCTTAGAATTTTGAAACAAAGCCTTCATTCAATTCATGGAGATAGATTGTTGTCTTTCCATGCTGATTCTATAATTTAAAATCTTTTGAAATATATATATAAAAAGATACAGATACTTCATTAATCCTTGGTAGAGTGTACTGACTACACTGATCCCAGACAGAAGTGCTGAGAAATGTATCTTTTTAAGTATTATACTCATCCTATGGAGAAGGAATGTTTGTACATCAGTCGTTGATCAGAATGATTTTTAATTAACAAAGTTGTTCAACATGAAATTAATTATTTACATTGTTCTGACTGTTGTCCTCATCTTTGTTGTCATATTTATGTTTTGGCCATTGTACACTCCGGTCTTCTTCAGGTAATCCAAGTGGATTAAAGTGTTGGTTGAAGTAACTTGACCGAAAGAGTTGTGAGTTCAATAACTGGTCACGGCAGAAGTGAACAAAAACTTGGAGAGTTGAATTACTAAAGGGAAATAACTGAAACATCCAGAAGAGGCATGGCACATGGAACTAGAACAATCTACCCCCAGTGGACAAAATAAAGGGCCTGGTTTGAAATTCCAATCACCTGAAGAAGGCCAGGGCATACAACAACCAAAACACTGTGATTATGACAACAAAGATGAGGACATCAGTCTGAACAATGTAAATAGTTACAATACATCTTGGAAATATAGACAGATATGAAATTAATCTTTTTTTTTTTTTTTTTATTATTTTTAATAAATTTAAAAAAGAAAATTAATGGGAAAAAATATTTCTTATCAATAAATCACCTCAACACCTTTAAAATATTTAATACACATTGATAGCAAATTACCAAATCCTACCCTAAAGCATTTCTTCTGAAGAAAATGGTTATCCATAACAAAGAGGTTGGAAAATGCAATAGTCTCTATCATCTACTGATTCACCTTTTAATAACCTCCATTCATTTTTTTTTTTTTTTTTTTTTTACCTTAGGGCAAATGACATCTTTTGCCCTTACCAAACTGAATGTTCTTTGTTCAATATTTAAATGCATCATTTTATGCTCCATACATTAATTCTATCATCACTTTAAAATAAACTATGATGTATGAAGCCACTTTTACTTGAAATTCTTAGCATAACATTTTGTGGAGAATAATGCAGTGGTAGTTGATATTTTGGCTGCTCATCCAGGCATTGTTCAAACCTTTCTTGTTTTTACACAAAACTGATTTTTCATTATGAGTGGGGTTCCAATATAAAAATGAATCTCATCACTGAACATCCAAATCCTGATTTTCTTTGTTACGCTTTTTCTTCTCCATTTTATCTTTTTTTTATCATTTTCTCCCTCTCTCTCTTCCCCCTCCCTTTTTTCTCTCTCTTCCCCCTCCCTTTTTTCTCTCTCTTCCCCCTCCCTTTTTTCTCTCTCTTCCCCCTCCCTTTTTTCTCTCTCTTCCCCCCTCCCCTTTTTTCTCTCTTCCCCCCTCCCCTTTTTTCTCTCTTCCCCCCTCCCCTTTTTTCTCTCTCTTTCCCCCCTACCCTTTTTTCTCTCTCTTTCCCCCTACCCTTTTTTCTCTCTCTTTCCCCCCTACCCTTTTTTCTCTCTCTTTCCCCCCTACCCTTTTTTCTCTCTCTTTCCCCCTACCCTTTTTTCTCTCTCTTTCCCCCCTACCCTTTTTTCTCTCTCTTTCCCCCCCTACCCTTTTTCTCTCTCTCTCTCCCCCTACTTTGTACTATATACATATTTTAAGAACTTTACAAAGCCAAGAGATGAAAGAGCAAGTTACAACAGTAATCATTAGAAAAATATATTTAAAAATTCATATTCAATTACACACATGTAAACATTTACAAAAATATATTTAATGACTTCAATAAAGGTCTAATAATTATAGTAAGGACTTAATATATCCACCTTTTTTATAGCATTGATAAGTGAATAAAACATAAAATGTGTCTTGAAAGGCTTTTCTATATTTGCTTTAAATAATTTTATCTCTAATATGGAAATGAATGAAATGGAACAAAATATTGTATAGTCAATTATTTTTAAATTAAATCCCAATAAAGACGTCATGATGTTAAATAAATACACAAAAATATTATTTTATGCTTTAAACAGAACTAGCAATCTAATTGGTTAAAATGGCAAGCCCATTTATAATTGTTTCAGTTTGTTCACATATTCCATATATGTGCAGGATGTAATTGATTCTGTACTGGGAACACTTCCTTTGCATTGGAACCTGAGATAGAGAGCTGAAAATTGTTCCTTCCCTTTTTTTCTTTGTTTCACTAGGAGTGGACAGTGATGAAGTGCGTCATAAGCCCTGCATGATTCTTTTTTTTCCCATAAGTCAAATCAGGAAGGGCTTGACCATCTTTTGTTTGTTCTTTTCTCTCTGTTAAGACATAATCCAAGTACCTCTTTTATTATCTTCAGTCTGTTTCCTTTGCACAACTGTTGAGTCCATCAGAGCATCTGTTTCTTGTTTCTTGTACACTCAGCACATTTTCTCCTGTTCCATACGAGGATATCTTTACTAATATACAAGTGGACACCTATTATATATTCTGAATTCTTCATATTGTTGTACTGCTTCATTATAAAGAAAACAAAATGACAGGTAGGTCATGTAATATTCATTTATTTTTTTTTTTTATAAGATGAAGAATTGTCAATCATTGTAATTTTTTTTTTTGTATTTCTTTCATCTTAATTCTTAATTTTTCATTGAAACCACTCAGACTATTGATCTATGGCCATCAGTTTTGATCTAGCTTGGAACATGTTATTTATTTCAAATTCACACTGTAGACTGATGAAATAATAACCACAAATTAATAATGGTTGATAATTAGGTTTGTTAACAAAACATGTATTAATATATATTGTAGTATGCCTGCAGATTGTGTTATTTACTCCCAGAAATATTCCATACTATCATCATGTAATTCTTTATTGTTATACGGGTTTTTTTTTAAATAGTTGCTTCAAATGTTTAAATTCACTGAAAGTTCAACATTTTTAAGATCAGGAAAAAGCTATTGTATTTGTTTTTTAGTTCCACCTTCAGAAAGATCTGGTATGTTTTGTTTTTTTTTCTTTTTTTTTTCTTTTTTTTTTCTTTTTTCATGAATATGAAATCCCCCCCCCCCGAAAAGAAACTGAAAAAAACATCCTAGAAAACTCTAAAAACTGATTCAGCCAGTTTGATATAGGGAAAATGCAAAATCTACAAATTACCAAAATTCTAATCTGATACCAATGTGGAATTATTCTCATTGTTCAATGAGCTGTTCTATCTAAAAGTAATAATTGCTCATGAGATATTTTTGTCAAAGTAGATTTCATTGATTATAAATATTTTGCTTGTTGTAAATGTGTATATAAAATGCAATGTTTTACACACACACACACACACACATATATATATATATATATATATTCTGTTTACATGTTATTTTTATAGATACAAATATTTAAGTAAATGATCTGTTTATAAAAAAAAAATAGTATTAACAATATTTACTGGCTTGAATGTTCAAGAAATTTCATAGAAAATATGTATCTTCTGATAGGAATCAAATCTGTATCCTACACAGAACCATCTTATAGCCTGATGTGATATACCATTTAGCTATAGGGCATGCATCTGAATAGCAAAGTCAAATTACTGGTTTTTTTGGTTTTTTTTTTTTGGTTTTTGTTTTTTAAGCTAACCAGATACATACTCTCTAGCTAAATGGTATAGCATGTCAGGCTATATGAGTGTTCTGTGTAGGATGCAGGTTCAATTCCTGTTGGAGGACACATATTTTCTATGGAATTTCTCAGGTAGGTAAATGTTAATACTGTTTATAATAAACAGAGCATTTACTTAAATATTTGTATCTATAAAAATAATGTATAAACAGGAAATATATTAAAATAATTGTTAGACTTAGTCCATTTTATATATATATATATATATATATATATAAATTTGATAATCTTTTCCTTCTAATATTATTTTCTAGTGGTATTAAATATTTTGTTAGGGTTTGTTGATTTTTACATTTTCATCTTTCTAAGAACAGATTTGATTTTTTTTTTTCATGTTAGATGTTGTGCAATTTTTTTTTTTTTTTTTTTTTTTTTTTTTAAATAAAAAAAATTGTCACATGCTTTATGAATTGATATCTGTCAATTCTAGATTCTTTATTACACACACACACACACACACACACACACACACACACACACACACACACACACACACACTTTTTTAATGAATCAACCTCAAAACATTTTTGTTGTTTTTTTGTTTTTGTTTTTTTTTTTCATTTTTTTTTTTTTTTTTTTTTTTTTTTAGTTTTTTGTGGTTCTCTTTATCACTTTTTAATTTTTTTTTCCATTTATTTTTATTCTCTTTCACTTTTCATTTATATTTGTTAATATTTTTCTTAAATGTCTACTTTCATTGCTTTAGTAAGTAATATAATAATAAATATAACTTCTTTATTTTTATAATAGCGAAAGCAACAGGAAACCATTCCACTGTATTTCTCAGGAATACATGTTTATTTGCAGATAATAAAAAGGAATATGTGGAGAGGCATGATTGCCTATCTTCTGAAATGACATTAAAAAATAGATATTTTATAAAAAGGGATAAAAAATTAAAATTTGAAAATTTAAAAATAATTGCAGATTTTTTTCTCTTTAATAATGACTTGCCTCTTGAATTAAATGGCTTTTTCCTTTCAGATTACTCTTATTTTGTTCAGGTGTTTAGAACACCATATGTGATTAGATGGATTGAAGAACAAATGTATAGAAGAGAAATTTTTGGAATATCATCATTTACATGGGTCAACTGTCTTTTCTTTTTCTCCCATAATAAGGGAATGATCAATCCAGAAAGACAAATGTTAATGTTTGATGATTTTAGGAAATAGAGAAAAATATGACCGGAATTTGAAATGAAAGAGAAAGCAAGATCACAAAATAAAAAAAAAAACAAGTGAAAAGCAGCCTAAAATATTATTTATATCCATTCATTTAGCTTGCTACCTACTTTTATGGGTTTTATCATAATATCCCTGCTGAGTTGGACTAATTATAACTGTTGTTGCTATCGATTATTTTTATCTAATAACCTTTTCTTATGACAATAAGATTTTTCATGTGATTTTGCATGGCTGAACCATTTTTTTTTTTTTTTTTTTTTTTTAATATCTTTTACTGACACACATAGATTTCAAATCATATTCAGCAAGCTATTAATAGTTTTGATATCTTTTGGAAGAAAATTGTTTTGTTAAAAAAAAAAAAAAATAATAATTACATCAAATTTATTTTTTATGTTGGACATACTCACTTCCCAGAATCTGACCAAATATCTATTTATTTTGTGGGTTCTGGTGGGGGGGGGGTTCTTCTGGAGAAGCCAAGGACCTTTCTGCATCTCCTTTGTATGTTTTAGATTGCCAAAATATAATTTTTAATAATTTTAAGCTTGATATTTTTACTATTTTTATGAAGGGAACCTTTTTGTTAATATTTTCTTGATTCAGATTTTTTTTTTCTTAATTGTTTCACCTCCAAGGTGACGATGCCACTAAGACAAAGCTGGTTACAGTGTGTGAAAGAGAATTGCTCAAGTTCATGTAGACAAGCACTAGGGAAAAAGAGCTCATCAGAACAATTGCCATAAAAATATTTGTAGAAAAGGCAGGGAAGCCACATCACATCAGCAAGAAAGTGACTGAAGTTGAGATGCCAGGTAAGAATCGGCCACATTACAGACACTTTGAATTTTGTCAAGAATCTCCGGATATACAGCAGGAACACTAGATGAGAATGAAATCATGCCTGTTCATTTTCTTCACATTATATTTATATGAAAATATAGATTTAAATATTTTTTTTTTTTTTTTTTTTTTTTTTTAGCATCTTGGCAATTTCTTTACAGGCAACAACTAAATCAAACTTGCAAATCCTTAATTGAATTTATTGGTTCTTTGCATGAAGACTGAGAAGGAATTTGGGACTTACTCAAAAGACAGAATTATTGTATCAAGGCTAAATTGGAATATTCTGATCAAATAAATAACTTCCTTTTTTTCTAGAAAAATTAAACATTTTTGTATAAATTTATTATATTTAAAACTACATACATGCTATATAGAAAAAAAAAAAATATATATATATATATATGTGTGTGTGTGTGTGTAATGAACTTCAAACAAAAGTAGCTATAGTAATTGTTGCAAAGATGATAGTTTTAAGATGATGGCAATATTGGATGTGGTAGTAATGAGGTTGGTTAGTGGTGATATTGGTCGCTTACACATTTCGGTACAAATGTCTGGTATTTAGTAGAATACCAAGATAACTTATAATAACCAAATTTGCCAAAAATATTTCTCTTACTGTCTAAAGGAAAAGGGAAGATGTAATCAAAATGTAAATAAAAAAAAAACAAAGGGAAAAGAAAACATTCAGATTAAAAGCAGAAACATTATTTTCATTATAGCAATTCTAATTTAATCATCGATATTATCTTAAATGTATGTACACACACACACGTGAATATATATTCACTTGTACATCTCTCTGTGTCTCTCACACACACACACACACATATATATATATATATATATATATATAAGGCATGGTGGAGTAATGGACAGTGGCTAAGATTGAGGAATTGGGGAGCCAAGTTCAAATTCCAGTTCGATCTATTACTTTCACTTACATGCTAATACCCTTGGGAAAAGTATTTATATGGATAAATAACAGGACAGACTGGGTCTTATAGCCTTGGGTGATAACTAGTCTAGGGGAAGGTAACTCTGAATTCAAAAACTAGACTGATAGGTCAGGGCATGGTATTCATGATCATACTACTACACACACACACACACATATATATATATATATATGATTAATATAAGTAAAAGTTTGTCACTTAGCTGATTGATTGTAGAGTTTCATAGGTGGACTTTTCAGTGGGTATCAGCAATTTACTGCTTATATTTTTTATATTTTTTCCTTTTTATACATTTAACACACACACATATATATATATAAAATCAATTATACTTGGTAATTTCTGTTTTATTACATTATTTATGTTAGGTTACTCTGAGTTCCACTGGCACAATGTAACCCAGTACTACCTGCTGTTAGTTTTTAGCAAATAAATCAGTTCCTCCACCTGGCTTTTCTGGTTAGAACGGTGACTTGACCCCTAGCAAGATTAAAAACAAGACCTAACAAAGGGCAAATTAACCTTATTGTTGGGTCAATGACTAGCTGGCACAATCAGGTGGATTGGGTTTCATAGCTATGGATGCAGCCATTGCAGTGATGACACATCGTCAGTGGGTGGAGGGCTTCCTAAAATAAAGTCAATGATCAGAGTGTAGCATTTCCTTGATGAAATCCATTGGCACGTGTCCATGACTAAGGTAAGCCTTCATCCCCCCTAGCAGTGGAAAGTACATCAGATCTAACAACAGTTTCTTCTACCAGGGGGACACAGGTTTGAATCCTACTAGAGAGTGCCTCTTTTCTTTAATATGATTTCTCTTATACTCAGGCCAGTAGATAAAAATAAATAAGTATACCATTTAATAAAATAAGCATCTACTCAAATATGGATATTCACTTAAAAAAAAAAAAAAAAAAAAAAGTTTAAATGAGGGAAATATATATATGATTGATGTGAGTTTGTGACCCTGGGTTTCACAAACTCACATCAATCCAACTAAATATGTTGGCTCTATCACTGATATTGAGCACTTTCCAATTAGTACCATGCATATATATATATATATATATATATAAAACTCGGCCATATCAGACTAAGGGTAGGTAATTGATTGACAAATTAAAAAAATCTTATATGGTACATTTTATCCTCCAAAATAACATCTTCAGATTAAATGTTTTTATAGATTAAATTTTTCCATTAAATTTCCAAATATAAATTAAAAATACATACTTTATATTGCCCATTATATATATGTATATCTTGAGCAAATCTGCCCAAATTACTCTTTTTTCCAAGTTACAGAATATCATATATCAAACCAATCAATTATGCTAATTTTTTTTATTTCCTCAATTGGCTTCTTTTTTTTTTCTTTTACTCTATCACCCATTATTATTGATATATAAAATCCGGTACACTGATTAGCAGACAGATAATGTCTAGTTGGTATCTGAGGGGGCATTTAGGCCAAGGACATTAGCAAACTACAATCATGTTAGCATGTAGTCAATGAATAAGCATGCTATAATGGTGGTGGAGGCAGTGATGAAGCAAAGCATGATGAGGATGAGAGAGATGAGAGGATCTAAAATCAGTTACTGATTAAGTTCCCCTCCCCACTATCTGTATGCAGTGCTGTTTTGTCTCCATTCGACAGGAGAATTCAATGACCTGCCAGTTTGTTTTTTCATCTAACCAAAATAATACAGTAAAAAAAAAAAAAACAAAAAAAAAACTGCCCATACAAATTTGAAGCAACTTTTTGGGAGTTGAATCATTTCAAATTCATCAAATCATCCTGTAATATTTTTGGTTTGTTTTATTTTATTTGTTTTCTTTGAAAAAATGATTCAATACAAAGAATGCAGATATTAACTGTGATAAAGAAATGGCACACAATTCAGGCCAAGAACACTTCACAAGCCAACATGATTTTCTGTATGGATGTTGAATCCCCAAATCCTTCAACCAAATATGGGTTTGCAGCGTATTAAGAGGTATCTCATGACAGACACTTATTCTCATTGGACCAAGAACAACAAATATATGCTTTTAATATTCTCTAGTTGCTTCTTAAATCAACAAGTAAAAAATCTTCCCTTAGTTTGTCAACAAAAAGTAACTTTTAAAATCCACATTCAGAATTCTTCAGTTCTTGGAGTTCCTTCAGAAAAATGGTATCAGAAGATTCCGATTCTGATGCAAACAGTGTAAGTAGTTTGCAACGGAAACTACAATATGAGACCTTAAAGCGGAAACAATACCAAGAGGCCTTGCTAATCAAATACAGAGAAGAGGTTTTACAGAGAGAATACTACATACAGCTTATCAATCAAAGACATTACCAAGCGGCACTTAACAGAACTCGGCATTTGGAACATGTACGAAAAAAGCAGTTACGGGAACAGCTGAGAGCGAAGCTCTACCAGGATTATATGAAAAGAAGAGCATATGAAGCAGTTTTACAAAGAACACTTTATTTAGAAATCCAGCATGAGACTTTGTACCAGCAGATTTTACTGACAAAGCATTACAGAGAAATTTGGCTGGAGAAACAAAGTCAGACTTCTACAGAGTCTGAATACCAGGAGTACCTGCAAAAGAAACGTCGATTCTATGAGTATTTCCTCTCAAAGCAGTACCAGGAGTTTCTGCAGAGGAAGTTGTACTATCAATTCTTGCAAAGTAAATTCTACCGAGAGATATTACCAAAAACAGTTCCAGATAGCATTATAGAGAGGAATTCTATTGGAATCTGGCCCTGAAAGCCAGCAAAAATGGTTTGTTGCATTTAATATTTTTATTGAAGCTTTTAAAAAAAATGCTATGAAAACAATTTTTTTTTAATGTAGAGTTGTGTATATATTCTTTAGCTTTTTATTATTTAAAGTAAAAATTCAAGAATAATAATTTGAATCAAACTTATTTAGATACAATATTTGATTTAGATTAAAGCAATTCTTAATGATTGCAGAACTGAAATGTACTCTAAGACTTGGTTTAAAATAACCTAAATAATATTGTTTTTAACAATAAGTGTTTCATTTTGCTTCAGATTCATTTTCATTTCTTTCTTATACATAGTAAAATCTTAACAGTATATTTTTATCTTTTAATTACACACACACACACACACACACACATATACACATATATATATATATATATATATATATATATATATATATATATATTTGTTTTAATATCATTTTGGCTTAAAAAGATTTTTTCTGCATCCCTATAAAGCAATTTTTTCTTTTTTAGATTAAATATCCTATAGTGCCAATATTTAAACTCATCAAATTATAAGGCAATTGCAAAATTACTAATCATTTCTCTGGGAGTTTAAAAGTAATTTTAAAACGTAAATTACAGTGGTACATTTGTCAAGTTTAGAATAATGCAGCATCACAAGAGTCCAGTGAAAATGAACAAATTGGCCATCTCAATGTAATAGATGTTTTAGTTGATATAAAATTTGACAAGTGTGTGTGATTTTGGCTGTTTATGGACTCAAGGGATACTGGACAAAATTTTAAGCCAGGCTCATATTTTTTTTATTGTATTTTTTATTATCTGTCTATATCTCTGAGATGAGGTATTATGATTATTTATTATTCAGATTGTTATCCTCATCTCCATTTCCATATTCACAACATTTCAGCTGTTGTACACTCTGGCCCTCTTCAGGTGATTGGAATTTTGAACCAAACCCTTTATTTCATCCACAGGAGTAGATTGTTCTAGTTCCACGTGCCATGCCTCTTCCAGATGTTTTTTTTATTACCTTATGTTGAAAATGTGACTACTTTTATTTTTTAACTTTTGATTTTTAACTTCTCTTTTAACATTTAACATCTTTGCAAATTTATAAAAAGGATTTTTATTTAAGCAAAAAAGAAAGTGATATTCGGTATTGTTTCTTTACTAGAAGTAGGAATTTTTGTTGAAAAAAAAAAAAAAAGAAAGAATTTCAAAATCTAGATAAAAGCATATTGATAAGTAGCAATTCCAAATTATTACATTTTATGTATATCATTTTTCAGTCTTACAATTCTTGTATCTGCAATACAGACATTATGACTGTGTTTACTATGACACATTTTAGGGAATTTATTAATGTAGACATCTGAATTACATTGTATTTATAAGTCATTATTCTGAAGAATAACTTATGTATATACAGTGATATAAAATTAAATCTAGAAAATCTGTCATTGTTTCTGGTTTTAGACTTATTTTGGTTGATATATTCTGCAGATATTACGGAAACAGTCCAACATTTGTACATTCCAATGTCATTTGCTTTTTTACAAAAAAAAAAAAAAAAGAAAAAAGAAACGAAAAATTTTAATTCTGCTTTTCCTGTTGGGAAATCATTTCCAAAATTATTCTAACCAGTACCACATAAGCAACTACATTCCAGAAATAACTCAACCAAAATGATCTCAGAAGAGAAATATTTTTATATTCAAATATTGAGAACTTACTAAAACAAAGATGAGTTAACAAACTCGTCTAACAAAACCTTTCCTCACTGGGATCTTGGGCCAGGTTAAACCAATTTTAACAATATTTATTCATATTGAATCATCAGTTGTCCATCATGTGTGAAAAGTAGTTTTATTTCTTTTTTCTTTTTTTTAATCTTATTTACATGCTGACAAATGTTCTCATTTTTGTTATTATTATTATTACATTTCGGCCATTGTGTTCTCTGTCCTTAAAGTGCTTGTCAATACAACTAGCCTTCATATCAGAAACCACATCACATGACTACCAACAGTAGCAACAACTAAAACCAATAGCACATGTAACTTGAAGAGAAAATAATGGCATAATCAAGATGTTAACATTTCACACTACTTCAGATAAAAGGTTAAAAAGGAAACTTTCATCAATAATAGAAAGAACAATAAAAGCTACTGTCTTGAGAAACCTGTTTTCCTGAAAAATTGTTTTAAGAGAAAGATTTTATAAATTTCAACTGAAAGACTGGCTGCTCAGTTAATGAATGTCAAATGTTTCCTTGTAAGGAAATAGATAATACTACCATTACCATTCAGGGAATTTGAAACTTAACACTTTATTTAATCTATATAGCGATAGACTGTTCTCATTGCACTGTTCATATAAAATAATACCTGTTTTTTTTTTGTTCTGCTTAGTTATTGCTTACCCTGTTTCTACTGAATTTTGAGTCCAGGGATTGAATACACAACTATGTCACCAACAGCCTCATGAATTAAAGCATTGTTTCAAGAATCAGACTTTGTGGAAACAGTAAGATATAACTGAGCAGTACTAAATAAGAACAAGACTTGATATCCCTGGACATGGGGAGTGGAACAAGAATAATCTACCTTTGTAGATTATTCTCTGAAGGGTACCCATAGCAATAGATACCTGAAGAAGACCAGAGGACACAACACTGAAATGTGATTGCATCAACAAAGACGAGGAAAATAGTGTGAAAAATTTAAAGTTTTATTTCATAAAACTTTTCTACACAATTTGGAAGAGAAACAATTTGCATTCTATATATATCCAAAATAAATATTTCATTTAATAAAAACAGTAAAAACATTAAAGGAAATAGACCAAAGTAAATAGTGAAGTGTGAAAAGCAAATTCTTTTTTGCTGATTGGAAAATATTAATGTTTCAAATTTAGCCATATGAATATGTAATTATTAGGATAAGTATATTTTAGGTAACAATATTCTTTCAGAAGGTAATCTTTTTTTTTTTTTTTTTATAATAATGCATTTTAACCCTTATCACTCTGTATGTGGCTTCATTTGCTGTACAAAATGTTTATCCTGCCACTGAAGGTGACTCTGATCCCTGAACAATAGTATGTTTAAATTTCATAGTTGTGTTGTCATATCCAGCTATGGCAACAGAAAAAAATTTTGAGTGAAATTAACAATAAGGATACTGCAGTTCAGAAAAAGTTCTTGAAAAAGAATGCATTAGAAAGGGAAGAAATATTAATAATGCAGAATGTTAATGGCTAAACAATGTAAGACCAGATCAATAATTTTTACGCAGTTATATGTTGACTTTTAATCTGAAATTTTTACAATGCTCTATCTGTATGATTAATGGAAAATTGAGTGCAATGATTAAGTTTTTTTTTTATGGCTTACCAACCCTTTTTAAGTTATTTTTATATCTGAAACAAATTTTTGGATTGTAAGAATAATTCTGTTATGCAAGTGAATATTTTCTTTTCTTTTTTTTTTCTTTTTTTTTCTTTTTTTTTTTATTTGAGAATATAACAATGATTTATTCCTGATACAAGTTCTATTTAACTTATAACTGAGGGGAAGGAGATGGATCCATACCTTTCCCAAGGGTATTTGAACATGTGAATATAAAAAACCTGACTAGAAATCAAAATGAGATTCCTAATTTCTCATTCTAAGCTGTTATCCATTACATCAGAATTGACAAGGAAGTAGATTGTTGAAAAATATTGGTATAAAATAGATTCTCTGTCTCTCTATATCTCTCTCTCTATATATATATATATCTCTCTCTATATATCTCTCTCTCTCTATATATCTCTCTCTCTATATATCTCTCTCTCTCTATATCTCTCTCTCTATATATATATATATATCTCTCTCTCTCTCTCTATCTCTCTCTCTCTCTATCTCTCTCTATCTCTCTCTCTCTATCTCTCTCTCTCTCTATATATATATCTCTCTCTCTATATATCTCTCTCTATATCTCTATATCTCTCTCTATATCTCTATATCTCTCTCTCTCTCTATATATATATATATATATATATATATATATATATCTATATCTCTATTCCATCATTAAGCTACACACACTTTGATGTACCTACATGTTTACATGCTGGCCATATTTATTTGACTAAGCCCGATTTGCGAACACCACCATAACCCTCTTAAATTTGTCTTAGATTGATTTTAAAGCAATGTTATCACTCTAGTTTGTTTGAAAGCCATTAATTTAACTTAAGACAAAAAAAAAAGATTATTGCAGTGTCCATTATCCAAGCAAAGAACCAAATTTTGATCAAGTCTACTCGTTGAATCGTTTACATTTCTCACATCTTTGGTTTGCTTTGTCATAATTTCCTAATTAGTTACTGGTTTGGGGCAATTTGCTTTTTAGCTTGGGAAAAATTTTAAATAAAAATCTATTTTTGAATAATATTCCATATAACAAAGTATTGAAAAATAAAACTATTTGAACTTGTTTTATCTAGAAAAAAGGATATTATGGTAAAAAAAAAAAATCAATCTCTATTGGATAATGCTCAATCCTTAAATATGCTGTTAATCTTTTTATATCCTAATATTTTCTTATAAGTAGATTATGTAATATGTACTTGTACACTGAAATGTGTTAACGTTTTGCCTCTTTAATTTCCCTCTCTCTGATAGAACCATTTACTTTAGTTTTAGAGCTTTATCTAATACACATTGTCAAACAATTTCATATTAGATTGCATCATATAATAACATTTTTAAGAACATATTTAAAAATAGCATAGAAAATTAACATTTTTCTTATGTAACATATTTTAAACTAGATATGTCTTAATAAATCCAATTGATTTTTTTTTTTTTTTTTTTTTTTTTTTGTTCCTGGACAGTGGATTTATTTCTATGGATAAGTTTAAAGAGTTATCTCTCAACTGAGCTCAATACAAATAAATCCACTGTCCAGGAGTAAAAATAAATCAATTGGATTTATTAAGATATACCTAGTTTAAAATACGTTACATAAGAAAAAAATATATAATATTCATCTTTCAACACTTCTCCATGTGGTTAGAAAGTAAGATTATTCCAAACTAGGATGTTGGATCACGTTTAGGAATCTAGGACATCCTATGTAATTCCTTGAAGCTTAGTAACTAATTATAGGTTTACAGATTTTAAACTTCTAGTACAAATATCTTGAATTTAAGCACCCATGAACATATTAGATCCTCTGAGATTTCTGCTCAGATAACATGTATTTATGTTCAAATGAACATTTCAATCACCAGATTATATTTCAAGTTTTCTAATTCCTGAAAAATAAAAATATTGTTCCTAACAGAAAGTTTAAGAATCAATTAATTTTTTATTAAACAGTTTTAAAATGAGTTTTGAATACTTAGAAAATTTCACATACCTTTTTTTAATAAATATTATAATCACATATAATCCAAATAATTTAACCTATCCTTTAAAAAAAAATTTTTTTTTTTTTTTTCTTTTAGAAAGGCAAAACTTATTAGTATGTGCGGGACCTGGTATGTTTACTTGAATAAAATTTTTTATGGAGTACATTATTTATTGAGATGTATATGAAGAAATATAGTTTTAAGGTATGCTATATTTATTGGGATAAAGTGCTCAGTATCAGAGTGTATGTAAATATAAAAGTGAACATTGAAGTCAACGCTTATAGGCAACAGACTGTTTCATGCTAAACACAATCATCAGACCTGATGATAGCATTTAGCATGAAAGTCTGTCACCTCTAAGTGTTGACTTCAATGTTCACTTATATAAATAATATATATGGTACAATATAGAAGGGTCAGTTGGGTACCGTCTGTGAGAAAAAAAGAGTATCATGACACAATTAACACTGCCAGAAATTTGGAAATTGCATGCTGTACTTCTTGGCATCTGCACCAGAAGCTCCAGTAGGAATATTTCAGAGTGTTTGAGTATCAATCTGTGGACAGTGCAGAGGATTCAGAAAGAGTTGGATGATATATTCAGTCAACATCATGGTGTTTGGAGTGATAACTAGTGATGGTGATGTTATGCCTTCAGGAGGTAGTGCTACCCTGGGTCAAGAGTGTCACTGCTGGAAGACCCTATGTCTGGCAACAGGACTCTGCACCATACCCCACAAGCAGGAGATCCCAATCATGACTGTCCAACAATTTCTGTGACCACATTACCCCTTACATCCAGCCCCCTAACTCCTCAAACTGCAACTTTCTTGATTATTATGTGTGGAGTGCAGTTGAGTGAAAGACCAACAAAACTCCTTTTAGCACCAAAGATGGACTGAAAGCAAGGATTATGGCAGCATTCACCAACTTAAACAAGGAAACCACCCAGAAGAGTTGCAGGAGATTCTGAAGTCATCTGGACACTGTGGTTGAAGCCAATGGAGATTTTATTGAATAAATTTATTCTTTTAGTATTTCAAGATATTTTTGCATAATTTTGGTAAATACATATGTTAAAATGAGATGTCAGTGTAATTTTCATTTTTGTGTAATTTAGACAATTTATTTATCGCATGCTGTATATATATTCAAATAATGATAATAAATACTTGTTTTGTTTTTTTACGGAACTCGATATCAGAGATAAAGTCATTACAAAGTCCAATATTGCTTAATGTTTTAAAAAATCACCTTTAAAATGTGTTTTCATAACACTTCAGCATTACTGTCAGTTTCTTGATAAACTCTAAATCATTTTTTTAATTTTTTTTGTTCCTCCAATACTTGTGTCACTGAACGTGAATTCTGCATGAATGTAAAAAGGAGGTAAAAAGAGAAAATAACCTATTCAAGTATAACATCAAATGTTAAGATTACAGACATTAAGAAAATATCCTTTCAGGTGTCTGTTCCACAAAGCAGTGACTCTTAGGAAGGAGCTGTCTAAATGGAACTTCCTTTGAACTTCCCTTGAATGGGGATGATTCATCCCAGTGTATGTGGTATGACAGGTCTTAGATGTAAAGGTATGAATGAGTGGAACAAATGAATATAACTTCTCTGAACATTTTCCATTGAAATAGCAATGGAGTAGCGAGAGAGGATTGCAACATTTCATCACTAGGAATGGGATTTTAAAGTGGAAAATCATTCATCATTCACAAAGCCGCATAGATACTTTTGAACTCAAGGCTAGAAAGTGAGAACTAGGCAGATGCAGTCCAGATATGGCAGCAGTATGCCATTTGGCTCTTGAAAAAAAATGTACCTGACATTCTGCCATGATCTTTCTGGTGCAGTATAAGGAACTGGCCACTTGTCCAGCATCTTTTGCAATGGATCATAGATATGAGTTCCACTTGATGACTGGAGTGAACTTGAGTGCCAATAGGTGTTCAAGGTAAGATGCCTCCTTGAGATAACTGTTGATCATGAGAGGCAAAATTCAGTGTCTCCTCTTCTGATGCCAAAACACAAACGCACACACACAACCCCAAAATTTAAACCTTAAGACGCAAAATGGCTTTTTCAGAGAAAGACAAAAAAAATGATATATTAGTCTTTTTATTTCCTTGTTACAGCAACATATACAAGGTGTCCCTAAAGTTTGGTCACAGGCAAAAATGCATATTTTTAAGAAATTAAATTTTCAACAACATTTTAATGAATTGGAATATTAACAAACAATATCTTCAATATGACTTTCATCATTTGTGATGCAAAGGTTGATGCACTTTGCAAGATTCATATGAACATGTAATAACTCTACATTGTCATCAATTTTAGCACATTCATTCTTTATTTCAAGTGTGTTGCATCTGTGATTTTCATTGAGTACACCTCCTCCTTTAGCATCCATTAGAAAAATAAGTCAATTCTTTCTTCTTTCAACAAAACCATGTTTAATCTGTGGAGGTAAAAAAAAAAATATATAGTTAATGAGATTTTCTGCATGTCCACACTTTAGGGACACCCTGTATAAATATAGATCCCTCACCTCCCATCTACTTGGATTATTAGCCCACATTGTTGCTGTTGTTATCTAGGCATGTAAGGTAGTTGGGAGAAAGTGATTTTCCCCAAAGTGCTCTTTCAATCTAAACTTTTCTCCATCAACCATTGTACCATGCTAGTGATGTAGACATCTCAGCATCTCTGCTATTATGATGGAAGTGGTTTCATGCCTTTTCTGTAGACATTAATGCAAAGTGAACATCAGCAGCTTCAGCCAGAATCCAAATTCAACCCGATTCCTGTCATCTTTGCCAATAGCCTATCTGCCACTCTAGAACTCCCACTTAATTCTTAGAAATATCATGTATTTCAATGTTCCATGCTGAAACAGAAATAAATTAATTATCCAAACTTATTTTAAGATTTTGTCATCGCAAATTCTTCCATCTTTTCAATCACCACTTCTTCCCCACTCTCCTTTGAATAAAATAAAAATTCCTCAGAGGTCGGGGAAAATTCTAGTATTATTTCTATTCCTTTTTTCGCATAATCACACACAGAATTAGATTCATACTCTCTCTCACACACACACACTTCCTCTTTTCATTATGCAAGAACAAATAAATCATGAATCTCTGCTTTTAATTGATTTGTGAATATTTTAGAAGACTATTTTTCTAATTCCAGCATGCTTCTTGTTATGAATACTGTCATTAGGTACAAGCATTAATGAAAAGATTTTTTTTTTTTTTTTTTTTTTTATTTTGTCTAGCACAAGGATATATCTGTGGAGCATTCAGTAAGGATCAAAGTCATAATAATCAGGGACATTGTTAGAAAAGCTAGTAAACGGCAAAGTATTTTTAAAATATTTACTAAGTTAAACTTAGACACAGCCATTATGAGAATCATCAGAAAAGATATATTGATTATCATTAAACTGCAGTAGGTACTAAGATGCAAAAAAAAAATATGCAAAGCTTCCTATGAATTAATGTTTTATAACTTCTGCAGAATAATATCTCTTTAAAACATTTGGTACTTATATAAGAAAAGTATGTCATTTTATCTTCAACATTTCTTTCAACGAATTAAGCTACTATCTAGGCATAATATTTTGATAGAAGTTATTTTTATATAAAAACTGCTTTGTTTTTTGTTGGCTTGTTTTTTGTTGGCTTGTTTTTTGTTTTGTTTTTTTTAACATTGGTTTAATTTAATTTGCAATTGAAACTTTACTTACTAAAATTCTTGAACTCCAGTTCTAATGCCAAATGACCTTTTTAACCTTCAATATCATATTTTTAAATGTTCAAGTTATTAATAGCAGTAATTTTTACATTTAAATTATGTAATGCACTGAATTTGCAGGCATGCAGACATTTCAACAGAAGTAGCAGATAAAACATGGTGAATTTTTTTGTAACAAAGAAACAAAAATTAGTGTGTTTGTGTGTGTGTGTGTATATATATATATATATATATATATATATATATATAGCTGATATGGCAAGACTCTCCAAACTGGACTGGCATGTTTATGAAAAAATAAATATGCATAAATTTGCCTTTCTCCCTGCTGAGTGTTGATAACCTAGGGGTTAGAATCTCCAACTAATGCCAAATAAGTCTGGTTTCGGTTCCGGCTTGAAGCAATCAGATGTCTAACCACACTGATGAGCAGTGAAACTCTCTGAATGACTATACATATACTTATAATTTATATATTATATATGCATGGTACTTATTGAAAAGTGCTTAATATCAGTGATAGAGCTAACATACTTTTTCCTCCCACTACCATCAAACATCACCAAACAGAAACTGACATAAATAGATCCAAAATTTAAAAAAAAAATCAGTTTGTCTGACAATTGCAAGGTCATAAAATCCAGTCACAAACTCACATCAATACAACTAAGTATATATATATATATATATATATATATATATATATATATATATATATAGACAGCAGTTATTTATCCAAACAAATTTGATTAAATACAATCAACAAGGTTTGCCTGATTAATTTTTTATGGTATTTTTTCCAATTTTCAAATAAGGTGTTATATATTGAGATCAAAATTGGGGATAAAATGTCTGAAGTTCATGTTTGTTCAAAACAGAACAAATATGTTCTTCAGTGTATCCACAATTTTGATCCCAACATAATACTATATTCAAAAATTGTTAAAATATATATTAAAAAAAAAAAAAAAAATTAAACACAGACCTTGTTGGTTATATTTAATGAAACTTGTTTGCGTGTGTGTGTATATATATATATATATATATATATATATATATATATATATATATATAATATAATTATTTTCAGATAGTGTATCTGTAAAGGAATAACATTAATAAAAAGATTCTATCTCTTTAAGTGATTTGAGTCAATATATCTTCATTCTCAATTATACATTTATTCTAGGTTCTTCATCTGCTACATTAAATTTTTATATTTCCTTTTTTAATACATTGACTCTCACACAACCCACCAGGTCATGGTGGTATGTCTGCAACTCTCTGGTGGGTCATTTCCCAATTTCTTTTCTATGAGGATTATTGGGAGTGGGATGCTATGATTGATTGCCTATGAGATCATGGTACACCATAACCATATTTTTTTTTTCTAAAATAAACATTTTTTATTGTTTTATTTTGTTTTCCTTTTTGGAATTTCTACTGCTGTTGTTTTTGTCTGATTTGGAGTTTGTTTGTTTTTTTTCCATTCACAGAGCTATACCATGCATTCATGTGGGAGTCTAGTTTGTAAAATACACTCAGATACCAAATGAAATACTGGCAGATCATGGGTAATAAATACTACCCATGATATCCTTGCCTCATATATGAAACAATGTTAAAACAAAGTCTCTTATACCAAAATTAATTAAGATATAGTGTTGGGACCCTGGGACAACAAGGTAAATGAGGCTTGGGAGCCAACTTGTTAAAGGATTTAAATAATCCAGGATTGATATTTATTTATCTCCATTCTTTTCATTCTGGCAGATAACAAAAATGTCGTCAATTTGGATATAATGAAATATTGAAACAAAAAAATAAATAACTTTATAATATGCCAATTAGCTGTAAATTATTTCCTAAAAATCAATTGGCCAATTTTTAGCTAATCATTACTATAATTTCCTTGATGTACTCATAACTTTTAATCACATTAAGACAAACCCACACACAAACATGTATACAAAGACATATCTCAAACTATTTGCACTGTTTTGATGTAATTTAGCAACCTGTCAGTGTGGACCTTATTGAACATACATGAATAGACATTCTTTTATGGGGTTACTCAGTTATCACCAAGAACACATCCAGTAAGGTTGTGTATTGTGACAGCAATTATGCATCAAATTTTGCTTAAACCTTTGACATTCTTCTATGGAAACTATTAGAATGATTAAAAATGGCTTTCAGGGATGCTTCAATGCATGAAACCCATATAATATTTTAGTACAGATGAATCATATTTGACAAAGAAGCCATTGAAAGCAATCTACATTCTGGGAGAGCTTCAATGAGCAGAATACCTGAAAATGTGTGAATTGTAATCAAAGGAAATCAATAACTAACCCTGTGAAAATCAAGATCTGTGGATTCTATAGTTTATCTTTAATATATTCAATGAATATCTTGGCTGACGATTCTCCCTGTCTCTTATAAGTTCATTTTTTTGTTTTCGTTCATTTTTTCTTTTTTTTTTTTGTTTTTTTTTTTTAAAACAAAAATAAAACTATAACATTCATCATCCTTTGACCATCCCTTTCCACACTGTTCAGTTCTGCATTTCTGTCCACAGATCCCCAATATCCAACTTTAAGTCATGAGCTATGGTGTCTGAGGAAAGTCAGTTTTTGTGTGAAGACACTTCCAGAAAGATGCCATAAGAGTAAGGATGAGATGATTTCCCTGTCCACTCAGTGGCAGTGGCCAGCAAACTAATCGTTTTTGTTGGAGTTTGATATTGGTCTCAGCTCTTTGTAAATAATAAACATAACTTTACCATGTTCTGAAGTACTATTAATCTGTTTATATCAATTTTTTATATGCTGTATCTCTTCAGGACATGGGCAATCATGTTGTTCACAACTTCTTATCCTTTGTAGCTCTTACCAATGTTTGTGTTTTTTTTTTACTCCCCCTCCCAATTCTACCATCCATTTACACAAGCTCATTAGGTTTTGCTTATCTCAAAAGTAGTTGCAATTAACAATCAAATGTTTTCAGTTGTCAGCGTTGGCATTGTATCAGACATTGTTTCTGTCAGTATAGACCTGCACTCATTTTTATCTCGCAGACTTCATTACAAGTAAGTACTGAAAAACTTATCAGCACAAAACACTTCCAAAAATCTGAGCAAAGTCAATTTTTTTTTTTTTTTTTGGTTGGGTTAAGTACTTTTCAGTACCTCTTTGTATTTTGGAACTGTATGTATATAAATAAAATAAACTGTTACCAAGATTATTATTCCTATAATATGGTAATGCTATAAAATGAAATGTATTTTCTTTTGAAGAAAATACAAGCAGTGACACAAAAACAGAAAGCAATGAACTCATATTTAATCAAAGTGTAGTCATCAAATGTTAGAAAACACAATGTATGGTCATTAGCAGAAAGGGTAGCCCAAGATGAGAGCTACACAATGGAGATGTCAAAATCTAGCAAGTACAGAAATTTAACTATCTGGGAAGTGTTAGAAAAAGCAATAGAAAATTTGACAGAAATCTGAAGGATCAATGGAATAGCAAAAAATGCCCTCCATAAACTAAACAAAATAATTAGGAAAATTTTGTTGGAAACAAAGGTAAGAGTTATGTAATAATAATCCTTTTGTATGGCAGTAAATGTTAGGCTAGTCTATTTCCTCACAGATGAAGAGAAGGAATTTGGCAACAGATATGGTTCTACAGAAAAATCCTTAAAATACCATGGTTCTAAAGAAACATGATTCTTACTAAACAACTTGAAATGAATATAAATAGCAAACCTTTTCCTTTAAATTTCCAATTTTAATGCAATTATAGAATGGATAGCAGAATAGGGAGGGGGAATAATAAAAAGACAAACATTGCTAAGAGCTACAAAGGAGTCACGATCACCCATGTCCTGGCTGTACATGGCACATAGAAGAAGATTGGACAAACTCATTAATAAGACTTCACTCAAAGATAGTGTTTAGTTATTTCAGTGTCTCCAGGCATGCAGCAAGAAGAAATGATCACAGATTAATTAAAAGGTTGTTTGGTTGGTGCTCAACTGGTAGTAAATGATTATATTGTCAGTTCAGCTAATGAAATGAAATCAGCAAATAAGTGTAAATGATAACTTGAGAATAATTTTTTTATATGCCATGTCTATTTAGAATGTGGCTGATCATGGCTCTCTACAACTTCCTGTCCTTTGTAGTTCTTTGTAATATTTGTATTTTTGTTATCTCTATTAATCCCTAATCTGCCAACTATTTACACAAGCTTGTTTAGGTAGGTTATTTACTGATTTCTGTCTCTGTTGCTTTCAGTATGTACTGTGAGTATCGAATTCTCCAAGCTCTCTTCTCATTATTTCAATTGTCTCATTATGATTCTAAGTATAACTGTCCTTTTTGTTTCCATTTTCCCTAAAACATTATTACTCGCATGTTCAGTCAATGAAATTTTCAGCATCCTTCAGTAGAACCATGTTTCTGTTACATAAAATCTCTTCACTTGGGTGGAGATTTTCCTGTAGTCACTGCTTTATAGAAAGACTGATATTACATAACCGTTCAGAATCTATTCTTTGTTTCTAATGAAATTTTTCTGTTTCTTATTACTTTACTCAGCTTTTGGAAAGCATCTTTTGCTATTCTAGTACAGACTTTGGTGTTGTATTTCCCTTCCTCTGTTAAAATACTTCCTAGATATTTAAATTTTTGTACTTGCTTTATTTTGATACCTTCTATTCATAGCTCACATCATTTGTTGACAACTATACATTCTCTTTCTGCAATTAATGGTTAGTTCTTTCTTCATACTTTCCTTTCCTACCTTCTGAAGGAATTCCTATAATTTCCTTTCTGTGTCTGATACCAAAACCCAAAATGCAAAAATAATCTGGCCAGTATTTTTCATACAAATTTCATATAGTTTAATCTTCAAAAATGTATACATCCCTTGGATATGTACAACTTGGAGTTTAAAAAGAGATAAGAAATCTGTCTATATTTCTGAGATGTGGTATTATGTACACTATTTACATTATTTGGACTATTGTCGTCATCTTTGTCACCATATTTATTACGTTTCAGCCGTTTTATGCTCCAGCCTTCTTCAGGTGGTTGGAATGTCGAAATAAAGGGTTCAGTTCAACATTCCAACCACCTGAAGAAGGCCGAAGTGTACAACAGCCGAAACACAATAAATATGGCGACAAAGATGAGGACAATAGTCAGAATAATGTAAATAGTGTAGATAAGAAATCATAATTTATAGTTTAGGAAAAAAAAATGAAAGCCATCACTGAGACTGAATAGGTAAAAAGAATTCAGTGGTTAGGATGCAGAATTAAAAGCTTTCAGAATTTGACAAGTTTTAAATTAGTGACATTTAGTTTTCTTTCTCCTTTGGAAACATAAAATGACTTCAAACTTTAGAACATGGTTTCCTGCTATTAATCTAGTAATTGTCTATTTTTCCTTGACATAAATATTAACAAAATGAGTAACTATGATAAGAATATGAAAATAATTTGTTTTCTCAGGGTGAGACATCTTGTTTTTTTTATAGTTTGGCTTTAACAAGCTTTTATTCTGGGGAGAAGATTTTTCTTTTTTTATCAGATACAGAGCTATAGGCTAGAAGGAGTTATATAAGAACAAAGGAAAAACAAAAGCAAAGTCCTACTGGCTATATTTAAAAGGAAATGAAAGAACCTGAATAAGAAAGTTTGAATAGAAAAAAAACTTTTTTTTTTTTTTTTTTTTTTTTTGAGAAACTGGAGGAATGAAAGAAAAGGATATTTTGGAAGAGAAAAAATAAAGTAATAAAAAAAATGGAAGAAAAGACAATAATAGAAAACAATAGTGAAGTAGGAGAAGAGACAGGGAGAGATAAGAAAAGAGGGAAATAGTATGGAAGATAGGGAGAATTGGGATGGAGGGAGATCAAGAGTAAACTCTTTTGTCCCATCAACATATCCAAATAATACAGTTTAATGACCTGGTATTATACACAGGAGGTTGTTACTAAAAGCTAGAGATATACACCTGAGAGGTCAGGCTGATATGCAAGAGAACAATAAAATATAAATCATATTATAAACATACAACAAACACACACCTTTTCTCTATCTGCCATATTTCTTCAGGCTGTGTGCGATTATTGCTCTTAACAGCTTCCTATCTTGTTCTCAGCAATACTTTCTTCTTTATTAACCTTCATTCTCTCCTCCATAATGGTTCCTGTGAATGTTAAATTCTCCAAGTCTTTCTTCTTATATGTTGCAAAGTTTCAGCTGTCTGTTACAGATTTTAACTTTTCAAAAAAAAAAAAATTAGATTTTATTTTTTTTATTTTTTGTCTATAAGTTGGAAATTAATGTATCAGTAAAACTGCAATATACCAGTATATTATGAAATCCCCTCTGCTGCCAAATTTAATTATGTGACAGCAATAGTAATAATTATAATGCTTTTGGTTTACACTTTTATAAAGGAAAGCGTAATCAATGATAAATAGATAAAAAAGTAAGAATCCATGTTGGTAAATTCCCCTGTCAAGGTTTGCTAGGAATGGGAGATTAGTTTGTCCAAGTAGTCAACTCACCTACTCTCTTTTCCATCAACAATGATTATATAACAGAAACATGTTCTGTCATGTGAGAAAAAATGTTTTTGAAGCAATATTTTCTGTATGGTATTAATTTCTTCATATGTGATGACAATGATTCAGAAAGTGAGGTTTCAAGTAATTATTTTCCTTCCATTACATTATCAATATTGTCTTTTATCAGAATTATTAATGTGACAAGCTTCAGTAGGCACATCATTTGCAAGCTTGCATAAACAACTAGCAATCAGTTTTCAAATCCAGGTTAGAAGCTAAATTTCAAATGCCTTCCTCAGATATACACTTCTTTCATTGGAGAAGACCCATATAATTTAAAGAAGCTTAAGCACATATAAACACACACACACACACATATATATAGAGAGAGGTATTGATAAAATTAAAGTACAAACTGAGACTATAAAGTAATTGAATATTCAAATATATTTTGAGAATGGCTATTTTTCATCTGATTTTAATCAATCAAGCAAAATTATTTCCATCTGACCTTCTGGCATGTGGTGTTAGCATTATTTGCATTCAGACTAATCTCCTCATCATTAATATTATAACAACATTTTGGCCATTATATAAACTTCAGGGAATTTTGAACATAACCCTTTATTTAATCTACAGGGGTAGATTGTTCTTGCTCCACTGTCAATGTCCAGGGATATTGCGTTTTGCTCTGTTTAGTGCTACTTAGTACTACTTTCAGTGGAAACAGGGCAGACAATAACTGAATAACTAAATCAGAACAAGATGAAATATCCACAAACATGTACAAGGGTAGATTAAATAAATGGTTCAGTTTGAAATTCCATGAAAGTTAGCTGAATTGAAGGACAACTGAAGAAGGCCAGTGCAGAACAGCCAAAACCTTGTGATAATAAGATGAGGACTTTAATCAAACTGTAACTAATATAAATGCATACAAAATTATGTTAATGATAATTTTTTTTTATATATTGAATGGACAAAATGATGGCAAATAAAATGAACAAATATAACACTAAATAAAATCATTCTTATCTTGAAATAATTCATCTCGGTTATATATTTTTGATGTATTACTATGCATCTGGTGCATGTTAGGCTGTGATCAAGTGACAACAAGTGTCCTTATATCAATCAGTATAATCTGATTTAGTTTATTTCATTTTACAGCATATCAACACCTTAATGGGTTATTTAATGCCAACAGGATGTTAGGATATGTTCATATGAACAGAAAATGTATTCTCTGTAAGAAATCATTTTGTAGATCGGGTTTCATTGACATATTTTTATAAAGGTTTCTGTTGAGAATCAAATGTATTGCTGCTAAATTTTTTTATATTTTTTTTTCAAAAATGTATTTTCATGCTTTCATAGTGTTTTCACCCCAGTTTGGGGCTTAAGTATTTGCCCATTGCTGGGACCCTTAGAGGTGCTATCACCCCAGGTCAGGGTGGACCTGGGAACAACAATTAAGTGGTGGTCCAACACACCTAAAAACATCCTGATCTGAGGCCTTGCTGCCAGATGTAGTTTATCATCATACCCAGGACGTAGTATGATCTGAGCAGTCACAAATCTTAAATAAATCTCACCATACATATCTTTGCAATAGTTCCTAGTACACTAGTATGATCCTAAACTTCATATTTCACAACTAGTTCAGTTCTCAGACAAGGTCTTAGTAATTTTTTTTCTGCTGAGGCAGACACATTTATGATTTGGCAGATTTCATTATTTCTTTCTCCACAATATTATTAAGATTATTATATAACATTATATATAAAGTTTCATTGATCCATTAATACCATTAAACAACTTTAAGAATTTGCAGAACTCTTAAAAGTCAGGAAGTTCAGAATATGACACATGACATTCTGTATTTCTATACATGTCGGCTGGTGCAGAGTAGGCTGACCTAGACACACACAACAAGGCAATCAATATCTTTTACACACATCCAGGCAGGCATACATGAACAACTGCATAGGCACATAACTCTACATAAATGAAATGTATACAATAACTCAAATTAAGTAGTAAATTTGCAATTAAGGTAAAATCTGATATTTTTCTTCTCATAAGATTTGGTTAAGTAGAGATGAGATTTTTCTTTCTTTCTTTTTTTCCTCCAACAAAATTTCATTTCATCATCATGAAGGGTTATTTGGGTAAGTTACAGTCAAAGCCAAACAGAATCTCACTCTCTAAAGTCTGATGTCATTTTCATTCATAAAAATTTCATGCAGTCACCTATTTAATATTGACAAATCCAAATGTTAACTTCAGTTTTTACATCTTGTTTCATACATATGTTTATATGTAGATAAATTTCTACACCAAATAAATAAATAAAAGTATATATATATATCTATATATATATATATATGTATATATATATAATAAAATATATAATGTGTGTGTGGAAACCGAGTGGTGACAGTCTTTCATGTTTGAACTCAAATTTTAGGCAACTTTTACTACTTGATGTTGACCTCAATGTCCCCTGATATTGAGAACTCTTAACCATAAAAAAAAAAATTTTATCATATATATATATATACACACACACACATCAAACATTATTTTTAATGGATACCTATATTTGAAATAGATCCCCGATTTTTTTTTTTTTTTTTTTTTTTTTATTTTAAACTGTGTATATTATGTCTACCAGCCTGTGTACTTGAAAAAAAATTAAAGTAAATATACTCACTGGCAGGATTCAGACATGTATTGGTGTGGCCTCATTCCCAATAACCATTACACATGATGTCACCATAGACTATTTCAAACTTTGAGATGTGTGTGTATATATATATATATATATATATATATATAAACAAATAGGAGACATTCATTATCTTATTCTATCAGAATCTAATCTATATTTGATTCCTTCTCCTATACTTTTTGATCTCTAAGACAGTTGACATTAATTTCACTGTTTTTTTGTTTTTTTTTAAAAAAAAAAAAAGAAAAAGATATCTACTTAAATATGAATACCTATTATTACATATAATTTTTATAAGATGAAATGTTTAAAGAACAAATATCTACTGAAACATTAATGTTTTTTATTGCTTATCAACCCTTTGTTAGTTATTTAAAACAGAAATATATTTCAGATTCTAAGAGATTGCTTGCAGTACCTAGTGTTCCCAAGCACCTCCCCCATATAAGTACTGATCATGCTACTCATATGCCCCCACTAAATGTTTATAATGAGAAGAAATGTATATTGAATTTTCCCATGGATTTTGATGCATGTGGTCCCATACAACAGTCCCATTTAGAGAGATCTTCATAATGTCATTGGGTAGGAAAAGAAAGTCTGTTGAATCTTAAAAGTGGCAATGTCAGCAGAAAACAGTAAAATATAAAAGCAAATTGAATGAGTTCAGTTTAAAACTGAACTGGTAAATGACCGACACAAATGTTCTGATTCTACCTGTTAAAAGCTTGTGTAGAATCATTCACCCTTTCTTGATAATAATAAACAGTGCATCATAAAATCATCAAACAACATTCCACAGAGTTTTTCTTCTCCTAAATGGGCACCCACTTGAGGCAAGAGACCTTAATCTACCCTGCTGAACCGATAGCTAGACAAAGATGGATTCATACCTTTCCCTGAGGACATTAGTGTGAAGAGAATGAAACAGAATCAACTACAAATTGAACTCAGCTCAGGGATTTTAATTTCTGCACCAATAACTGTTACACATCCATCGACACACACATTTTGAGTTGATGCCCATATCTGCATTGTACACATTTCTCTTTTTCTAATATATATATATATATATATGGTAAAAAATGGGGCACCTTGAGGTGGTGTAATGGTTAACAAGGTTGTCTCACTAGAACAATTACAAGTGAGTTTGATCCTCACTGGGTGCCCAATAATTTCGGCCCTGTGCCACATCTAAGCTATGCTTGGAAAATCACTATATGGTAAAAGATGTACAATCAAAGTACAGAGTTTAGCCACTACCTATTGTGAACATGTGTGCAACGATCATTTCAAAGCAATCACAGAAAGTAGGAAAATTTTTCTTTTACTCTCTAATTACCCAAAACTTTGGCTAGTATCCTGTGTGTACAAACACACACGCACACACATGCAATATTTTGATGCTTGGTAAGTTCATTTCACAGATGAACTTGGAAACAAGGTTAACAATAACTGAGCAGTACTAAAAAGAAAAAGTTCTTACTATTTTTGTTTCCACTGAGTCAGCCTGTGCTAATCTGGCCCAAAGATTGAACTCATAATTAATGTGCCACCAAATACATAAACCAAAATTTTCTCTTCTAACCTCATTGAAAACAGGGCAAGCAATAACTGAGCTGTACTAAAGAGGACAAGATGAGATCTCCCTAGGAATGAACAGTAGAGCAAGAACAATTTATACCCATAGATTAAATAAAGGGTTCTGCTTGAAATTCTTTGAAGGTTACCTGAAGGGTACAATAGCTGAAACATTGTGATAATAACAACAAAGATGAAGACCTTAGTCTGACTGTAAATAATTATTCTCGATATCCCATGAACCAATTCCTGTTCTTTTACTCTGCTATACTGTGTAGTCAATTTTTTGTTTGTTTGATAAATTTATCTATACCATAAAATGATCTTAGGAAAATGTCAGAAAGCAGTTCAATAGGTTGAAATATTTTAGTAAATTTTACATATATGGTATGTAGTTGCTATAGTACAATAAGGATTATGGCATTGTAATTGAACAGGCTCAGATCCTGGCAAATGATTAAATGTAGAATATAGAAATTACTGTGGAGCATGAAGATATAAAATGTATTTTTAACTGAATGTTCACCCAATACAAGACCCAAGAGACACTCGAGGTAGAAGGTCACTGAATGAGGTTGTTGTATGGCCTTATGAGAAGGTAATAAGTGCAGATTAGGAGGACCTGTAGTAATGTTTGACCAGAGACTTGAAGAGGTTAAGATTGTAGTGATGGAGGAAGTATCCTCTCAGGAGTCTGTATACTGTATTATACTTGATTCTCCACAACTAGTTTTGTATGAAATTAAATTTAATAAATACCTATATTTCTGAGATGAAGTATTGTAATTATTTACACTATGTACATTGTTTGGACAAATGTGTTCCTCTTTTTTGCCATATTCAGAGGGCACAATGTCTGAAATGTTGTGAATATAGCAACAAAGATAAGAACAGTCCAACATTGTAAATAGTGTAAATAACTATATACACATAATTATAAGATTTTGTTTCAATAACTAATGAACCTAACAGAAATTTTAGAACAGAGTTAAACAGGTCACTTCTCATAAAAAACAATATTTTGGTCAAGTTTTCTTTCTCTTCCCTCCCCATGCAATCAACTGATTTTATATTTTCATAATATATATTAGGATATTAAACACAAAGTTAAAAAAAAAAAAAGTTAATTTTTTTAATAAAGAAAATTAAACTCTTCATTGAGATATAAAAAGAAAAAAGAGCTTAGGAGGAAAAAAGATTCTACTTAACTCATTTTGTGTGTCTTTTAAAGTTTTCTCTTTAATTTTTATGAGATGTATTCTATGAGAAAATATGATTATCTTAATATTGATAATTCTAAACTGAAAACCCATTTGACTTACTCAAAAAATATCTATTAGGTTGGTGCAAAAATAATGATGTAATAATGTCATTTTTTGACCTTGAAAAATACGTCAACAAAACGACATTATTACGTCATTATTTTTGCACCAACCTAATACTTAAGTCAATTTGGATATGCGTGTTCAGAGTTTGATATATTAGTTTATAATTCTGAAAAGGATTCTATCTTGACTACAATGTATCATTTTTTTTTACACACACATACACACACACACACACACACACACATGGTATGTGGGCATAGAAATAAAAATTGTATGGCAACTGGCAGTTTCTTACTTTAAGGGATATGATGATTGGTTAAAACATGAAACTGCCAATCACCATGCAGTGTTGATTCCTGTATCCCCATTGTTTATATCTGCAAACATTATCCCCATTATTGAGTACTGAAAATATATATATATATATATATATATATATATATAATATGAATCAAGAAAAAATATTGAAATGAAGTCAGGTGTTGAATTTCAAGATGTTTAATAAATCATTATATTTTGTCTTTAATGAAATGCTCAAAGGAACAAAATGCATTGCATAAGTTTTCTTATGTCAGTTTCGTTTATTAATATTGTATGTCAAATATAATCCTTTATATCTCAAATTTTATATATATAATACTGATACCTGATTTTATAGCTCAGGTGGTAGTTATGGGAGTGTGGTTTTCCTAAATGCTCACTCAGTCACCCTCTTTTAATTGTAGTATAAGATATCTGGTGATGGAACAGGGCAAATGAAGTCATGCCTTTCCCAAGGGAACATAACTAGCTTTAGGTGAAATTTGAACCCTGTCTGCCTATTCTGTTTTCCAACCAATAACCAGCAAGTACATCATCTCAAATTTATTATGTTTGAGTGTTTGTTTTTTATCCTGCATTTTAGCTTTCAATTCATGACATTTACCTTCACACCACCTGCCAGTTTTTTTTTGTTTTTGTTATTTTATCTTCTCAGACGGAAAACCTACAGCTCTTTAACAGTTATCTTATCACTCAATCATTCTATTGTTACAATCTAACAATCAATTTGTATTTATATTCCTCCTTGTTACAAATGCAAACATTTTTTTTTCTATCCATATCTTTATTTTTCTTTTCAGTTTATCAATAATAATTTCCTCTGTCAAATTTTACTCA